>JBAFSZ010000045.1:0-10155 GCA_036919955.1 Melanotaenia pygmaea
GGGTGGCCCCTTCGGTGCCACATCCTGTAAAACTTCGGTTGGGGGAGGGTGGAGGGAAGGGGGGGTTGGGGGGAAAAACCCCCCCAAAAAAAAAAAAAAAAAAAAAAAAAAACAGATTTAATTCAAAAATCAGTTTTGAGCATTGAGACCTGCAGTGTGAACGAAGCCTGAGATTCACACATCCAGCCAACATACTGCGGCATCTGGAAATATTGGATTAGGATCAGTACTTCTAATCTTGAGCAATTAAGGAGTAATGCATCGTTTTTATTCACTCAAGCTGGTATTTCCAAAACTTTGTTTGTAACATCTATGAATATATCAGTGCTCTAAAAGTCAAACATTCAGCCTTCAACAAATACAAGACATAAATGCTGAACCAGTTGGCCTCAGTGTGGAGAAAAACAGATGTGTGCCTAGCTAACCTCAGGCAAAGTGTACATTATCTCAAAATAGGCACTTGCATTAGGTTGAACAACCCAATTTAACACATCTAAAAAACTGCCAGTAGCAATTTATTCATCAGCTATTCTTTTATTCAAGTGCTTAACAAGACATCCTCTCTGAGTATAAAGAGCTCCACATTAAATCTCATAACACATTGTTCTCCCATTGCACTGCACTTCTGCAATGTAACACAAATGATCTGGAACGTGGGTCAAATACAAGACGGTATACTGTGACTTATCAAGCATCCTTCAGAGGTTAATCACTTCTATTCAGCCATGAAACGAATAACTTTCATGTTTAGATAAAGCGAGTGAACAGAGGCCTGAGTGGTTCTCTATATGCTGACATGTGCTCATCCATGCACCTTGTTTCAAATCAAAGTCATTTCACTGATTTCTGAGCTGAACTTGAGATGCAGAAAACAGAGTTTATTGTGAGACAGGTCCACAGAGCAGATCTGTTTCATGTTATCAGACAGAAGCTGACTGGGTCTGGGTTACCCATGGCATCGTCAGGAAGGTGCTGCTGATGTGGTGGGCAGACCGAGAGCCCAGAGGTGGGAGGCTGACTGACAGTGTGGAGAAGCTGTCAGGAAACGGGTCAGCAAACGCCAGAGCAGATCAGCAACTAGTCCAGAACCACTGGAAGGTCCAATCTTTGTTTTCACGCTATAGATTCAGTGGAAAGAACTTCACTCTAATCTACGTCTTGACAATAATGTAATAATCTTAAATAAATCTTCAGATGACTGCAAAAGGTGAAAAAAAGGGATGTACTGAAGTTATATAATGTAATTAAGAAGAGTACATGGAAAATGGTGGTGTGGCGTGATGGTTGTTGCACAGTGCTGTTGACTGTCAACTATCAACAAATTTGTGGTAATTAGATAAAAATAGATTAAATAAAATTAATTATTTAGTAAAAAAGAAACTAGACAAACAAAGGCCTGAAGTGGTTTTTCTTGCAAATTTACATGTGGTGTTAATTTATTGACTAGAAAATGGTCTTTATTTACAAAAAAAAAGTTATGAATAGATACAGGGAAGAAAATCATGGAAAGAATAAAAATAAAAAAGTGTCTGCTAAGTGACTATAGAATAGTATAGAATAGAAAAAGACTGGAACAAAGTAAAGTACAATTTAATAATAAAGAAATTAATGTTAATATTTAATGCAGGATTACTATCAATATTACAATTTGACCCAACAATACATTCAAGACCAGCTAGTTGGCTTCAACCCATTCAGCCACAGCTTTTAGTTCCTTATTTATAATAGTTTCTTATTCATAGTTGTTCACATCATTGCTGATGTGTACATGCTGGAGTCGTCTGCATACATCACTATGTTAGCGTCATCTAAAATAAACGGTAATCACTTGTAAAAATAGTGAATAATAAGGCCTGAGACAGCTCCTTGGGGTGCTCCACAAGGCGTGGTTCTGGTTTCTGAATGGCTGCCATTAAAAACCCTGTTTGTGTCCTGTCCTCGATAACTGTAAAACCCCGCAATGAAGATTTCTCAGAGCCATAGCAGGAAGTTTTTCTAGTAGCAAATGATGACCAATTATATTGAAAGCAGCTGAGAAGTCTAGAAATTCACCACTAACCATGTTTTCCATTTTAATTCCTATTGCCAACTCCTCTTCCGTTGTCATGGAGTCAGCCTTTCCGTATGCACGTTTATGACTCATCTGGTTTCAGCGCTGCACCTTTATATGACCGTGCCATACACCTGTAAATCCACCTGCCCTGCCTCTTGAGTCTCTTGTTAAGTCTAGTGTTAGATTCTACAGTGTGAGTTTGTTCTGGTCCGAACTGAAACATGTCAGACATTACTGAATGAACTGCAGTCATGTGTGTTTTCAGTAAAATATCTTAACATCTAATTTATATACAACAAAACAATGAAGTCATGTGTGGCTCCCAGCCAGTGTTGAGTTTCTTTTCACCAACTTTCAGGTGGTTTGCATTAAAAACTAAGGTGTGCATATTTCTGCATGCAGAAGAAGACTAATGGCTTAATGACTTGATGGATCTCTGTGGGTGTTGCCCATGAACATTATGTGCATGTACAGTATATGTGTGTGTAAGTGAAGGTGCAGAAAGAGAGCACCACAAAAGTCTGTTCATTTACACTGATATATGAAAGTAATTATCCTCCTTTATTATTATTTTAGGTGTTATAATAAGTGGGATTTGGGGTGGGGGTATTTTATCTATTATCCTCATTTGCATATGTGAATTACCATAACTTTTGCATAGTACTGTTTATGTGCTGGATCTTGAAAATAAATTATAATAAAATCCTTGCCCACCCACATCCTCTCAGATTCTGACACAAACACTGCACAAGTCTCCTAAACTGTTACCAGGAAATTAGATTAATGTGACCAGTGTAAATGCATTAATCTAACTATTCCTTAATGTAATTCAGCAGGTTTTAGTGCGCTGCTTGAGGCTTCCTAAAAAAGAGGAATGACTCCTGATGGACATGTTTCGTGATCTAGCTTTGCATCAAAGCTAAATCTAATCCTAAAGAAAATGAGGACTCTAAAAAAATATTACAAATTCACACACATAATATTTTACAGCAGCATTTATTAAAATATGTTCATGTCAAAGATTCTAAACCATAAATCCAACATCCACAAATAATTCAAGCAGGAGGCTATAATAAAAGAGCAGTTTTAGCCAAAGGTTCTTTAAAAGAGCATTGAGAGGTGCCTCCAAACAACACAAACAACAGTTAAAGTAAGAAAAAACATCTCTAACATAAGTTTAAAAAGATGTAACATAAGTATTTTTGTCTGATCCCGAGTGGGAGATTATTCCACAGACCTGAAGCTCCACCAGGCTCCGTCTCCAGCCTCACCCCAGGGACAGAGAGCAGCAGCTGGTCCAAAGATCTGAGCGCACAAGCTGGAGGTGGAAGGGGTCAAAAAGTCAATAATGTACCGATCAATAACTCGAAAAAGAGGAGTAAACGTTTAAAGTCAGCCCTAATGCCATCTGAGATGGGGGAAATATGGTAATATTTTACAGTTCTTTCTAGCTGCAGATATTTTGTAAACTGGAGAAGATGCAATGGTTTCTGAAACATCCCAGTTAATAATGAAAAAACCAGCTGTTCTACGCGTGCTTCAGACTCGCTGCAGCTTTCTTCTTTAACCAAAACGATTGCTGCAGATGAAAATGGCACCACGGGGATAGCTTTAGAAGAAGCTGTACAGGAAGCGCAGGTGACTCAGAAAGAGCTGCAGACTTGGGTCTGGGAAGTTCGTGGTGTTAGTTTTACTGATGAAGAGGAGCAGGAGAGAAGCTGCAGCAAAGGTGTGGCTTCATAGGAGTGGGGCTTGATTAAAAAGATTGATCTAATTAACCAGCAGCTGCAGCTGTTCTCTGGTTAAGAGTCTACAACATGTTCCAGATCTTCAACTTTCTGCATGTTCTCCTCCACACGCTTCATTAACAGGCATTAATATGTGCCGGTAAGCCAGGTCAGGATCAGCCAGCAGCGGCTTCCAGTCTGATCCTGGAGCAGAAGGAATGGCTCCGGGTCTGCAGCTGGAAGCGGATGGATGGGGGAGGAGCCTGTGGATGGGGGAGGGGAAGAAGCTGCTCATTGAGAAGAAATGAACATGCTCACCTCATTTCCAAAGGTTTCCAAAAACAGCAGATAAAGTCTCTAGATCTTTCGCTAGTTGCTTTATTAAAATGAAGTCACTTGATGGGTCTGAAAACTTGCTAAATATAGCGCTAAAGTAGCTAAGTTGGCATAGATAGGTACACGGAGATGCTGCGTTTGGGCTTGTCAGGCACGTCAACACGGCCTCCATCTTGGGATTCAGACCCGGTCGGATCAGTCAGACTGTGTGTGAAACCAAAATGCCAGAGTTTTGTGCTGCATACGGATGTTCCTGTGAAAGAAACACCAAAACCAAGAAACGGGATAATATTTCACAAGAAGTGGTTTTATATTATTTAACTGTAATAAACTTGTTGAATTTGATGTATTTCTTAAGCTAACAGAAATTAAACTGACTTATGTCAGGACAAGAAAATAAAAAGTGTTTTTGTTAGTAAGACAATCATTACTGTAAGATGATTTAAGTGGCAATCAGGCACTTCATATAATTGTGCTAAGTAGGTGATTTCAACATTATCTATTAAATCAGTTTCATGGCGCTAACATGAACTTTAACTGCTGACCTGCAGCTACAGAAGAACTGAGAACTGAGCGACGTTCAGATGGAGGTTTTGTATGTTTCCAGCAGATAGATGTAGGAGGCAGCATAGGTAGCAGCACTCAGGAGGAGAGACTTTGTACCGAAGGACTGTTCAGCCGTCTGCAGCCTCATTTTAACCTAGAGGACTTTGACAAGACTGGACAGTCAACTGGTTTAAAGGAAGGAGTGAAATCATCCATTTTTAATTTTCATGACCATCTTTGCCAAGTTACTGTCACGACAATTTCTCATGTAATCCTAATAGTTCACTAACACAACGGAGGCCCCTCTAAAAGATAGTAAACTACACTATTAGAAATGTTTCTTTTCGGTGTGTGGGAAGACACAGAGGTGTTGTAGCAACACCACAATCCTCCTCAACTATCTGAAAGTCGACCAACGTCAGGAGTAACAACACTAAAATAAAAAGTGCTACGTTTTTCAGTTACAGGTAATCTAAGTAATGACTCTTTCCATCGTTACTGTTATGAAGATAAAACGTTACTGACAACGCGTTACTGTTGTATGATTAGATTTGTTTTTGTTTAGAATGAACAGAAGTTTCACATTTGTTCAGTCTATATTGTCTGAACAATATAGACTGCTTCTCCTCACTTCTCCCCAGGTCCCCTCCCGGCTGACGGTAAAGGAGCGGACCCACTTCTCCCCAGGTCCCCTCCCGGCTGACGGTAAAGGAGCGGACCCACTTCTTCTCAGGTCACCTCCCGGCTGACGGTAAAGGAGCGGACCCAATTTATTTTTCCATCAGTTAACTAAATAATTATATATATATGCAACATATGCAATTATTGTGGCTTTTATATATTTATTTATGCTGGTAATTTCAGTTGGAGTGACAAAGTATTTTACAAAGTGTATCTACCACCTCCTTTCCCCTCAACGCAGCTGCTTTGAAAGTGATTTTCCAAACACATTAATTTTGTGTACAAAGTATCACTATCAGATCGGTATCGCTAATACTGGCTCAGAATAAAAATGAGTGACATCGCACGTCACGACTCTCAGGTCAGCTTGTTCTAACTTTAGCATAGCGAGATGGAAAGCACATATCTGCACTAAGATCGATGCAACACGATGACATAAAACTGTTCAGAGCCGCACTTTACTGCTGCGTTTAGTTTAGCGTGGACATAAAAACTCACCAAGATGCACCACCATGCACCTCTTCTGGGTCATAATACAAGACAATGCAGTAGAAAAACAGCCACTCTCCTGCTTTCAGGATATTATCCTGTACTTATCTAGATATTAAAATCAGAAGTCAGCAGTGTGTTCTTTGGACGTCCTTCAGGAACTTTTGTCTTCAGAGTGAAAAATATGCCAGATGATCAGATTTACCTACATATCATCGACAACATATTCCTATATCTCTTGTTGTTAAACCTTTTTACATCTGTACTGAAGTCATTAGCTAACTGAAATATCTACAGTCTTTGCTGATTAAGACTTTAAAAGAGTTCCCAGCTGTTTAACTAATGGTAAGCATTTATCGGGGTCTCACATGGAACTACTAATTAGTAATTATTACAGTGTCACAGTGCTGCTACGTTAGCTTCAGCTGAGGTTTTGTGTCGGAGAAACCTGGAATTATGACTTTAGGACTTCTACATTTCGAGCCACAACCTAAACTCATTGCGAGGTGTAAACGAATGTTAATGTTCACTTTCAAAAACCACAGATGATATTACGTTTACGCCCCAGTATAAAGATGTAATTTGGAAACATGAAGTCAAACCCAACTTTTTAAATGAAAAGAAGCAGCACCTACATTTTGTGAGGCTGAACCCAGAAAAGCCTTTTCTCCTGGTGCAGATGTTTTCTGCTGGAGCCGTTCTGGGACAAACAAATTATTTTCACTGCACTCACTTCTTCACTTAGAGCATGCTCACTTCATTATCTCACAGGTGGCCCAATAGATTGGCTTAATTCACCCCCAAATTCCACCTTACACCTACAATGTGAGGTCTGCCATTTTCAGCGTATGCTGCCGCCTGCCTCTGTTTATATGAGGTGTTTATTCTTGTCAGACTTCCACCTTTATTCCAAGCTGCAATTAGTCGCCAAGTCTGAATCAGTTCAGCCTCTAATTTCACAACCGCTTCTGGCAAGAGGAAAGGGAGAAATACAATTACAAGGTGTTCCATTTTAACTTGACCTCTGGAGAATAATGGAGTCCTTCAAAGTAGTGTTTCCACACACCTTATGATGCAGATTTCGCTTGGCTGAGCTCTCAGCAGACCTTCAGAGGAGCAGAGATGCAAAGCTCCGGGACCAAAAGCACTGCTTTAGTTGTAAATGTGGGGGTGTAGGTTAGTGCAGCGTATTCTCTGTGAATATATAAAATAAATCTAGGTGAAGTGTTTTTTAAGTCAAACAGAGAACAGCATGGAAGCATGATTGTTCCGCTCGGCTTTGCTGCTGCATGAAGGGAAATAATGATTGCAGAGGTACACAGAAAACAGACAGATGTCAAACATTTGATCAGAAATACTCACAAATCAGGCTTCTCTCACAAACACTTGTATGATTACCTAAGAAAACATATTTGTACATATTCCTACAAAATACGGAGCCAATCAGTGTCTAAGTCACTGCCAGTGACCCTGTACTGTTTGCTATGGATGCTACTGTGGTTGATATGAAATCTACCATGGTTGCCAGTTTATATATATGTATATATATATATATATACATATATATATATATACATACGTTAGGGTTGGGACTTCAGCACGTTAATTAAGATTTAATTAATTACAAAAAATTGAAGTCTTAAAAACTTTTTTTTAATAACGGAAAAGTACATTTTTCCATCTAAGGCATTAAATCCTTTTATCACTGGTCATTTTCCCATGTTGTGGGCACTGTTATTCTGCACATTATTGATGTTCTCTAAATATGATTCTTCTTGTACTTCTAAAGAAATCAACATTTTCAAACACATCCCCTCGCACTAATTTGATGATTGCAAACACAGAAAGGACACCTGCCTGGAGCAGCCCTTTTCATGACAGCAGTTTTCATCCATCTTTTACAAGTATGCAATTAACAATGTTTATAGTTGGATTTTTATTTTTTAGTCACAGGATTTATTATAATACAACAGCATAATAGCAACATAAGCCATGAAAGGTTTTAGAGGATTTTAAATGACAACCTTTCTACTACACTCAGACGTGTTGAGCTGCTCTGTAATGGTGGGTGTGGTTTTAAAATGACGATAAGCGAAAATAATACATTCTATAAACATTCTAAATACATTCAGAAAACATACCAAAAGTCATCAGTTGCAATATTCATACATTTATTACTTCCTTCTTTTCTTCCTTTCTAATATCTCCTACAGTCATAATCTATATGATTTTTTAAATTTAATGAATCATTAATGATATGATTTAATATACATTTATTAGGGCTGGGCACGTTAACGTGTTATTATCGTGTTAACTTTGGTAATAATTTTGGCACGTGTTAATGCAGTTTGTTTTTATTGTTTCCATACTTCTTGCTACAGGCTCTGAACCAGAGGACCCTCATACAGAGGCTGCATCCAGACCTCTTCCTCCACGTCTGGTCCTGCGGTGATGATGGAATTGGGGGAAAGCAGCTTTATTAACACAAAAAGGACATTTATATATTGAAGATCTATAATTTCTCTAAGGGGATTGATATATTTTTCTTTATATGGCTTTATTTTCTTAAATCCTGGAAGGTTTGACATTGTGAGGTCCAGCGCTGAGATATTTGCTAAGCAGGAGTTTTACACAACTTGGCTGAAGTGGATGTAAACCGTGTGGAGGTATTTGGTCACCTGCCTTTGATCCGGTGGAACATGAACCCATCGTTCCTTTTCCATCAGTAAACGAATCAAAGTGGCGAAGCTGCAGGCGCTAAGCTTCTCGGCCGGCTGATTGACTTTGTGTAAGGATCTTAATTCCAGTCAACGCCACAGCGCTCCATTTCATGGGGATTAATTGTTGTTTGGAATTCCAGGCTGAAGACTAAAGACTCACAAACCCATAATATTCTAAGCAGATGGCTGTAAATCCCTTTCAAATGAAGTCCTGACTTTAATAAAATCTATAACACTGATATAAGACTGAGAATGATGACAGCTGGGAGGAATTTACTAAACTACCTTAAATTCCAGGTTAATAGCTGGCAGGAGACATTTTACCAGCCATGAATAGATCATTTCTAATGACTGAATAAATTATATTTATTGTTAGTGAAGGAGAAATCAGTCAGATCTTTGGGTCTACATGTGTTATATGGACATCACTGGCATGGGTAATGCATTTAGATGTGTATAACAGCTTTCAGATACTGAACGATTCATACTGAGCCATGAACTGATTAACACTGTCAAGAATAAAACCACCTTGGAAAAAGTTTCCTTTTCCTCTTCTTACAGATATGTTTTATGTGTTTATTTTGCTCCCCTGAGTCAACAGAGAAAATGGAATTTGTGAAGTGTGTGTGCAGAAAGCATCACGGTGGTGACAGCTTCACTGTGAGTTCCTGGTTGGAAACGTTGTAGAAGAGACGTGCAACAGCTCGCAGCCTCTGGCATCATCTCCCAACAAGCCAAGCTTTCTGAAATGAGGGCGTAATCACTTCTCAGAGTCACACAGAGGTCGACGCTTTCACTTCCAGCAACATCATCACCTGTGATTGCTTCTATTTGTAACATAGATCTGTTTTCATGTATATCCACCCTGCTCCGGTGATACCTCTACAGTTATTTTGGAAAATTAGCTTTATGAGAAGGAGTCAGTAACAAGAGAAAGGGAGTCTGTTGAAAGAGAACAGAGGAATGAAACTGCCCTTGCAGGAATAAAATATACAAGAATAAATGGCTTTTTATCTATTTTTATTATTTATTAAATGTTTTCCTTTGTCTGTATATATATATATATATATATATTTCATGCCCTAAACATGTAGAGCCACACCCCTTGTATGTTCTGTGCTTGTTGCTTCCTTACTTAGCTCACTTGGTTTAATTATTTTATTTGCTTCACCTCTTCCCTGTTAGTTGTCCTCAGTACATATACCCCTTGGTTTTTGTTACTCTTGGCCAGATCATTGTTGCTGTCCCCTTGTTCTTGTCTGTGTTGGTTACTCGCTGCTTTTGGATCCACTTGTTCTGCAACAGTGACAATTTCATCTGTACACTTCTGTACATGCCTCCCTGGTGAGGTGTTCTGGGCACGTCCCACTGGGCGGAGACCCTGGAAAGACCCAGGACACACTGAACGGACTACATTTCTCGGGGGGCCTGGGAACGCCTTGAGATCCCCCCAGATGAGCTGATGAATGTGGCTGCAAAGAGGGAAGTCTGGGTTTCCCTGCTTAGGCAGGTTTCCCTGCGACCCAACCCTGGATGGATGGATGGATGGATGGATGGATGGATGGATGGATGGATGGATGGATGGATGGATGGATGGATGGAT
>JBAFSZ010000448.1:0-16174 GCA_036919955.1 Melanotaenia pygmaea
ATATGTTTCTATCCTGTACATGCTAACCCTGCTAATATGTTACTGTCCTGTACATGCTAACACTGCTAATATGCTACTATCCTGTACATGCTAACACTGGGTGATATGTTTCTATCCTGTACATGCTAACCCTGCTAATATGTTACTGTCCTGTACATGCTAACACTGCTAATATGCTACTATCCTGTACATGCTAACACTGGGTGATATGTTTCTATCCTGTACATGCTAACCCTGCTAATATGTTACTGTCCTGTACATGCTAACACTGCTAATGTGCTACTCTCCTGTACAAACGTGGTCGCAAACTCACTGATTGTGATCAACTGGTTGTTCCTGGAGACTTTCTCTGTAGCTTTGCAAACTAAAATAAAAATTCATTTAGAAATACACACAAGCGTCTATCTTTTAATTCAGTTTGTATTTTTCAGTGTCGCGCTGCACTAAGTGACCGATGAGATAAAAGAAGAGTACCATAACTTTACTGTTGCAAGTACCAATATCAGATACCCTGGTCAGAGCGTGTTGACACAGCATGATGGAGGCCTCATGAAAAAAAAAAAAAAAAGCAAAACTACAATTTCCATGCAGAATGGGAGGAGTTATTTCTTTCAAGTGTGTGTATGTTGTTCCACCAGAACAGGCGATGTCTAAGCCAGTGATCCCCAACCCTGGTCCTCAGGGCCCACTATCCTGCAGGTAGATATTTCCTTGCTGAAACACACCTGATTCAAATAAATGGATCTCTGACAAGTTCGACACAAGCCTGCAGTTGAACAATTATTTGAGTCAGGTGTGTTGAAGCAGGGAAACATAGAAAGTCTGCAGGATAGTGGGCCTTGAGGACCGGAGTTGGAGATCCCGGGTCTAAACGAGGGAAGTTGGAGCAGCACCACAACACCAACCACCAGAAAGACTATTTTCCACCAACGAGCTCAAGCCCCACCTCTAAAAGGTTCAGCAGTCGCTGTTCTTTAAACCCGTTTCTCTAAATAAGGCTGAGGCTGAAGCATCATTGCGTGTTAGCCACATTTTGGCTAAACACAAGAAACCTTTCACAGCTGAGTTTAAGAATAGTGTGGATTGTTTATTTCTGGTGTGTACTTCAGGGAAGCTTGTTAATGTCAGTGTCATATTTATGTTTTCATCTTCTCGTTAGTGTTGGTCCTCATGTAGGATGTTCAGTGTGTAACTTTTATTGGTTAATAAAGTTTTGTAATGCAGGGAGCTGCTTCCTGTTTACCAGGTGCTGCAGGTAGAAACAGGACCTCCAACAGGTTGCTGCTTGCTTCGGTTTCTGGGTGTGAACAGTTTTTCTCTCATGGATCAGCCTGGTTTCTGCAGCTTCTGCTTTGTGGTTCCAGACCATGTGACTCTGACTGAAAAGTCCCACATTTCCCCTTAAAAGTGTGACAGAGTTCAAAGCTCTGATCAGGAAATAATCATGTCTGAATAAGTAAACATGATGCTGCTGCGTGTGCGCTGGTGAGGAGCCGGTTTTATCAGGACTGTCATTTATATTCCTGCTGGAACCAGAGGAGACTGGATCAGTGCTGGTTTTTCTCTCTTCGTCACCCATCAACACCAGGAAGCATCTAGAAAAGCAAACGGTCAGGAATCGTTACTTCCTGAGAGACAGCAGCACTTCCTGTTGCTGTTCGCTGCTGGACTCATTAGAACCAGAACCAGAGCCACAACAAGAACCAGAGCCAGAATAAGAACCAGGATCAGAACTTGAGCCAGTTAACCAGCTGGAAAGACATCTGTGGACACGGGCCTGAATTCAGCAGGACAGAGACGGATCTGGATGAACCAGCAGTGTAATGATAGGAGGGCATTAGAACCATGACTCAGCAGTTTTATTTCCTGAAAACATGTTTACTGATAACAGATCATGTTACTGTGTGTGTGTGTGTGTTCAGTTTGGTGTGTATTTAAAGACACACTACAGCAACACACTAATCTTCTGTTTACAGAGAGCAGCAGCCATGACTCCACACCAGGAGCTGCAGACATCATGACTCAGCAGGACACTGATCCTTTCAGAAAAGAGGAAACTAAAACAAGCATATTTTTTTCTGGAAGTTTAAATGTTGCTGCAGATCTCAGCTGAATGTTTGCAAGTAGAGAAGAAAGTGAAACTAAAAAGTTGAAGTAAACAAGTTCAGCTTAGTCCACCCACAGAGCCGTGTGCAGAGAAACCACCTGACACAGCTGCTCTGGTCCACAGAGGTTTCCATCCTCTCCTCATCTTCTGGTACCCCCAACAGAGTCCCCAAAAGAGGCTTTGAACATTCAGAGCCATCAAGGTTAGCTTTGTTAGCTATTGTGATTAATGTCCACACATTGTCCCTGTTTTAAGAATAAAGAAAGTTCTGATCACCTTCCAGGATGTAAAACATGCAGCAGGTAACAAAGCTGCAGCAGAAAAACAAGAAAACAAACTGAATGTGACCTGGAAGAGGCAGAAAGAGAGGAAACATCCTCCAAAACAAGCTTTGAAAAGCTGAAAGATGTGTTCCTGAGGGAGAATGTTCTAGAGAACTTTATCTATTCAGAGGTTAACAAGGTTCAGGTTTTACACTCAGAGCTGTAAACCTGGTCTACTCTGACCTAACAAGCTTCTACATGGTACAGTAGTTAGTAACGCCCTCCTTCAGGAAGCAGGCGTCGTGGAACATCCCTACATCCTCTCTGGAAATGGAAAGAACCATCAATCATGGGTTAAGAAGCCATGATGATGTGGTCCAGCTTGGAAAAGCTCTGAGGTTTTCCTCCTAATTCCATCTCCATATTTCCTTTAAATATGTCAGAAGTAGTCTTGCACTGTCAATTTTATATATATATATATACATATATGTAGCATATATGTAGCATTATACATATAATATATATATATATGTATAATGCTACATATTTTTTGTTTTTGTTGGACTTCTTTTCTTGTAAATAATTTATATTGTACCTTCTTGTTGTGATGCATGTTCACCTTATTCTGTTTGCTTTCTGCACTTAATTCTGTAACAAGAGCTGCTGTAACGAGTGAATTTCTCCAATGTGAGATTAATAAAGTTTAATCTAATCTAATCTAGAAAAGTGATGACGCGGGATAAAACCTAGTTTATCGGAGGTCTATTAAGTTCTATTCTAGCATCATTTTAAC
Source organism: Melanotaenia pygmaea (assembly GCA_036919955.1). Lineage (NCBI taxonomy): Eukaryota > Metazoa > Chordata > Actinopteri > Atheriniformes > Melanotaeniidae > Melanotaenia > Melanotaenia pygmaea. Next base: position 3,164 of record JBAFSZ010000448.1, read on the forward strand.
TCCCAGTGAGACGTAGAGATTCTCTTCTTCAGGTTTAGCCGTCTAGACCAACCAGGACGTTCTGCTGCCGTCTGCCATTAGATGGTGATCCACGTGGACTAGAGGTGCTGGTTTTTCTCACTTCCTGTCCTCTACACTCATGGTTCCACCTTTAACCTTCAAACAGACCCGAACATCCCAACAACATGGTCTGATATAAACACAGTAAACAACATAACTCCCATTTAGAGGTTCAACCCTGCTGGGTATAGATTTCCCATGAGCCTTTGCAGACTAGCGTCTGTGGCTCTGTAGACTGGAGAAAAGTGTGTCATGAGGAAAGTAGAGCCACGTTAAACTTTACTGTAGAATTCTGAGAGTAGAAACTGATCTGACTCCAGAACACAGAACTGCAGACATGTTTAAGGTGGGAAGAAGTTCTTCTGTCGTTCTCAGCTTTCACGTTACGTCCACAGAGAACGTACGTCATCTGTAGCCGCTGGTAGCATCCATGTTTAAAGCTAAGCTAATAGCCTAGCTTATCATTGCTAGCAAGCTAAAACCAGCATGTAGCATAGCAGCAGGGACGGGACAGAGGAGGACAAAGGAGGACTGTTATGTAAAGGGTTCACAGTTGTGTTCCACAGGAACCAATAAGAAAGCTTGTTCTCGTGGTGTGCTGGTTCGTGTGCTGGAAATACCAGAGCCCACATGTGTTGCAGATGTTGGCAGAGTGTTGGGCATGGCCAACTACTTGGGCAAGTTCCTCCCACATCTCTCATCATTCTCACGTCCTCTGAATGACCTGTTGTCTGAAAAGAAAGAACGGTGTTGGGGCACCACAGCAGGAGGCTTTTCAGAAGCTGAAAGCAGAGCTCAGGGTGGTGCTGTATATTCACCCACCACAGAGACCCTGGTGTCAGCGAACGCATCATCGTTCGGTCTCGGAGCTGTTCTAAGCCAGAAACATTCAGAGTGGGGGATGGAAACCAGTGGTGTTCATCTCAAGAGCTTTGCTGGATGCTAAACAACACTATGCTCAGATTGAGAAGGAAGCATTGGCTGTGACCTGGGCGTGTGAACGGCTGCAATCAGACCTGCTGGTCATGAGATTTACACTGGAAACAGATCACAAACCACTCATCCCGTTACTGAGCACAAAAGAACTGGACATGCTTCCCCCTCCAGTTCTGAGATTTCACTTGAGATTGAAGAAATTCAAGTACAACATTGTTCCTGTTCAAGTTCCTGGAAAACAGTTTATTACTGCAGACACGTTGTCAAGAGCACCAGTGAGATGTGCGTCACTCAGGCTGAGAAAGATCAGGAGGCAGATGTTGAGATATTCATGGACTCAGTGAGACAAGCTCTTCGACTACTGAGGGGAGACTACAGCAGCCAATCTGCAGCACAGTTATTCACTACTGTCGAACATGGTGGCCTGACGTACTGGGACAAACGGAACCGGTTACTGGCTGGACATCTTCTCCTAAAAGGACAAAGGACTGTAATCCCCAGCTCACTGAGAGACGCCATGCTCAATATCCTCCATCAGGGCCACCAAGGTATAGCCAAGGGTCGAGCCCAGGCCCGGCTGTCAGTCTGGTGTCCAGGACTTTCTGCTGACATCAGCCAGGAAGTAGAAAAATGTCCCACGTGTATGAAACACAACGACATACAGAGAACCCCTGCTAACGACTCCTGTACCTGAGAGGCCATTATAACGTGTTGGTACAGACATATTCAGCTGGGACAAGAACAACTATCTGTTAGTGGTTGAATATTTCTCCCGATAATTTGAAGTGGCCCATCTTAATGTTGCGACAGCTAACACAGTCATTGCAGCTTTAAAGAACATTTTTACCAGCATAGCGTCCTGGAACTACTGATGTCCAACAACGACCTTCAGTATGTCGGTGCTCTCTTCAAGGACTTTGCCATTGAGTTTGGATTTACTTACATAACTAGCAGCCCAAGGTACCTCCAGGCCAATGGTGAAGCAGATCGAGCTGCAGCAACTATAAAAGGCTTGTGGAAAGAAGGTGGGGATTACGCCAAAGTGCTGCTAAGTAACCGAACCAGCCAACTGGAGAATGGTTTCTCTCACACAGCTCCTCATGGAAAGGCAGATAAGAACACTGTTGCCTCAACTTCCCAAAGCTCTGTTCCCACGCTGGCCTAACATCAGGAAGTTCCGTAAGATGGAGACACAAGGAAAGAAGAAACAAGAAAGACTATATAATAAACGTCACAGAGCGCAGCATCAACCGGACTTGCATCCAGGTCAGACTGTATGGGTCACCACCGGAAAACCTTATGGAACAGTTGTACAACAAACAGCAGCTCCAAGGTCATATCTTGTCAGAACAGATGAGGGACTGTTGAGGAGGACCCGTACTCACCTGAGAGCAACTCATCAGCCATCAGCTGCAGCAGAGACCCACACTCCACCTGTACAGGTGTTAGGTGTGATGTCAGTACTATAGGTGATACGCGTACCACACAAACAACTCGACATCCAGCGTTTGTCACAAGATCAGGCAGACTTTCACGTCCACCCAAGAGAATGGACGTAGAAAGAGTCTGATCTTTGAACTGAAGTTTCATAGTACAACAGAATATTTAAATTAGTTTTATTTTAATGGAAAGAATTTAGAGAACAGTTTGGTACTTTTTTATTTTCAGTTTTTATAGGGAAAAGAAAAAAAGTTTATTGCTAATTACTTAAAAAGGGGAGATGTTATGTAAAGGGTTAACAGTTGTGTTCCACAGGAACCAATGAGAAGGCTTGTTCTTGTGGTGTGCTGCTTCGTATCAGGAAGTAAAGTACACAGTAAAATGGTTCACTCTGTCTGGTTATTACACTGAAAACATAACAAGGACGGGGAGGACAAGAAAGAAGAGAAAGGAGGACAGAATGGAGGGACAGGATCAAGGAGGAAAAAAAGAGGAAGAGAAAGGAGGAAAGGACACTCAGAGGACACCGAGAGGAAGAATAGATGATGAAGAATAGATGAGGGAAAAGAGGAGAGGAACTAGAGAAGACAGATTTCCAGGATATTAACGTCAGATATAATCCTGATTAATATTTTACTGATATTTCAGATTTATTGCTGGAGGTTTTTATTTTGAGTTTAAAGGCAGGTTTTTATTATTTCTTCTAGTCTAGTAGTTATCACCATGATGTAGATGTTCAGACTGAACGATGTCTCATTTCTTTAAAAACCAGTTTTGATGATTAAGACATTATTTTTCTTACTTGTCCCGTGTAAAACACGTCTCAGAGTCGCTGCAGTGAACATGAAGTATCTTCCGCATCACATCTGCTTCCTGATTCCACTGTGCTGCATTCAGGTTCCACAGCTAACCCGGAATTTCCGGTTTCTGACAAAGGAATCATAGGAAACTGTAAAACTCGAGGTTTGTTAATTTCCCATCAGGATTAGTGGTGATGTAGGTGTTAAATGGCGTGTTAGAAACCATATTATATTCTCACTTGCTTTTTATGTAGAGAACAGGGGTGTTGCTAGACATGGATCTCTACTGGGGAAGAGCACAGCCCCCCCATGAGCCTATTCAAATCACATTTTCTTTAATAATAAAGATCTGCTATGGTTAGAAAAAGAATCTTTATTTCTAATCTATTATTACTACTACTTCTAAACAACTGGCATAAAACAAAAACTCTGCAGATACAAAAAATAAAATATTTAAAACAAAGTCTCAAATCTTAAAATTATGGAAAATTTTACCTAAAACCTAAAACCATGCAACACCTCTATATATTAAAATCTTCACTACTAACGTTTAGCAGATTTTCTCCAGATTATTTCTCAGTTTATTGTTTTGTAATATTTTATTTTGTGTTTATTTGTATTTTATTTTAATCCAGTCGTTTCTTTCACTGTGTTTATTCATTTGGTTTTTAGATTACTGTAAATAAAATAATGTTTTTAGGGGTTAAATCTAGTCCAAACTTATAATCAGTTTCATTTCAAAGAATTTTTTTTTCTTTTCAATTATTGTTTTCGTCATACTAATCAGGTTACCAACTGTTCTCATTAAAATGTAGTTTTCTTTCAGTAGATTAAAAGTTGTTTTGTCCTGACTTCTATTAGTCTTTGAGCTGAATTGAGATATTGTAATTATAACATTATTTAACATAAAATGACTGTAAAAAATTTATAAATTAAAGTATTTGACTGTTTGTGGCATAAACACCTTCAACCCAATCAAGGGGGTCTAAAAAGTTTCTGATGGTGGATCCAACCAGAGAAAGGCTGACACATGTAAATGAGGGTCAACTTAAAAAGAATATGTAAAAACAAACATTGTTCAGCTGTTCAGTTTCTGATAAAAACTACTTTACATTCACCTCCACCATGAATCCTGCTGATCCCCCACGTTTAACCTGAATCTGAAATAAAGACAAACACTGTGATGATAATTAGAGAAAAGTTTGTCCAGAATAGAGAATAAAACACAGATTATTTAACCACTGATCATCTTAGAAACACTTGAAATGTGATGTTAACATGTGACCTGCTGATGTTTCACACACAATGAAGCAGAAAGAGTCAATAATCACTAATAATCAATTTTCCTAATTACTCGGGACATATCTAACATACCTGATTAAGATCATCTCAGTCATTTATTTATCAGAACAACAACTGAAATTCAAATCTGTTTTAAACATCTTAAACAAAAATATAATATATTTTATTTATTTTATAGTAAAATAATGTAAAATTCATGCTTATTTACTAAAGTTTGCTCTTAAAAAATAATTAGAGTTAACACCAGTACTTGATTAAACATATTTAATAAAATGTGCAGACAGAAAGAAAAACAAAGTCATTTTAGCTCAAATGCTTATTTTTATCTAGCTAATGTTTAGCTTGCAAATTAACACCAACTAATGCTAGCTGGCTTTTGCGTTTAGGTGGCTGATGATCACCAGCTAATGCTAGCTGTCCATCGCTCACCAGAAAATGTTATCTAGCTAGTGCTCACCAGCTAATACTAGCTGGCTAATGCCCACTAGCTTATGTTTAGTTGGTTGATGCTCACCAGAAAATTCTAGCTAGCAATACTCACCAGTTAATGCTAGCTAGCTAATTCTCATCAGCTAATGCTTGCTGGCTAATGCCTATCAGCTAATGCTAGCTAACTAATAATCGCCAGCTAATGCTGGTTAACAATCCTCACCGTTAATGCTAGCTAGCTAATCCTTACCAGCTAATGCTTGCTAGCTAATGCTCCCCAGCTGATACTACCTAGCCAATCCTCACCAGTTAATGCTAACTAGCTAATCCTCACCAGTAAATGCTAGCTAGCAATCTCCACCAGCTAATGCTAGCTGGCTTTTGCTCCCCAGCTAATTGTAGTTAGCCAATCCCCACCAGCTAATGCCAGCTAGCCAATCCTCAGCAATTAATGCTAGCTAGCTAATCATCACTAGCTAATGATAGCTAGCAATGCTCACCAGTAAATGCTTCTCAGCTATGCTTACCTGCCGTTGCAAACATGAGGTGAGCTGCCACAGCCAGAACGAGTCGTATAACTTTCATAGCATCCACTTTCTCTCCGTTAGTCAGACTGATGCTAATCAGAAACAGAGTTGTTATCACAGAATTATCAAGAAATATTTTCCATGTTTTCTCACATGACGCCTCTCTGGTCCAACTATAGAGTACGATGTGTAGTATTTGCCACAAGCATTTCTGCTCATGAGCAGATAAGCACATTCAACCCAATGTTCCTAACTTAATGCATGGAACGCTAAGTTAACACGACTGGATCATCATCTCTGACTATTATCAAATATATTATCTCACAGAAAGTCAAACAAACATAATTCAGAATCGATTAGAATAAAATCTTATATAAACCAACACAATCTATTTTTCTAGACAAAATCATTGTCCAGTAACTGATTCAGGATGAGTTTATCTCAGATGTTGATGGTTAACCCTCTAAAAAAATACACAAGAGGCTGTTATGTCCTCATCACTATGATCTAAAAAAAGAGAGAATAGAAAAGAAAAGCAGACTTACCTTGTTCCTATTTTAAATTTCCATCAGAAAGTCAATAAAGTTTTTAAATTTAATTCCAGAAGCTCAGAGGTACCATGAACACTGAAAACACTGAAATCCACCTGCAGACTGACTTTTCCTGCCTTAAATGACATTCAGCAAGTTTGTTTTGCATAGATTTGCTTGGAACGTAAAGGAACAAGGGTTGTGTCCTCACAGAGGAACTGGTTTAGCTTTTAGATTGATATCTAAACCAGTTTGGAACTGGTTTCATTCATCCATACCTAGTGGTCTCTGGCATGTCAAAAGCAGGGGACGGATGTCTGACTTTGCATGTGGAAGCTTCTAGTCTCTGACTGGTCCAGTTTTTATCTGGTGATGGAAGCCTGAAACATCACTTGCAAACATCTGCTTGTAAACAAGTTGAGTCTTTGCAGGTCAGATGTTTAAAGAACATCTGGATTAGATCATAAAGTTTGTATTAAAGAATTACAGACGGACGTCGGGTCTGAGCTGCTGATTTTCTTCTGGTCCTGGTTGCATCAAACACCGTGGACCTCCATTTATTTTATTTTTACCACTGAGGAGGTTACCACCTTTTTTCATTTCTAAAATGAATCATTTTTATCTTTAGTGGATAAGATGATTTTCCATCCACGTTATAGAGAGTATTTATAGATCTGCTTTCTTCTAATCAACCATGTGGTTTTTATTTTCATATTTTTACATGAAGCTGAATAAAATATAATTCATAAATCCTGGGAGGATTATAATATAAAATTATAACAATATCTAAAACATAATAATTGTAATATTATATAAAAAAGGACATGTGATGATTTATGAAATAAGCAGCTTCAACCCAATCCAGGGGGTCTAGAAGGTTTATGATGGGACTCCAGGCAGGGAAAGGCTGGCACATGTAAACGAGGGTCCAGATATCAGGAAATGATTTTTAAAACTAAAGGAGTCATCTAATGTAAAAGTAAAGTCAAATATGTACAAACAAACCTGTTATATTCACCTCCAACATGAATCCTGCTGATTCTCCACATTTAACCTGAATCTGAAATAAAGACAAACACTGTGATGATAATTAGAGAAAAGTTTGTCCAGAATAAAGAATAAAACACTGATTTATTAACCACTGATCATCTTAGAAGCACTTAAAATATGATGTTAACATGTGACTTGCTGATGTTTCACACAAGATGAAGCAGAATGAGAATAAATAATCACTAATAATCATTATTCTTAATCATTCAGGACATATTTAAAATAGCTGATTAAGATGGTCTTCGTCATTTATTTACCAGAACAAAAACTGAAACTCAAATCTGTTTTCAAACATCTTGAACAAAAAATTCTTATATGGTTGTTTATTTTATGGTAAAAATAATGTAATATTTTAAATTTTGCTCTTCAAAAGTGCTTAGAGAGTTAACACCAGTACTTGATTAAAATATTTAATAAAACGTGCAGACAGAAAGAAAAATAAAGTAATTTTTTCTCAAATGCTCATTTTTATGCAGCAAATGCTAGCTAGCTAATGCTAACCAGTTAATGCTAGCTGGTTAAACCTCACCAGCTAATGCTAGCTAGCTAATGCTCACCAGTTTCCACTTCCTCTCCGTTAGTCAGGCCGATGCTAACCAGAAACTTTGTCATTATCACAACGTATTATAAAGGAATGTCTTCCATTTTTCTCACATGATGCCCCTCTGGTCCAACGATAGAGGACAATGTGTTGTAGTTGCCACAAGCATTTCTGCTCATGAGCAGATAAGCACATTGAACCCAACGTTCCCATCTTAAAGCTTGGATCACTATTTTGACATGAATGGATCATCATCTCTGATTATTGTCACATATCAGCTTACAGGAAGTCAAATAAACAAATTTCAGATTGAAATTGAAATAAAATCTTATATAACACCAACATAATCTACTTTTGACACAATCATTGTCCTGTAACTGATTAACTGGTTAACTCTCTAAAATAAATACACAGAAGGCTGTTATGTCCTCATCACCATGATGAAAAAAAGAAATTAAATGAAAAGCAGACATACCTTGTTTCTTACTGTAATTTCCCTCAGAGGATCAATAAAGTTTTTCATTTAGTTCAGGAAGCTCAGAGGTTCCATCAACACTGATAACTCTCTGAAATCCACCAGCAGACTGACCTTTCTTCCTTAAATGATTCCTCAAGTTTGCTTTGCATAGAAGTTTTTGGGATCATGATGAAACATGTTTCTGTATCCTGACTAACATCTCTTTCTATACAGTAAATTATTCAGATTCCAGCACTGTGATGTTCTGGTCTTATCTTCTGAGCCTGTGAGGGTAAATCTTTTTCATCAGATCTCATCCAGGTAGCAAACACACTGTAACTGTAACTGTAATGTGGACCATAAGACACTTTAAGTCTTGTATACAGTATATTCCTGTAAATTGCAATGCATTGTGGGAAAATATATGTTGCTACTGTAATTTTTCTGTACTAAATAAAATGACGGTACATTACAGAAGTATAATTACTGGCAAAGAAATGACCAATAACCAGATGTCTTTTTCAGCTGGAGGAGGCGGTAAAGAGAAGAAAAATAAAAAATGTTTGAGGCAGAAACCATGAAAAAGTTAGTTTCATATTTCTGTTATTTTACAGATTTTCAAACTTTTCTCCAAGTTAAATGTTTTTTTTTGTTTTGTTTTTTTTATGATGTGAGAAGCTAAACTCTAAAAACTAAATTTTGCATTTACTTTGATCTTTTTTATGTAACATTTTACACTAAAAACTGTTGAGTAAATTGGAAACAATCAAATATCTAAATCTATTTAGTAACTAAAACACAATAAGTGGATATGAGTAACTGCAGCGGTTACAGAAATGTACAAAGTTCAGTAAATATAACTAAAATCATAAGTTAAGACAAAAGTAAAGTTAAATAAAAACACGTTAGAAAACTGAGTAGATAACACTGAAAGATTAGTAGATGTAACCGACAGTAAGATAAACACATAAATAAAGGCTAACCATGTTAACATTTCTCTTTATGAAACATTTATTTTTAAGGACATGGCATTAAGCCTCTCAACCATCTTCATGTTTAAACCACATCGTAGTCAGGTCCCTTCGACCGCGCTGAAAACCACCAAGATGTCAGAGAAAGAAAATACTGACCAGGCTGGAACATGTTTTCCTTCACTTATATAAAACCAACATGATCTACTTTTGACACCATCATCGTCCAGTAACTGATTCAGGACGAGTTTACCACGGGTGTCGATGGTTAACCTCTAAAATAAATACACAAAAACCTGTTAAGTCCTCAATATTATGATCTAAAAAAGAGAGAAACAGAAAAGAAAAAAAGACTTACCTTAGTTTCCCTCTGAGGATCAATAAAGTTTTTTCATTTAATTCAGGATGCTCAGAGTTCCATGAACACTCATAACTTCCTGAAATCCACCAGCTGACTGACAAGAATGTTTGAATTGTAAATTAAACATGGGCTGTGTCCTCACAGAGGAACTGGTTTAGCCCTTAGATTGATATCTTTGTTTTTTACTTGTTTGGCATGGAAGCAGCAGAATGATGTACGTGCGTTCTTGTGTGTGTGTGTGAGGGTGTGTTTGTTTGTTCAGGTCTTTGCTCAGCATTTAAACTTTCAACATCATGCACCTGTGATGCAGGTGTAGTAGTTCCAGCTTTCAGGTCGGCCTCGTAGCTCTGCCTGGTACTTGTAATGACTGCCTCCACCCGGCCTGCTACAGGGCCATGACCAGAGACTCCCAAGCCTGCAGTACATACAGGCTGACTTTGGCTTCAGCAAGTTGTGTATTTTTAGTCTGTTTTTAATGTGTGTTTCTTTAGTAAGAAAACAATTATTTAGCACGTTTCCTGGAAAGGTGACTAGGAGGAGACTGGAAACCAAGCTGAACTGGTAACAGGTTCTTCCAGCTGTAATACTCCTAGTTAACCTGATGTCTAATTTAAACTTTCTTTTTTATTGTCTTGCAGGTCAGCCTGCTGCTGTTTGTTTCTTTTTAGATGTATTTCTCATTACTTTTACATTTTTGGGCTTCTCTCCTCCATATGTTAGAACTAGCTGTGATGCTGCCTCTGGTGGAGTTTTAGTTAATAATTTTAATTAATTGTGAGCCACTGCTGGAAGCTGGACCTTCATGTATTTGTGATTTACTTTCTTTCATCACTTTGGGGTTTGTGTATGAGTGTGAGTGGGGGGGAGCATGTGATGGTTTTCTTTTGGTTTTAAGTTACAGTAGGACTCGCTCCCCACCAGTAGGCCTGTCTTTTTTTCTTTTTTAAAAATCTTTTAACCTTTTTGTCTGTCAGAGTTTCCAGAGACGGCACCAGGGCTAGTGAATGTTTTCTTAGCTTTAAAAACAGATTTTGTCTAAATAAAACACTTACTGGCTGCTACCCCTCTGCTCGTATTTGTTGGACTACCTTGTGTCACACTGGCATGGGTGTGAAGGAGGAGGGATGGACCCTCCAGTTTACTGTGTGGTGGGTGTGAAGAATTGTCCATGTTCGTGTGTTAGTTAATGCAGGACTACTTCTGTTTCTACTACATAACAACAAAGTATGGAGCTGCATCAGATCCTACTGCTCTTGGGTTGATTATATGTCAGAAGTCACCGCGAGCCATTCCTCCCGTCCAGAGCGACCCACGTCTCCACACACACTTATGTTTTGGTTGTGTTTACCCACAATGCACTTTGTTTTTGTAGTCTGCTTCCTGTATTAGGTCTGCTTCATGCAGACTGAGACCTGCATTCTTTGATCTGAATCAGAGTCACAATACCCCAAACAAAGGGCCTCTCTGGGCAAACGGATCAGAGGCTGGTGTGAACACACACACATAGACACTGATGGTTACTTAAGCTACTGCTAACAAGAAAATGTCTCTACCTGAAACATGAATGTTAAAGGTGTCACCACCTGGTCTTTTCATGGATCCACTGTCCTCTAAGTGTCTTAAATATTTGTTTGAGAACGTATTAAAAAATCAAACACAGAGCTTGTTCTGAACTTTGCTCATACCAAAACTTCATCTCATGAGAGTTCATGTAAGCTTTGATTAATGTTAATGAGGTGTGTGGTGATTGGCTGCAGGGAGGCCAGAGTTGGAAGAGGGGCTGGCCCAGTGAATCACAGTGCGTCAGACTCCAAAACATCAACATCTTAGTGATGGCGAGCGAACCTGACTGAGCAGCAGCTTACAGAATTCAGCCATTTATGTCTGAACCAGACTCCGAGCCTGAGAGTGAAGATACCGAGATGGTGGAAGAAGCACGTTTACAACCAAATGTTTACAAAGGTTTACGTGACAGAGCACTTCATTCCACTTATAAAAACAGAAAACATGGGGCTCATTTCTACACTGCAGGGGTTAAAAGTTTGGGCTCATCCCTTAGCATTAGCGTTAGCGTTAGCATTAGCATTAACGTTAGCATTAGCGTTAGTGTTAGTATTAGCGTTAGCATTAGCTCCAGCAGCAGTAAAGCATGACAATCTCCATGTTGGGCATCATTCTGTGATGATTTAAATTATCTAAGAAGTTTGATAATCCTCCTTTGTTTTAACTGACAAATCTCATGTTGGAGAACTCTGGCTCCTACTGATTATGTCATTTTTTATCTTTTTATTTATTAAATATATTGTTTTATCTTATTTATTTTTAATTATGGAATCTATGTAATCTTGCTGGACCTGACCAGAGGGCACAGAAAAAAGGACACGAATGAAGAGAAGTAAAAAGGAAAGTGGGGGAAAGGAAAAGGAGAAAAAGATCCAGTAGATAGAAGCAACAAGCTTCAATCCAGCCTAACACCAGACAACCAGCTGCTACACCTGTAGCATCATCAGGAGTCAGTAGGTGGCAGCAGACACCAGGTTGCTTCTGTAAAAATGGCTCCACCTCAAGATGACTCACAAAATGGCTGACAGCTTTATCTGTAGAAAATAATTAGATGGTAGATGATTGAATGACTAACTTCCTCTGACTCTTATTTTTAGTTACCTCTTAATAACCCATCTTTACGTTGAAAACAGAACATTGTTACACGCTGCAGCGTTCAAGCGCTGATTTTGTCAGCCGTGACTTTTCAGCCTGAAATTTGGGTGCAGCTGGCATGCAGGAGCTGCTGGTGTGACTCAGTCTGACATACGGAGGTCGAGGTGGAGGAGAGTAACACGTCTTTCACCTTCATTTACCATTTAGATGTGTTTGAATTCTGTTGCTGATTTACATGTTAAGCTCTGCTTTTCTGATGTTGTTAGTAGAACAATAAATTTAGCATCGTAACGTTTTACTCACCAAGAGTTGAATCTGGAGGAAACGTTGCTGCTCTTCCTGTCTGTCCTCTTCATCCTCCTGTTCTCAGTTTTATGTCGAGTAAAAATGAAAACTATTCTATTGTCTCAGAAATGAGGGGGATGTGGTCAGACTGGTGGTGAATGTTCAGGGTGGAGTTAGTTATGAGAACAACTAACCATCGCCAGTTTAACTTGTAGCTCTGCTGTAAACTGCTTCATCTACTTTATGTTCAGGTTACTAGAGGAAAGAATTAGTTAGCCAATGTTTTATTTACCACTCTGGCTTTTCTTGTTATTTAGTCAGAGACATAAAACTTAATTTATTGACCAGGAAAAACAAACGATTTAACTCTCTGTAAAAACTGGAGACTCCCAGTCGAGAACGTTCTACAGTGTTAGAATGATGAAAGAATGATGATAGAATGATGTTAAAATGATGATAGAATGATGATAGAATGATGTTAGAATGATGATAGAATGATGTTAAAATGATGATAGAATGATGATAGAATGATGATAGAATGATGATAGAATGATGTTAGAATGATGTTAGAATGATGATAGAATGATGTTACAATGATGATAGAATGATGATAGAATGATGTTAGAATGATGATAGAATGATGTTAGATTGATGATAGAATGAT
>JBAFSZ010005766.1:0-15380 GCA_036919955.1 Melanotaenia pygmaea
AATCTTCCCACATGTGTGCCCTATTGGTCTTCTTGTGAACTCTGTCATTTGTTTAAACTCCACATAGATGCTGTCTGTCACAATGAGATCAGATCCTGTGCAGAACCTCAAAAACTTCTGAAGTTTGATTTCATTCAGCTCTCTGAGGAATCTTTTTTAAGTGATTCCCAACTTCCTTTTGTTTTGGAGTTATATCCTCACCAAACTTGAGCAGTTGGCAGACCTTCTTTGTGGTTGGTTGCAAGTCAGACAGCAACTTTGTCAGCTGATCTGGAGTGATGAAGAGATGATACATGGTGATTTCCCTCCAGGAGTTAATAACAAACATTGGTTTTTGGACAAGCTCTTTGTGTGCGATTTTATCCAGGATTGTTGTAAGACTCTCAGCTGTGATTTTCTTTCTACAGCTGTAGCCACCAAGAATTTCCATTAGATCATCATGATCAACTTTGGAGAAATCCCTCATTGCTTGCTTCAAAACCTCACATTCCTGGCTGCTCACAAACTGCAGGAAATGAGCTTTAAGATCACTGTAGATACAAATAAAAAGCACCTGCTCAAGGAAGGGCAGAGCAAGTTTGTTTGGCAAATATTGACAGTCGAGGTAACCTTTCAAAACGACTCTGCCAACTGCCTTCCACTTTTCTGCAGAAAAATCATGGCGAATGAAAGGTACTTTGACTGCTGTACCAAGTGTGCATCTCTCATAGAATTCCTGCCAGAAGCAGCTGAGAACATCTCTTAATATTCCAGATCCAGTGCCTGCCTCTTCTGTGTTGTCTGGAAGTATGCGTTTTGCATTCAGTGTTTTGTACAAAATCTCTGCATCACAGAAGGCCGTTATCATGTCTTGGAAAATGTTCCCATGATGAACAGTTATTGTTATCTCATCATTTGCGTGAGCTGGACTGGCAGGAATAATAAAACCCTCAAAGAGAAGTGTGTCCTCTGTGTCTTCTTCTATGCTGTAATTCGGGCCGAAGGTAATAGTTCCAGAAGAAATGGATGTTTCTGGAGAAGGCTGGGGCTGATCTGTGTCATTCATGAGATCTCCTGTTTGTCGTTCTGCTACACTGACTTCACTGCCACTGCTTGCTGAAACAAGGATCACATCAGATACATCACTGGCATTTTCATCAATTTTTTTTTGCTTGGTTGTAATGTAAAATCGCAACATTGTCATCCTCGCAGCCTCATACATGTTGCCTATGGTCAGGTATGTGTCATCTGTAAGGCAGTTTTGTTTAAAGTCCCACACCTCAAACTCAAAATGTAACACTTTTGGTAGAAGTTCCATTAGGAAAAAACAGCTGCTTCCCCTCTTGAAGTATATCTTCTGTTCCAGCAGGAAGGCCTTGCTGAAGTTTGCATTATTTAAAGCATCCAACAGTTTACTGACGATGCCTTCTGCACCCAAACCATCCAAATCTACTAAATCACAGAATATGTTCTCAGGCGATTCCATCTCTGGCAACTGCAGTCTTGAATACACAATTAAGGTCCTATTTTTATTTAAGCCTGTGGCCTCATCCAGCATGATTCCAATTTTTAAAGCACAAGTAAGAATCCTCTCAAGCATTTTTCTTCTCATGTCAGTTGCAATATGCTCCTGTATGTGAGAACATGCGACGTTAGAGGGGAGTATCCTCCCCATACCTAAACCATTCATTTCTTGACAGTCTATTTCATGTTCAAATCCGTAAGCTGGCCTATGGCGCTTGGCTTCCTTGTAAGCAGTTTGAAAAATTTATCATTTTTATAATTATAATGGTTTATCAATCTGTCTTCGCTAGACCAATCACAAATATTTGATGCCATTACATGTTCTTCAGTGCTGCAATGCTCTTTTTTCTTAAGGCTTTTTGTTTTTTCTTAACATCGGATGCAGATGATGTAACTAAGCCCGAGATCCATTCTTTGGCAAGCTTCATACCGGCAGCTTTTTCCAGACCCAGTGACCCTACTCTTTTTTTACAAATGGCACAGCCCAGTCCAGTTTGGTTCATTGTAAGCCAGGGATAACTGTTTTTTCTTTTCTTTAAACTGAGCGTCTACATATACAGTAACAAAACAGAAAACTATTCTAAACACGAAACAAACATTTATTTATATATATTTTATATTCAGGCGATGTTTTTGTAGTGACACAGCGGGTGGCAGATCCAATAAAATAGGTTCCGGATTCAATGCTGGAGGTGCTGGAATGTGTTTCGGCTGGATCCGACTCAAATTAAGCCCTATGTGAGATGTACCCTCCAGAACATCTGCATGCAGAAGGCAGCTGGCCTAGATGAGTCCCAGGATGGTTCCTAGAGACTGTGTTCCAGGGTTATCTGAAGATATTTACGGTATCTTGTACTGTTCTCACCTGCCTGAAGACCTGTCATTCTGGCATCCCTAAATGACTCCAGTTCAGAGGCAATGAGCATCACAGAATGTTTCATAAGACTAAATTAAAAAAAGACAAAAAAAAAAAAACCTCATTGATCCCACAGTAGGGAAAACAACTTGTTAAAAGAGGCAGTACAATGTGCAAAGAACATTAGGAAGAGTAAAGTCTGATCAAGGCGGCTTTCCAACCGTTCTGGATCCTCATCAGTCTGCAAACAAGAGCAACAGGTCAGCTGATGATGCCATATCAGCACACTGCACTGCAAGATGTCCAAGCTAGTTACAACAAAACATCTGCCTGTGGATAAAGGTCTTTTTCAACGAATAGGCCACAGTCAGCCTGTCAGGATGGTTGTCACTGATCCACCCTGATCCTGAACAAAGGAGCCCCACAGGGTTGTGTGCTGAGCTGCTTCCTTTCCTAGCTGTACACACATGACTGCACTCCATCACGTTACACCAATTCTATCATCACATCCACAAATGTCATGACAACAATGGTGGGGCTGATCTGTTAGAACGATGAGTCTGACTACAGGGAGGAAGGACGAGGGCTGACAGTGTCATGCAAAGAAAATAACCTGACACACTATGTAAAAAATTTAAACATAAAACAAAATAGAAACAAACAAATAAGACATTATTGCCTTCAGTAAAAAGAATAACACAACACTGTATATCAATAGTGAGAATCTGGAGAAGGTAGTAAGCTTTAAAATCCTGAGCAGCAACATCACAGAGGACCTCTCATGTTCATTCAATAACAACATGCTGGGGGGGAAAAAGCATGAAGAATGTTAAAGTTCTTAAAAACACTGCAGAAGATAAATTTTACTAAATCCAGTTGATAAATGATACAGATCCATTAAGAAGAGGCACCACAGAATTTCTATACAGTTTTTACTCCAGAGACATAAACATAGTGAAGATTGAACTGAAAAACTACCTCCAATTCAACGTCATGTTTCATGTGCTACATCTTATTATGCTGTTCTTTAGGTACTATGTCCTATAGTTAATTTAGTCATTTATACTATACGTATGATATATACAACATATTTGTGCAAACACATATATAAACTATTTACATTTCACAATGATTGTTCACACACAGTATATGTATGTGTTTGGGTAGATATGTGTATATGTGTGTATATATGTATGTCCATACTGTGACAACCCCAGAGCAGGCTGTATTTTGTCAGTCTCTGTGGGCTTTAACTTTTGCTTCCAGCTCTGTCTCCTGTTCTGCCTCCTCCTCTCTCCGCCTCTGTCCTCCTCTTTTCAGGTGGCCAGTCTGCTGCTCCAGTCCTCCCGTGCTACCTGGCGGGGGCGTGGCCCGCTTGGGATTAAATACCAGGCCGTTCACACCTGCGGGTCCCCCTTGTGCTCTGGCTTTTGGCTCTCGGCTTGCGCCAGGCTGCACGTCTGCAGCGCGCCGTTTCCTTTGTTTGTGCACTCATTAGTTTGTCTTCTTTAGCTTTCCCACACAACACCTCCCCACAACCAACACTCCCATACACCACTGATGCTACAGAATATACACATAGGTTACACTGTTAAGCTCCGTTTATTTACTTTGGTCACCTTTTCTTAATAAATTATACTTTAATTGGCATCCCTTGTTGTCCCGCTTCCTTCTTGTCAAGCTCTCACGAGCCAGGCTTGACAATACATATAGACAGATATTACTTAATTGCATATTTCCATAACCCTTTCTCCATAATGCTCATTGTGTGTGCTTATACATAGAAGACCAGTTACTGTGGTATTTAGTTTTCATTCTATTGTATTTGTATTTCATATTTGTATTTTTATTGTGTTAATCCTTTTTTCTCCCTTCATTTTTCTGTAGTTGAGTTATAGTAACACAAATTTACTTGTTATGGGATTAATGAAGTTTTATCTTATCTTTTATTCTGCTGTATTTCTTTAAGTACGATACTAAATATAGTAGTATATACACTTTATTATCTATATTATTAAATATAGACACTATTAATTTAGTCTGTCTCATTGTAATGCATAGGTTGGGCTATGTATGAACACCAAGAACATCGTCTTTTTCGGCATTCACCGAATCTTTAAAAAACGGTGTATTTTACACCATTTTAGCCACATAAAACTGTGCTTTAACAGTGTTTTCTTTACAAAACAAAGTATTTTACACTGTTTTATTACAAACACACCAATAGAGTGGCAAATTATGACCCTTTTGGCTTGCCACCACACGCAGCCTAAATCCGCTTTAAGGCCCTGGTAGTTTGGTTAGTCGGCCGTTCTCTGAGAATAAAATTTAAAATCTTGAAGTGCTGATTGGCTTTTGGTCGCCCATTGCTGCTGCGTCCCAGCTCCCTTTTCTGGTCCCGAAAGTCTTTCTTTAGCTTTTTCAGTTTGTTGATTAGCTGGTCCACAGTTCGTTCATAGCTAGCAGCAGACATCTCCCTCTGAAGCTCGACAAAGACCGACTTTGTCCGATTGAGGCCTCGGACCAGTTTTGCTTCTTGGCATCAACTGCTTCGTAGGTTTGAGGATGTTGAGGATGTCGGTATGTTTACAAGCAGGTAGCCCTGCCCCAACCTCTGACGCAACCAACGTGCAGCAGTTTGTAGATCTGGCCCAGCGAAGAGTTGGAGCCAGTTTCAAACCAGTTTTGAGAGCCAGGAGCTGGTCTCTGGGCAGTCGAAAATCAAATAGCCAGTGCTTAAGCAGGCTCTGGCTCCAAACCACCTAAAGAACCAGCTCAGTCGAAACCACTCCTAATTAACACCAGATTGATCATTTCTATCAGATCAGACATAAAGCTTTAACTTTCTCCTGCCTCATCTTCACATTAAAGTCCTCCAGGCTGAAGTCCAGGCCTTGAAGACACTGGTAGGACCACAGCCGGAATAAGATCACCTCTGCCATCCTGGGGCTGCAGCCCAACCCATTGGCCACACAGCCCATCGTACAGGAGTGTAGAGAGGTGCACGACCCCAGAACTTTATCTAACAGATGAAAACAAGACCAAGTCTTCTGCAGTGATGCCTTTAGTGTGGGCATGTGCTGTCTAACTACTTTTGTTATGCAGGTGGACAGTCAGCTGTTCAGTGAGATCAAGGCATTGAAGGAGGATCCGGACCGGACCAGACCGGCTGCTCCCTGGAGAGAGTTTACTGTGAGGACATCTACCTGTCTAACCTTCAACAAGAGTGAGGTACACAGATGGAGGTTTACCTCTCCACTGCGTGCTCAGGATGGTGGATTAAATCTAAGAGAATATTTGATGTAATCTGTTGGTTTCCTCAGCTGAATTATTTTTTTATTATTTGTTGCCTTGCCACTGTCAATTCATGACAAAGTACAAATAAAGCTAAATTGAACTGAACTGAATTAATACAGCTTGTTTCTGGCTTTATTTACACTGAAGTTGATGAGATTCCTCTTACTTCCAGAGATGGAAATCCAACTTTTAGGAACGTTTGAGTTGTATTTTCCTCTTTGAAACTGAAGATGTGAATGATTAGAAAAAGATGTTATCTTCTGCAACAAATGGGAAGGAATCCCAAATAAATGTGCTGCAGTGGGAGAAATCTCAGCTGGTATATTCTCAGCCAGCCTCCAAACTTTCTGAATGTTTGAGTTTTGGAAAATTCTCCATCAGAAGAAAGTCAGCAGTCTCCTGCTGCAGGACCTTCATCCTCAGAAGCTGCTCAGGACTCCTGTTTGCAGTCCACTGCTCTGTGAGATCACACCAGCTCAGTGAAGTTGGATTCAGGATGAAAGTTTCTCTTCCACTGTAGGAGAAATGAAGTGGAGGAAGCTTCAGTAGTCCAGTTTCCTCTGCTTGGATGGCAGATTGTTGGTTTCAGAAAGTGATGAGTTTAGATGGATGCAGACGTTCTCTGATTCAGTTTAGACAAAACACAAGTTCAGCTCTGAGTCCGGCTCTGACTTTGAGATGTTTTACTGATTAATGAGCTGTAGGAATTAAAACACTTTATAAAGTTTAAAGTTTTTCTGTCCTCTCCCATCCAGCTGGGTTCAGCCATCCTAGAAGCCGTGGAGCTGAACCATCTCAGCGTGGAGCAGGTGGGTTTCCAGCCGCTGCCTGTAGTTAAAGCATCAGCGGTGGAGTGCAGAGGCCCAAAGTGAAAACCCCCTTCACACACATGTACACTGTCTATCATCACATCTCCATCTTCCCTTAATGTCCTGTTCTAATAAACGAAGAGCTGAGCTGGTCTCTCTCCTGTTAGCATTATAATCTCTCCTCAGCTCCTCCTCGACCTCCACTCTGGCTTCTCCAAACACTCCTGCTAACTCTGACGCTCCTCCTACAGTTCCTCCCTCCCTTCTGCCATCCCGGTTTATCAAAGCCATGAGACCAAGATGATAGGGATCCATCCTTACCTCCTTTCCTCCTACCATCTATGAATCTTAGTATTACTCCTGCATAGTTTGTCCTGGTTGGTAAATAAATTCTTTTTGTTTGATGAAACAAAAGAAAACAATAAAGAAATGTTTGTCTCTCTGATAGAAAATGTGACCTGAGTGGTCCGACCAAAACCTGGAAGCACAGAATCAAGTTTGGATACTCGTCCAACTATTATTACATTATTACAACAGTAGAAACACACACTCACTCACACACACACACACTGAACACTTTTAATGACTCATGTCATCTGTCATAATGTTGGAATACTGGTGATTCATGGTTGGTGACATTAAACGTGTTCAATGTGTGTGTGTGTGTGTGTTTCTATTCACTCTATAGGGTTCATGGAGTTTAACCTAACCAGTCTGTATGTACTTATACTTGTTGTATCTTAGGTATGATTGTTATCCGACAAATAATCCCTGTTATTCTGTGTTGATTCATTTCTTAACATTATAAATGTGTAAAATCACAAACAATCCTTGTAGGTCTTTAACTTTTATTTATTTCCATCTTTTGACGGCAACATAACAAAATAATCTAGAAACAAAGTAAAGTAACCAAGAAGTCTCATTCCAACTAAACCCCCTCGGTTCTGTAAAGAATATATAAATCCTACTTATTAACTCTGCATTCCTCTCAGAGAAAACAGATGACATGACAGACAAATCAGTGTGTAATTGGTACCAAGTTCTGCACATGTCTGAGTCTGAATCAGGTGTGTTTCTGCAGGTAAACTTTAAAATCCTGCAGGACACCGGCCCCTCGAGGACCAGGACTGAGGATTCCTGCTTTACAAGCTGGTGAGTCATTTTTCCACAACCAAAGTATTTCCAACAAGGATGTTTTAATCGCTTATTTTAGAAGGAATAACTTCCTCTGCTGTACTGTCCCACTCATACACGCCTCTTCTGAAACTTACATGTAACCAAAGCAACGCAAGCAGCAACACCTGGATGGAACTTCGTTTCCGTGCATGAGTTGTGCTGATCTGCCGTAAAGTCTCCAACATAATCCTTGAGGGAAAGTGACGATACTGAAGGATCTTTATAATAATGGTTAATAATGTGATTAATTGTGAAATGAAGTAATTCTGACATCTTTTGAGTTTATGGCATAACTTGTTTGACTAAACCTCTACTTCTTTTTTAAGCCCAAACTTGTGAGTGTTTGTAACATCAGTCAGAAACTGAATCCTGGAAAAAATCTTTCACAAACAACATTTACTCTAAAAAGTTAATATTTATCTGTTTTTATTTAGATCACAGCTGTGTGTAATTTCTTCACCTACATTTGCTACATCCATCAAGGGCTGGTCAAACTGCAGGACTGTAAGACACACACACACACACACACACACACACACACACACACACACACCCACACACACACACACACACACACACAGGCCTTCTACCCGAACCAGTAGAAAAACCTGTCATCATTTCTTTATTAACTATTTTTTATGTGTTGAAATAATAGAACAGTAACCAGAAATGGGAATAAAAGGCATCATGATGAGAACATAAACCCTTCACATGTAGATTGACTTTAAACCAGTCATATCTTCTCGTCCGGTCTGTAGACTCAGGAAGACTTGGTTTTTTAAATAAACATCCACATTTAAACCGTTTTTACGTCTTTTTTTTTATTTTTTCTTCAATGTGTTGAACTTAATTATATTTTTTCGTTAAACTTTCCAATTTTTTTCTTATATAATTTTGTTCGATTTATTTATTTATTTATTTTTCCCCCCTCATTTTTTCCCCCAGGTGATGCAGCTCTGCTGGGAAATGTCCTCCAACTTCGGCCACAACAAAGACCAGCTGTGACCCAGAGCCCCACCCTCCAATCACAGCAGACTCTTACAGAAGCCCCGCCCACCCCTCCACTTCTGGTTTCCCTCTCGTCATCGTTCATTTCTGGACCCACCTGACGCCTCCGCCCACCCCCTCCTCCCTGTGTGTGAGTGTTTCAGTGTGTGTGGTTGTTTTTCAGTCAGCACAACAAGAAAAGAGACTGAAAACGTTCCGTTGATACGGATCTGGACTGGAATCCTCTTTGATATTTTCTCCTTACCAAGACACATTAAGTCAGTTAAATTGAATATTTTAAGACATGAAACTACAAGGCAGATCTTTAACATGAGAATAAAAATGAAGGGGATGTCTTTAAATAAGCCAAGTTCTTTTTTTTTTAATATCTGAATTTCTGAAATTTTGTTTCAAGGATTATTTTCATTTATTAGAAATTAATTACAGTAAATTTGTTAAAAAATACAAAAGGGTAAATTAAACATTTTGTTTTAGTGGAGATGAAAATTCAGTGTTTTAAAAATAAAGTTGTAATATTTCAGGACTACAGAAATAAGACTGTTTTAAAGTAGAGATGTGTCAACATAGAGGTCACCTGTGACACTATGATATAATGATGATGTACGTAACTCATGTATCTCATATACTTCACTACCTGGACTAATAGTTGCTGCTATAAAGTTCCCAAACATGTGTTGCTTCTGTATATTCCAACATGTATGTAGTAAAGTATGTTCTTCTGCAAATACAAGTTCAGTGTGGATGGGCAGAGAAAGAGAGGGACGGGAAGGATAGCTCCCAAAGCCAACACATCATCCCGTTCATTCCCTCTCTCACTTCTCTTCCAGACTTTAATTGACCATCTTCAACTTCTATTTCACTTTAGTTCTGGTAGCTCACAAAACCTATTCCAGTTTGGCTACTTCTTTGAACCTCTATGAATCTTAGTTTTTTCATATAGACATTTGTTGTGTTATGTCGACTTCTTATAGGAGCCAGTTATGTATCAGTGTTTACTTCTTCCTTTCAGTAACTGTCTAAAGCAGTCTGTTGTCATGTCTGCTAGTCCATCCTGCAAGTTGTAAATAGTCATTGTTCTTCCTCTTCAGCAACTGTCTAATGTCATGTCGTGTTTAAGCTAGCATGTTAGGTTAGGTTATGCTACTCATAGATATTTAGAAAGCTTGCTTGATTGTCCCACTAAAGTTTTAGCCATTTTCAGTTACCTGATAAACCCCACTTGAACCCTCTGGAGCAGGATAGGCAGGATTTGAACTAGGCGCTGCACCACTGGCGACTTGACGTTTCTCTGCAACCCCAACACACCCCTTCACACTCAAACTTGTTCTTATGGTGCTTTTATCTTTTCATTTTGGCCATTGGATGTGAAAATTGATTGGGGTGATTGAAGAGTTTCGACCCCAGGTCCTCCTGCCTCTTCCAGAGTGTTCTCCTACCAGCCTGAGATAATCTTCCAGATATGTGAAGCTTTCACATTTTAGCTTTTTACTCTAGACTGGACTTTTAGAGGAATTAAGAAACTTTAAATTCATTGTGTTTTGAATTTTAATTCATCACCTGCAAGCTGTAAGATTTTAACCTACAGCTTGTTGAACTTCTGCCAGGTCTTCAAACCACTGAGCTATCCTCTCATACACAGTTACAGCTTCTGCAGTTTTTCTAAGTTTTTCTAAGTAAAAAAAGCAAAAAAAAAAAAAAAAAAAAAAAATAGAAAGTCCTTCCATCAGAAGGTTTAATCACAGTTCTACTGATAATCCAGGGTTTCCTCCATCGGGGCAAGCTATTCTCCCAGCCACTGATAAAGTTTAAGTTTTTCACTCTTTATATTCGGCTGTTGGTCTTAAACTAACATCAATCTTTCTACAACATTTAGAGGACTTGAACTGGAACCTTCTGATTTCAGCTGCAGCTGAACATCATCCTGAGCCACCCAGTCACAGGATCCTCAGGATTTCTGAGCAGGTTTGACTCTTTAACTCTGAGCTGACTTCAGAGCTTTGATCACATCTTCAGTAACAAAAATCTGTCCTCTTAACAGCTGAGCTACTCAGACTACAGATTGATCAATCTTTCCATGGTTCATGTATAATTAAAAATGTGAATACATTAAAAGATATACAGAAGTGTCAATAAAAATACCATTGATAAATGTAGTATTTTGTACTATAATATCAATACTTGAAATTTTCCTTATTCTGTTTTGAATCCTCCTTTTATCCCTTTTTTTCACTATCCCATAAACAGTAGACTGTAAACATTGTCACGAAATGCAACTACACTTTTGTTTTACATTTTATTAATTTATTTTAATGTATTTCACTGGTACATTTGTTTATTTAATGAAAAATTGATTAATTTTCAGTAGTTATATATTTATTTAATTATAAATTAAACAGATCTCAATACATTACACCTTACAGATCACAATGGAGCTACAAAATCACAAAACCTTTATTTGCTGGTATCTGGAACTGAAACATTATGATTAAATTGTCAAGAGCTAAGAGTTATCTTTACATTAACATACATGTACATTTCCACATGTGTAGTAATCCTAACGAACCGACTCACCTTACAATAAATACAGAAGTCAGATTATTAAGTAACAAATATATAAAAGATAAAACAAGTTCTCCCTCTGCCTTGAAGAGTTTCATGGATATAATGTGACAGGACAGCAGAGGTGAGGACCCAACGCAGACTGATGAGGCAGAAGACAGACAAATACGATTATCCAGGATTTAATATCAAGGAACAAGGTAACCGATACAGACTAAACACAGAAACAACAACAATAATCTGGCACTGAGTAAGAGAAACCAAGGCGTATGGGACGACTAACAGGGAACAGGTGAGTGAGCAATCAGACCAGGTGAGCTAACGAGCCGGAAACAGAAAACACAGAACACACAAGAGAACAAAACTGGAGACAAAACTCAACATGACAAAACCAGCAACATAACATATGAGCACATATAAGGCTCCTCGTTATACTTAAGTATTATTTATGTTTTTTAAATTAGTTTTTTGCTGAATATAGATTTAAAAGCTGAACCTGACACCGGATATGAAAGAGAGGAGCCCTGACATGACATTGTTGTAAAGTGGTGCTATGCTAATAAAGCTGAATTGAATTAAACAGAAGTGAAAAGGAGAGTAAAAAGGATGGAGAGAGAACAAAGATAGAGAAAACAGAAACAATAGGACAACCAGCTGCAACACCGGTAGAGAAACAGAAAACATCCTACAGCTTACATGCATGTTGTACTTGTATGATGGAGCATGTGACAAATAAACATCTAGAGAAAAACTAAACATGTTACTTTGCATTGCTTGTTGCTATTGTACACTGGATTATCAGATACACACTAACAGCTTTGGTCTTTCCTACATTGCTCAGGGCTCCATCTATTGGGGGTTTTATTGTAATTAGTTTAATTTATTTCAGCCAGTGTTGAAAATAAAGAAGTACGCATCGTAAGGTGTCCATTCACACACAAACGTCCAATAGAATGAAAGATTAAATCACAACTAATCATCTATTCTACTGTGTTTTTTTCCTCTAACTCTGAGCTAACAACAATAATAATACATTCCTATAAAGTCCTATATGCTGAATTAATTTTATTTATCAGAATCAGAATATTCCATTAATCCTGGAGGAAATTGTGTGCACACAGTCGCTCCATACCAAATAAAGAAAGGATAATATAAAGATAAAAATCACATAAGAAAAATCAGTAAGAAAAATTACAGATTCGTTACAATAATCTATATAAACAGATACAGGATAAATCCTGCCAATGAGTAAAATGTACGGTATTATCAATATGATAGACAGTAAAATGTAAATGTAGTGAATAGTGTAAATGTATAACAGTGGATGTTGTTGCTATAAGGAGGAGTTGTACAGTTCGATGGCCACATGTAGGAATGATTTCCTGTCGTTCAGTGGAGCATTTAGGTGGTATCAGTCTCTCACTGAACGTACTCCTGTGACTGATCAGCAGCTTGTGAAGCGGGTTGGAGGTATTGTTCAGTATTTGCTTTAATATGGACAACATTCTTCTTTCCGACACCACCGTCAGAGAGTCCAGCTCCATCCCCGTAACGTTACTGGCTTTGTGGATCAGTTTGTTCAGTTTGTTTGTGTCTGCAACCCTCAGTCTGCTGCCCCAGCATGCAGCAGCATAGAGGATAGCACTGGTTACCACAGACTCATGAAACATCCTAAGCAGTGTTTGGCAGATGTTAAACGACCTTAGCCACCTCAAAAAAGAGAGACGGCTCTGGCCCTTCTTGTAAAGTGCAGGAGTGTTCTTAACCCAAGGTAAATTCTCCCCTGGAGCATTGGAAGCACTGGTAGCTATGTGGTATAATGGGGTCAATAAAGAAGATTTATTGTCCTGTTAACAGTTATTGGCAGAGGTTGGCACCACGATGCACCTCTGGAAGAACATTAGTGTGCTCTTCAGGTGTCTCGGGTATGCCAGGTTGAAGACAAAGTATGTGCAGAAGGCAGAGATGATCCCTTCCTCAACATCGTCTGCTTTCACAATGTTTGGAGCCATTTTCCAGTTTTGACCAGTCAAGAGAATAGCTGGGTGTGGAGATGGAAAGTCGCGCTACAATCAAATCAAACAAACAAAATGAACCACATTAGAGTTCATTTGTTAACTGTTTTTAAAGTAAACAAACTAGTGTGTAGTCAAATGTAATTAGAATAATAAAGATTTTATGTATCCTCAACTAGTTCTGGTTTAATTGCATCATTTCAGTCATACAATCAATAAGAAAACTGAACTTGCTAACTTTGTTAAACACCACATGTCTGCATTAGTTTCCAAGAGTGATGTCCTCCTTAAAGATGTATGGGAGGAATATAAAGGGCTGTTTCAGAGTCAATACCTGCAAGAGAAACAATACATTTAAGATCTAAACGTTTTAATACTCGAAATTCTTGACTGTGTATTGCAAAGGTTTCAGAAACATGAAGACAGCAAGAGGGTTATGTTAATAAACTGTCAAATCTTTTTCACTTCTTTCCCAAAGCTGGATGTATTCGCTCCACTTCATCACAAACCTGCAACTGAAGAAATATTTAACTGTCTTCATTTTTACAATAATTGTAAATTTGTCCTCAACTAATCCGTGGTTCAGTACAGCCGAAGAAAGTTTGTAGAAATGGTTTTTGTAGAAATCGGCCTAGCAGCTTACTATTTAGACTAAAATCAATTTTGAAAATATTTTTAGCAAATGTGAAATAGCTACACATCAAAGAAAGGCACAGAAAACAAATAAAAATTAAATAAATGCTAAAACACTGGCTCTCTAATTGTAGAAACTTCATTTATAATGTCAAGGACTGAAACTGAAAGCAAAGTTTCAGCAGTAAGAGAAAGGAAAAGAACAAAAACAGCTCAGGCCGTGTCCACATGAGGACGAGTTAAAGCGTTGCCATAAAAAATGTTCAGTGTTTGTACTGTTGTGACCCTCTTTCTGGGTTGTGGTACCATTGTGTTGTTTATTTTGTGGAAGCAAGTGATGTGGAAAAATAGTTTCATAGGCAGGATTGCCTCTTTTATAATAATATTATCATTATTAGTAGTATTAGTAGTAGTATTAGTATTATCATTTTGTAGATCTCAAGCACTTTTTATAGATTTAAGATTGAAAAGTGAATTTCTGTTAATGTATTTTAAATGTTGTGCATTTCATTTCAGATAAAAGTAAAAAAACTAAACCCAAGGTCCATTTTTTTTATTTTTTGGTACTCACTATAGTGGGCTGGTTTACTCCAGAAACATACACACTGTTTACATGTATGTTGAGGAGCTGCTGTATCAGAACGAGTTGTCTTCCCCAGAAATTAGTTACGGTATGTTTCTGTGATGATTCCAGTCCATTCCTCTTTTTCTGTGGATCAGCATTTAAATTACCTTCATCAGATTTGATGGTTTAGTCACAAACTATACCAAAAAGTGTTTTTCTTTTCTTCCACAAATGTGGGAATGAAATTGTGTTAAACTATTTAAAACAGTGATATTTTTCTTGCCTGGCCGGGCAGCTGTCTGATCCTAGAATCGCTCCTGTTCTCTACAATATAAATTCTTCTAATTTTTTCCCCAAAACAGAGTTCATATTTAGGGAGGAGGGATCTCTGCTCTGATGAGGAACTTTGTGTTCATTAAAAGAAAAATAAGACAGCTGTTTAGCGTCATCGTCAGAACTGTGTTTCAGGATGAAGATCAGTCCAACACAAAACCATGAAGAGCATCTGATCAGTCAGGAAGAGTCCAACACGAATCCAGATCTGAGCAGTTTGGTGTCCAGACCGAGTCCAAAGACACCCGTCTTCCTTCAGGACTTCCTCCTGGGGTTCATAGTGACAGTCAGCTGTGATACACCAACTCTTTGCTTTACTAACGTTTACGTCTAATTTAGTGTCACATTTGACTGATTTTCATGAAAATAATCCAAAATGTGCATGAAGCAATTTTCACATGAGACCAAAACAAATGGCTGAAATGAGGATGATGAGTTATGTGATGAAGATTAAAGCTGGGAAATAAGTTTTAGTTGTGGTTTTAGATACCAGAAGAGAAGAGATGTAATGTTAGAAGAAAAAGATGTGAGTGGAGTTCAGAGATGGTAAAGGAGGAGATCTGAAACAGCAGAGAAGACGTGTGGAGAGAACGTTAGTGCTGCTGTTTGCAGATGATGAAATATTT
>JBAFSZ010006243.1:0-15323 GCA_036919955.1 Melanotaenia pygmaea
CTTAATCTTGTTAAGTGGTCATTAAATGAAAGGATGTTTTTAAAAATCCATACAAATAATAATACACTATTATAACTACACCATGACAATGTGTATTAAGCAAGACATAATAAACATTGTTTTTGAAAAAAAAAAATGTTGCAACATGTTTCTTGTGACCACAATACTTGTATTGTCATAAAAAGATTATAAAAAAGAAAAACTTTTTCTCCCGGGTCTCATCACATTCACAGCCTTGTTTCTGTACTTCACTGTGAACACAGGTTGCAGGTGTGTTTTCTTAAACTAAATAACAAACCTAAATTTTTACCCAATGATGGTGCAAGATATGCAGTTTGAGAAGAAAAAAAAGATTTATTTTACATTGAATGATGTATACTTCATTTCCAGACAGTATGCTTAGTAAACATTCACTTCTAGAAGCAGACATGGTTTTGAGTCTGTCTATAAACGTAACCTGGCCACTGGCATGTTGTACGCCACTTCCTGCTGAGTCTGAATGAGCTGTCTGGTGTGCTGTTTATTTTCTTCCTTCCCACAGTAAAGTTAATATCAAAGCACTACAAACAGTATAAATTCTTATAGGTTTACATTGGAAAATATTAAAATCCCCATCACAGCATGAGTATCTATGTAATCTTGCTTGATATGGTCAGTCATTATTTCAAGATGGGATTATGTCAAAAGTTATGTTTAAATAACAGTAACACTACAATGCAAATAAAAGTGGTATATTTTTGCAGTTTTTCTAAAACAAACAAAAAAAAGTCTAGCAATAATAATTGAACACATTAAAAATTGGAGCAGATTTATCCAAATAATATATAAAATAACAATATAAGTAAACTTTCTTGACAAAAAAATCCACCACACATAATGAAAGGAACTTGCAACTCCTTATCTTCACTGTACGTAAATAACCCACAGCTCTGTTGTGGTGCTTCATGCAGTTTGGTAAAAAAACACACTCACAAACACATCTGTAGCATGTTGCTTCCACATGGGGGTGACATAAAGAAATATATAAAACATTTAAGCTGTGGGCTGGTCTTGCTTATGTTAAACCTTATTTGCCTTTCTACAGAAAGGATAGAAGTCAGTGAGGGCAAAGGTTTAATTTTTGATGGAATGAAACTAAATATTAAAAATAACGAGGATCATCTTTTGGAGCTGTAAATTGTATTTTTTACTACAACTAACTAAAACAGGAGAAATTAGCTTTTCCTGTTTATTTTATTTTTTTTTTCATGTTCATCCTCTTTGTGATAAAAATGTCATCAGCCTACTTCTTGCACAAGCTACATTTAAACCAAGCAAATCATCCTCTGCATGGTTCAACTCCTGAGGGCCATGTTGCTTCCTTCTTAGCAGCACCTATCCGGTTGCAATATATAGTATATGTCTAAATATAGGCTGTCACTCAGCACGTGCTAAAAGCAAAAATATCTACACTATGTGCACATTTGCACTATTATTCCTGTGCTATTTGCTCAAGAATATTGGATTTGTCTCTCCCTTAAATGGCTGCCAGATCTGACTTTATGACTAGTTAAAGAGGGAAAAAAGCTATTTGCAAAACCTCTACATTACAATTACTCAACACTTTTGCAGCTGGAAATCACTGATGGGTTGAACCATCTTGATGAACGTACTGGACTATTTAGATGACTTATTTTATTCCTTCATCAGATAATCATCTTATCCATTGAAAAGGATCTTTTAAATGGTGAAGTGGAAACTTAAATAACAGGTTATCCTAAAACATCTAAAGCTAAACTGTATTTTGTCTCTTTGAAAAGAGGTGACAGAAGTGGGATCACACCACACATGAACATTTATGTAATAAAGATTTAAAAAACAAAAAGTCCATCCTCCTGTCTGTGCTGATTAATTTAACTGCAACGTGTACTGGAATATAAAGACTGTATATAAATGAACGTATAAATTATTTCAGGAATCTCAGTTTACAATTTTTTCTTTGAACATGGCAGCCAGGTGGTAACTGGTGAGAGTTCGGTCACTAATGCTTTGCAATCCATTCATCACATCTGACCACAGTCCTCAAATCTCATCCATTAGATCTTTTACATTGGAGTACACCGCCTCCTCTGCCTCTTTCTCCTCCTCTGCGACAAAATGTTGTGCGTCCTCACCTTCCTCCATCATCACCTCCTCCTCTTTGTCCTCCAACATTTCACCTTCCTCTCCACCATTTTCTTCTTCATTCTCTCTTCTTTCTGTCTTAATTTCAGCATATTCTGTCTTTGTGTTGTCTTGCTCCTTTCTTGCCTCCCTGGGATTCTTGGTTTTCAACAAGGAAAAGTCAATGCTAGCATACACCACTTCTCTTGGCCCAGAGTTGGGCTCAGAAACGGATTTCTCTGCTACCACAGCTCCATTCTCAAGTACCTCTTGGATGCAAGTCTGATCTTCTCCTGCTTGTCCGTTATATATCTGTTAGGTAAAAAAAAAGTAGAAAATGGGACAGCGGCTGCATTAAGCACAACATTGAGTGTATCATAAACATTTCTGTGGTATGTTCACTGCACACTACAGATTTATTCAGTTTAAGTCATTTCAGTCATTAAGTCATTTCTCATGTGCCAATTTAAGATTGTGCTCTTCTTAAATTCAGCTTTGTGTCTTTGATTGTATGACTTGAAAATCAGTTTAAGGCAATATGGTCATTAAAGCCTACATGATGCTGATGAGAAAATAAAAGTATTTTGAGTTTGCAAAAAAACTTTCAACTCTTTTTAGTGAGTTATAATTGCTCAAATTAATACTGCAGAGAAGAAAATCCCTAACATGCTTGCATAAGCCATCTCATTCAAATGAAATCTTGAATAAAGTCCAGTTACAATGATGCTGATAAACTCAGCAGCCTTCAGATTCTGACAAATTCTGCAGCCTCCTCTACAATCCAAACCTCGCCCACTTTTACTACTTCCTTTGTATTGATGATTTGTTCATGATTTAATATTTGTGCTGCGGCTGTGCTTGCTGACAGATTTTTTTTCTTACAGAGCACTTGCTCTTGTTTAGACTCCGTGGAGGCATCTTAAAGAGGAGGGCTAATTATGCTGCTTCTCTGCTGACTGTGGGCAGTTCTATATTTGCGACTGGAAAATGATCTAAGTTGTCCCAAAATAGATTACTGCAATGCACGATTGTAGTTTTAACAATGATCAGACAAAGTAGGCTAATCTCGCAAGCACTGAGGACACATGTGATGTCTTAGACTATGGCACTAATATATTGCCTGAACTTATTTTAAACAAATCATATTATATTATATTTACTTTATGATAAAATACTAATTGATTAAAAAACTTACCAATGGATCATTTCTAGTCACCATCTCCAGAGTCTCATCGAAATTTCCAGAGCTCTTCTGTTGTTTTCTGCAGAGAAATTATTGCATAAAAAAATCAAAAATCAAAATGTGCTGTATGCATACTCTATATGTTACCTTTAAGGAGGTATACCTGAAGCATTTCATGGTCAAACAGCAAGTGGAGGCTGTAAGGACAACCCCAATCAAAAAGGCAATGACGATTTCCAGCCAGGATGCTTTTTCTAGAATATTTCTGGATTCAGCTGTTACTACGGGAACCAAAAGACAAAATGTCAAAAGTGCAACTATGGTTTTGTTTGAAATAAATATATTTATGCTGTAGTTTGGTAGCAGTCAAAAGGTAGCAGAAGTATTTTAGTGGAGAACATTTACCTTCTTTTTCTGGTACGTTTTGCTGGATGCTGAAGTTTTGTTTAGCTTCCCCATCGTCATTGCTGCTGACACATTCAGTAGTCATGTTGTCATGGTGTTTAACTGTTAGGGTCACAGTGCTGTTAACAGTGTAGCCTGACACCATGGTAATAACAGAATACTCTCTGTGATTCTGCAGCAGCGGCCATGTGATGGAGGGTAAAGGAAACCCTTCACCGATGCACACACAGGTCAGGACCGCCGACTGACGCACACATCCAGAACCATCCAGGATCTTTGAAAACCCTGCAAACACATAAAAATGACAAAATACACGAGGTAGGATGTAAATGTGGAGAAATTTTTAAATTTCATATTTAAACAGTGTACTTACAAGTTACTGTTACATCAGCTAGCTCCGTCATGGTCGTGTTGAGATGTTTTGCAGTGCAGACGTACTGTCCAGAATCCTCTGCTGTCACATTTGAGATGAAAAGAGTGGCTGATCCAGTGTCATTGAGGAGGATGATTCCACTTTGTAGGTTTGTGCTGGAACTCTGTTTAGTCCACATGATGAGTGATGGAGGGAAACTTTCAATGCTGCAGGTGAGATTCAGAGCATCTCCTGTCTTTACAGTTGTTCTGCCAGAGATCTGAACTTTCCTTTTATCTGTGGAGCACAAGTTTACAGGATGGAGATTATAGATCTGAGGTTTCTTTATGTTTTTCAAAGTTTGGAAAAAAGATATCCCATCCATACTGCACAACAGCAGTAGTGGCTTAAAATTACAGGTTGTAATAAATTAAAAAAAAAAAAAAAAAAAGCAACAGCAACAGCAAATACCACCAAAGGAGGGCACACTTATGCAACCCACTTTATGGAGCATTAAAAGCCATCCACCCATTTTCTATACCGACTTGTCTTCTGTGCACCCTGGACCGGTCGCCATCATAAGACCAACACAGAGAGACCAACAATCACACTGACATGCTCACGCACACATTCATTACTAGGAAGAATTTAGAGCGACCAAACATGCACGTCCTTGGATGGTAGAAGGAAGCTGGAGTACTCAGAGAGAACCCACACATGCACAGGAGGAACATGTAAACTCCAAACATAAAAAAGGCCAGTGTTTGAACTTCCTCCCAGCCTCGAACCAGCAACCTTCTTCAAAAAAGCTGTTTCTGTTAAAGCAGGAACTCACAGCACTGTAAACTGTTTCTTGCTGTAATGCTAGTTCCTGTTTTAAAAGAGTCTACTGTGAGTCACCGCCTGCATAACAAAAATCAAAAACAGTTTTACACATGGTCTAAAACACTGCTTTTAAAGTTATTACCAGGGGAGTCAAAGTCTAAAACATTGTAAGCTGGAGTACGCTACAAGATAACATGGGACTGATGTTTAGCTGGCATACATTTGAAAATATGGTGCAGGATTAAGCTTATCACTCTGAACACTAAACTCGGCTTTATAACTATTTAACAACATATGTTTTATATTTAATACACACATATAAAGAAATGTTGCATCATTGTATTTTTGGGGCCAGGCCAAAAGCATCAAGCAAAATGTACTTACAGATCACTGTTATGTTGACTTCTTTTATCATGGTGTTGTCCAGATGTTTTACATTGCAGATGTAAAGTCCAGAATCTTCTGCTGTCAAGTTAGAAATGAATAAAGAACAAATTCTTTCCTTCTCCAAGCAGGTGGCAGATTTGTTCTGCTGGACAGACAGAGTATCTTTAGTTAGATATGTTGCTGTTCCAGATCTGGTCCAGCTGACAAGTGATGGAGGGAAGCTTTCAACATGGCAGGTCAGATTCAGAGGCTTGCCCTCCTCCACATCTCTGTCCCCATTAATGTTTACTCCTTTCACATCTAAGAGAGAAAAAAATAAATAACATTATTTATAGCTTTAAATAAATGCCCTGCAGAAACAATAAAATTGTAAAATTAAACAAAATTATTAGGAAAACCGGCATCCATCAAGACATTAAAAGACTCACGGTTCACTTGCAGATTGACAGTCTTCTTTTTAGTTGTGTTCCCTGTGAATCTGATCTTACAGGTAACATTGGTGTTGTGGTGTTCAGCTGAAAGGTTAAAGGTCAGAGATGAGCTGTGTCTCTGTGAGACTGCAGTCAGATTCTCAGTGTGGACAGCAGTGATGTTTTCTGGGATGTAAACGTCCTTCCCTCCTGCTCCTCTCCACATCCAGGTGATTTCAGGATGAGAGCCAGAGCAGAGACCAGGAGCAGTGCAGGTCAGTGTGGTCTGCCGTCCCTCTGTCAGTGGAGGAACCACCACTGTGGGCTTCTGCTTTAGACCTGATGGAAACATATTGGATGAGCAGTTTGAAAGTCATCATTTACTTAAATGTGGGATGAAGTATAACAAGAATATGAAACTTAAAAATGAAAAGTATGGAGTTTTAAGGTGTTAGCGACAGAGTAAATTCCAAGAATTACTTTTTGCTTCATTAAGATAAAAAAGGAGAAAAACAGACTCACACACACTTACACACACACACACACACACACACACACACACACGTGCACACACCTATTCACACACAAGACCCAGAAACCTTGTTTCTTGTTGCGGTAGTTTTCCTACCTGTAACTGAGATCTTTGTTTTTGGGATAAATGTCCATCCATCTGCGCTTCCATAATACAGACTAATAACTCTGAGCTGGTACCATCCAGAATCAGAATTGCTGAGGTCATTAATCATGATGCTGCAGTTCCTCTGACGCACATCAGGCTCCAGCAGTGACACTCGTCCTTTGAACTCAGACTTAATATTTTCATTTGTTTTGTCTGTGTTGAATATCGTGTCAGACTCACCACATTTTTGTTTATTTTGATCACATTTACGCCAAACTATGTGTTGGGGTGTGTAACCAGAATCAGTAGTGAAATAACATGGAATCACAGCACAGAGTCCAGCTTCTGCTGTTATTGGTCCATCCATTAGATTGATACAGAATCCATCGACACAGTATGGATTTTTCCAGACAGGAGCTCCTGTTAATGCAGATTTAGGGAGAAAATCATATTATCTGACAATGTCACAAACAAACATGTAAATATAATTTGAATCTCTGCAGTGGTACAAGATGATTAACAACATGTATGAGGTACCTGTGTCAGCACTGCTGCCTCTCACAGACACAAACACAGTGATCCAGAAGAAGACAAACATCCTGGTTTGATGCTGGAAACTTTTTCTCATTTTAGGACAAACTTTATTGCAGAATATGCAGGAAAAATACAGAAAGTGAATCAATGGAGATTCCACACGTGACATCAGCCTTGAACCACAGGATGTTGGAATATTAGCACATTTTACCAGGAGCTGTGACTACTGGCTGACTTTAAAAAACTTTGTGGAAGGAACGCTCTTCTCTCAAGATAAATAATCTTTACTTAAATGATCATAACATAACTCAACGTCTTTAGTAACACAAAAAATATAAAAAAAACAATTTTTTAACAAGTAAAAATCCTTCACCTTTCAACTCACTCCTCCGTGTCATAAACACTCAGTTAGCAGTGATATATGGTAAATTACCCCGATAAGACAATAACTTTTAGTTTACAATTAGAACTGGATTTAAAGTTTTTTACCTCTTTTATGTTGCTCTCGTTCTCTTCGTTTCCTCCACAGACTTTCTTCTGTGAAGTTTCTCTTCCTCTCCTCACTTTTCTATTTCTTCTCTCTTCATGTAACAGCAAGATTTCAGGAAGTTTGTCGGCCCACCAGAAAAAGAAAAAAGAAAAAAATGACTCATCCGAGACAGACTGTGGTAATTTTTACTCTACAGTTTGTGTATTATATAACACATTTCATATATAACGATTTATCTAATAATATAAAAAAAATCAAACATTTCTATAAATCATATAAAACTTTCATTAATTATGAAAAATGTGACGTTAATATGCTGATGTGAAATTCTACAGTTTTCATGTAGATGTGTTTTATTTATTATTTGTTATAGCTTGTTTGTGGATGTCTTGAACAATTCATCAAACTTACAATATTACTCTATTTATTGTCACCACTGTGCTGTTACTGGTTAATGTCTGCATGAAATAAACCTGTAGATTTCCATGTTGACACGAAGACACTCAAACAGCTGAAGTACTTTAAATACAGATTTAAATATGAAACGTTTGATTTCTGCATTTCCCTTTTTTCAACCACATGCAGCCTCATGTGAGTCACTTCTGTTCATTTGAGATTTTTCTATGATTTACAAAGTACTGTCGGTTTCAGTAAAGTAGAGTTTGAACCATCGTGCGCTTCTTCAGATTCAACATGTCAAAAACAAATGTTAAATCAATACTTACATTTGCTAAAACAATTTTTAATCAAAATGATTTCTCCTAAATGTTCAGTCGAATGATTAATTGGTTGATTTATTAACTGTACCACAAGTCTCAAAGCTGCTTTAGTAACATTTTTCATGTCCTAAACTTTAACAGGCTGACAGCTGGAACACGTATGGACAGACTGCAAGCCTCTTAAGGGGATTGATTTCATAGTGTGTTTGTTGGAAAACACCGTGCAATACTTTATAGCCACTCGGTACAGATTTTTTTCTTGGTTCTGTTCAGTCTAATAACGTTTGCATAACTTGAATGGACGTGAGAATATATTTAGTCACAGTTAGTAATTCTGTCTATATACTAAAACTCTGGGTGAGTACAATATGTATATTTACATTTTTACAAAATGAAACATGTCTCTTTAAGTAAGCAGCTAGTTTTATAAAGGAAAGATAATCAATAACTCAATAACTTTATACACCACAGGAAAGCATGTTTATTTCTTTTCAAAGTTTCACATTTGTCATGAAAATGAATTTGTGAGATGAGCAGCAGAGTTGAATGTGTGGGTGGGGTCCATGATAAACCACACTGCTTATTCTGTTATTATTGCTGTTATTAGATTGTTTAAGTCTGAATAAACAAGACACATTGGTAATTTAACAATTTATTAGTTTAACAATCAGGGGTCTCAGCAGGAAGTGGAAAAACTATACACAAACACAACAGCTTGGAACCTCCTCCTCATGGTGGCCACCAGCTCGGTCACACACTGCTATAGGATGGCATCCCAGTCTTCAACCAGTATTTGTTGCAAGTCAGCCAACATGGGTGTGTTGGTCACTCAGCACGCCCAAACTGATGACACAGGTGTAGTATCTCATAAATTCTGCTCTGTGGGCGGAGAGCATTGTCAGGTAGGAGGATGGAGATCGGTCCCAATCTGTGGAGATTGACTCTAGAGTCTCATCCTGATACTGTATCTCTCTGCGTTAAAACTGTATCTAATGATGGTAAGCCTTGTTTTTCTAGCACCATACCATCACACTGCCACCACCAAAGAGGGAGATATATTTTTATGCCTCTTTTTTGCAATTAGACAACACTTTTGTAGCTGAAAATGATCCAAAGCATTAGGAGTAACTACCATTGTAAACAAGCTGCTTTTATCATTCCTGGCATTTTAACTTCAATAATTTTTCTCCCAAAATCAGACATCATCTCGTACTTTAAAAAGCACATTTTGACATAGTGGAAACAAAGCAAAGACAATAAGATTTTGATGAGGTGCAAAAATATGCTCTAAAAACTGCATTTTCTGTCTCTGAATATCACAGCAGTGGGAGTCCATCTGGTTCCACCTTTCACACACCAACAATAAAGAAAGAAATTAATAAAAAGAACAGATGAAAATAATTTAGGAGTTAACAATCATATACTGTCCATCTTCCAGTCCAGTTTGCAACATGTTGAATTTATTTTTGCTTGAACATGGCAGCCAGGTGGTAAAACCTGTTAGTTCAGTCACTAAAGCGACACAATCCATCCATCACATCTGAAGAGAGAAGAAGAGCTGACCTCAGCTACCTGAACGATGCAGCAAGTCCTCAAATCTCATCCATTAAATCCTTTACATTGGAGTAAACCACCTCCTCTGCCTCTTTCTCCTCTTCTGTAACTTGATGTTGTGTATCCTCACCTTCTTCTTCCATCACTTCTTCCTCTTTGTCCTCAAGAAATTCCCCTTCTTCTCCACCATTTTCTTCTTTTTTCTGTCTTCTCTCTGTCTTAATTTCAGCATAATGTGTCTCTGTGTTGTCTTGCTCCTTTCTTGCCTCCCTGGGATTCTTTGTTTTCAACAAGGAGAAGTCAATGCTAGCATACACCAGTTCTCGTGGCCCAGACCTGGGTTCAGGAGCAGCTCTCTCTGCTACCACAGCTCCATACTCAGGTACCTCTTGGATGTCAATCTCATCTTTTCCCTGTCCATCATATATCTGTTAGGTATAAAAATGAGAAGATATGACAGCAATTACAACAAGCACATTGAGTTTACCTTTAAAAAAATAACCCTGTGGTATGTTCACTGGGCGCTGGTGGGTATTTAATGTGTTTGTATTATGTCAATTCAGGTTTTATCTATATTCTGTTGCTATTGAATTTAATTAGAGTTTTAATCTCAGTCAAAGTCCACCTTGAAATTTTCTACTCTTTTAAGCAACAATCACTTAATCTGCTCTTTTTTGTGGTTATTAAAATAACATTCTGTCTTAATATGAGATGTTTGTATCTGCTGCATATAGTAGTACTAAAATGTTTTTGGGAGTGCTGTGCTCTGTTGTACACTCATTTTTAAAGTGATGCACTTGGTTGTAAATATTCATATGGTGAGATTCATATAATAATAAACCTTCTTTATCTACAAATAAGCAACTGGTTGCTTCTTAACATGAACAGAGATCCTGCAGTTTGGTCCCTTGAGCATGACACACAGTCTTATAGTTTAGTGACTAAAAGGGGAAGCGAAATATCTTATATAAGGAATCTGACATTGGTGAGACTAAAGGTTGGTCAATAATGTTATTTACTGAGAGCCAGGCCATAATTCAACCTCCTCATAAAACTAATCATTTGTCTATAATACAAAGCGAAAACACAAATAAATACACTAATGTAGAAAATGTACATTAATTAAAGATATGTAGCAATGAGGCATGCATCTAAAGGTGCTTCTTGTTAGAGAAGCATTCCCACGGAACAACTCTGCTATATGAAAGAGTTGTGTGCTCCTCCTGGGAAGAGGGAGAAACACATTCAGGAAGTTGCAGAGGACATTGATGGAGTGTTATTTATGCAGTAGAAGGAATGGAACTGGCTTTAAAGCGTGCTTAAAGACATACGTGTGCAGTCTATTGATGGTTTTAGGAAGATCAGCAGTGGAATGAAATCCCTTGTTGACTTGTTCTTTAATGAATTAAATAAATTAAAAGCTACTTTTATTTTTGCTCTGAAGGAAATTATAATGTTATGGCACTATGTGCAGTATCTTGAACTTGATTTTGGATGAAAAAATGTTTTGTGAGTCACCAAAAGTTAGCACGACAAATCTGACAAACTGAACATCAGAAAATAAAACTAATGTTCATTTTGTTCAAACATGTGAGCATTTAAAAGTTCGTTACTGTACTCCTGAGTGTAGAATTACTTCTTTTGACCAGGTTACAAACATTTTCTAAATGTCATTGTTTTGTAAAAATTTTGTAGATACGACCTATGAACAAGTTTATTAACAGGAACGAGGCCTCAGTGGTAAATAAGGCATATTGAGGTTATTTAACTGGAAGCTCCGTGAAATATCTAAAGCTTTTTGACCCATCAGACCTGAAACATCTTTCATACCTGTTTATAAGCACATTAGTATGTGGCACAGATACAAGATATTTACTAACACAATCATTTTTCTATAACCATAATTAATTAAAAGGGGAATGAAAACATGGCTACTGACTATGACACTAATAAATTGCCTGAACTTATTTCAAACAAATCATATTATATTATATTTACTTACTGATAAAATACTAACTGAATAAAAATCTTACCAATAAATCATCTTGACTAGTCACCATCTCCAGAGCCTCATTTAAATTTCCAGAGCTCTTCTGTTGTTTTCTGCAAAGAGATGATTCCATACAAAAAAATTCTGCATAATTTTTTTTTTTTTTTCTGTTGTTTATTTAAGAGGTATACCTGAAGCATTTCATGGTCAAACAGCAAGTGGAGGCTGTAAGGACAACCCCAATCAGAAAGGCAATGATGATTTCCAGCCAGGATGCTTTTTTTAGAATATTTCTGGATTCATCTGTTACTATGGGAACCAAAAGACAAAATGTCAAAAGTGCAACTATGATTTTGTTTGAAATAAATATATTTATGCTGTAGTTTGGTAGCAGTGAAAAGGTAGCAGAAGTATTTTAGTGGAGAGCATTTACCTTCTTTTACTGGTAAGTTTTGCTGGATGCTGAAGTTTAGTTTAGCTTTCCCATCGTCATTGCTGCTGACACATTCAATAGTCATGTTGTCATGGTGCTTAACTATTAGGGTCACAGTGCTGTTGACAGTGTAGCCTGACACCATGGTAATAACAGAATACTCTCTGTGATTCTGCAGCAGTGGCCATGTGATGGAGGGTAAAGGAAACCCTTCACTGATGCACACACAGGTCAGGACCACCGATTGATGCACACATCCAGAACCATCCAGGATCTTTGAAAACCCTTCAAACACATAAAAATCACAAAATACATGAGGTAGGATGTAAATGTGGAGAAATTCTTTAATTTCATATTTAAACAGTGTACTTACAAGTTACTGTTACATCAGTTAGCTCCGTCATGGTCGTGTTGAGATGTTTTGCAGTGCAGACGTACTGTCCAGAATCCTCTGCTGTCACATTTGAGATGAAAAGAGTGGCTGATCCAGTGTCATTGAGGAGGATGATTCCACTTTGTAGGTTTGTGCTGGAACTCTGTTTAGTCCACATGCTGAGTGATGGAGGGAAACTTTCAATGCTGCAGGTGAGATTCAGAGCATCTCCTATCTTTACAGTTGTTCTACCAGAGATCTGAACTTTCCTTTTATCTGTGGAGCACAAATTTACAGGATGGTGATTATACGGTAGATCTGAGGTTTCTTTATGTTTTTTATTTTTTAAATATACTTCACTGACATTTCTCATTACTTAGTGATTTGCCAAAGTATAAAGGTTGTAATGACACAACAGAAGAAGATTAGGTTATTAAAATAAACAAAACAGAAATAAAAAGTCTAAAAAGGAAAACCACCAAAATGGAAGAACACATAAAAATCACACATGATGTAAGATGTAAATGTGGAGAAATTCTTTAATTTCATATTTAAACAGTGTACTTACAAGTTACTGTTACATCAGTTAGCTCCGTCATGGTCGTGTTGAGATGTTTTGCAGTGCAGACGTACTGTCCAGAATCCTCTGCTGTCACATTTGAGATGAAAAGAGTGGCTGATCCAGTGTCATTGAGGAGGATGATTCCACTTTGTAGGTTTGTGCTGGAACTCTGTTTAGTCCACATGATGAGTGATGGAGGGAAACTTTCAATGCTGCAGGTGAGATTCAGAGCGTCTCCTTTCTTTACATTTGTTCTACCAGAGATCTGAACTTTCCTTTTATCTGTGGAGCACAAGTTTAGAGGATGGAGATTATAGATCTGAGGTTTCTTTATGTTTTTCAAAGTTTGGACAAAAGATATCCCATCGATACTGCACAACAGCAGTAGTGGCTTAAAATTACAGGTTGTAATAACAGCAAATACCACACCTATGCAACACACTTTAAGTTGCATTAAAAGCCATCCACCCATTTTCTATACTGATTTGTCCAATTCAGGTTCGCAAGGAAGCTGGAGCCTATCCCACCAATTAGCAGGCGAGAAGCAGGGTACACCCTGGACCGGTCGCCATCATAGGGCCAACACAGTGAGACCAACAACCACACAGACATGCTCACGCTCACATTCATTCCTAGGAATGAATGTGAATTTAGAGTGACGAAACATGCACGTCCTTGGATGTTAGAAGGAAGCTGGAGTACTCAGAGAGAACCCACACATGCACAGGAGGAACATGCAAACTCCAAACATAAAAAAGGTCACTGTTTGAACTTCCTCCCAGCCTCAAACCAGCAACCTTCTTGCTGTGAGGCAGGGGTGCACCACACCACCATGCAGCCAGCAGCCAAAAAAGCTGTTTCTGTTAAAGCAGGAACTAACAGCAATGTAAACTGTTTCTTGCTGTAATGCTAGTTCCTGTTTTAAAAGAGTCTACTGTGAGTCACCACCTGCATAACAAAAATTAAAAAACAGTCTTACACATGGTCTAAAACACTGTATTTGAAGTTATTACCAGGGGAGTCAAAGTCTAAAACAGTGTAAGCTGGAGTATGCTACAAGATAACATGGGACTGATGTTTAGCTGGCATACATTTGAAAATATGGTGCAGGATTAAGCTTATCACTCTGAACACTAAACTCGGCTTTATATATATATTATTTATATTAATTTTTACTTCTTTCACGTCTAAGAGAAAAAAAATAAATAACATTATTTATAGCTTTAAATAAATGTCCTGCAGAAACAGTAAAATTGTAAAATTAAACAAAATTCTTAGGAAAACCGGGATCCATCAAGACAATGAAAGACTTACGGTTCACTTGCAGAGTGACAGTCTCCTCTGTAGTTGTGTCCTCTGTGAAGCTGATCTTACAGGTAACACTGGTGTTGTGGTGTTCAGCTGAAAGGTTAAAGGTCAGAGATGAGCTGTGTCTCTGTGAGACCGCAGTCAGATTCTCAGTGTGGACAGCAGTGATGTTTTCTGGGATGTAAACGTCCTTCTCTCCTGCTCCTCTCCACATCCAGGTGATTTCAGGATGAGATCCAGAGCAGAGACCAGGAGCAGTGCAGGTCAGTGTGGTCTGCCGTCCCTCTGTCAGTGGAGGAACCACCACTGTGGGCTTCTGCTTTAGACCTGATGGAAACATATTGGATGAGCAAGTTTGAAAGTCATCATTTATTTAAATGTGGGATGAAAAGTGACAACAAGAATATGAAACACTTAAAAATGAAAAGTATGGAGTTTTAAGGTTTTTAAGGTTTTAAGGAGTTATTAAATTCCAAGAATTACTTTTTGCTTCACTAAGATAAAGAAGAGAAAAGAAACCTTGTTTCTTGTTGCTGTAGTTTTCCTACCTGTAACTGAGATGTTTGTTTTTGGTATAAATGTAAATCCATCTGCTGTTCCATTCAACAGACCAGTAACTCTGAGCCAATAGAGTCCAGAATCAGACTTGCTGAGGTCATTAATCATGATGCTGCAGTTCCTCTGACTCACATCAGGCTCCAGCAGTGACACTCTTCCTTTGAACTCAGACTTAATATTTTCCTTGTTTTTGCTTGTGTTGAATATCGTGTCAGACCCACCACATTTTTCTTTATTTTGCCTACATTTACGCCAAACTATGTGTTGGGGTGTGTAACCAGAAACAATAGTGAAAAAATAACATGGAATCACAGCACAGAGTCCAGCTTCTGCTCTTATTGGTCCATCCATGAGAGTGATACAGAATCCTTTGTTACAGTATGGGTATGTCCAGACAGGAGATCCTGTTAATGCAGATTTAGGGAGAAAATCATATTATCTGACAATGTCACAAACAAACATGTAAATATAATTTGAAT
>JBAFSZ010008962.1:0-15032 GCA_036919955.1 Melanotaenia pygmaea
TACATATATATATACTGTATAATAAAGAGTAGGAGAAAGATTGGAGGTCTCAAGATGCAGCATAGATAAAATTTTTGAGCAGCTGTTACATAACTTTTTATTTCTGTATATTTATTTTTAAAACCTGCTGACCTGACTTAAATAAATTAGTGTTAAAAATTGCTTTGTGTTTGAGTTTGTATTTTAGTTTGTGCAACATTGTAATTAAGTAATAAGGATATTATGAGAACCTTTCA
This sequence comes from Melanotaenia pygmaea, assembly GCA_036919955.1. Taxonomy (NCBI): domain Eukaryota; kingdom Metazoa; phylum Chordata; class Actinopteri; order Atheriniformes; family Melanotaeniidae; genus Melanotaenia; species Melanotaenia pygmaea. The sequence goes on from JBAFSZ010008962.1 coordinate 237, forward strand.
GAATGTTCTTTTACAAAAGTAACTAAAAAGTTACTTTTAACAGTAATGCATTGCTTTTAAGTAATTTTCATAGCCTTAGTTTTTTTTTTGTTTGTTTGTTTTTTTATTTTTGTTTGTTTGTTTGTTTGTTTCTCATTCGGAACGGGTTCTGTTGTATCAGAACTTTTTTATGAATACTGAGTAAGCGCACGGACTGATTCCTGATACTGGTATTGATGCATCTCTAATGAATCAACAACAGACTTTTTAACAACCACAAATATATACTGTAGCAACTATTATTGTGAACAATGTCCCTGTCTTCATACTATAAAGTAGTATGATGCTACTTGCAGACTTCTCTACCTGAAGAGAAAGAAAAGCCAGTTAAGAACTAAAGTACTTAGAAATGAATTACTGTCAGAACAGCAGAGTTTTGTTTTTTTACGCAGCATCTGTCTCATCAAATGCTCACCTCACCTCATATAAAGTAGCGTGGGGGGGGGTTGACATTATTATTGTTGATGAAAAGGAGGCTCTGCAGAAGCTTGGGAACCTCTGAGATAATTGGATAAAATGTTTTGATAGAGGTTGCAGACATCTCTTTTTTTCTTGCTAGCACAACATGCAACTGAACCACGAACTGAACAGCAGCGTTGTTTCTGTGCCAGTAGCTCCACCTTAACAGTACCATAATTTTTTTCCTATGGATGTACAACTGAAAGGGGCCCATAGATGATACAGTATGGTTCAGTTGTATGGACCCATTTTATAATGGAAACACACAAAATAGCGTACCGGCCAGAATCGAACCGATCAATGGAAACATGGCTAAAGGTTGTATTGTCACAACTCTATCAAGATGAGCCTGAGTTTAGATATTGAAACCCACATTCGTGTATGTCTTTCTGTGTGCATTTATAGCTACACTCACTGTTGCACACTCAGAGGATGCACTTCAATGGGGCCATCTGCCTTTTTCCAAAATGAGAGATGATGCTGGCACTGTTAAAATGTACCATCAAGAAGCTAGACACCAACTGCAGTTAATTGCTAACTGTTCTGTCTTTGATTTCAAGCTGTTGACTCTTTTGATTACAGTTATATAAAGCAGACCTGGTAAACACCAGCCTCTTTGATTTTTTTCTTTTCTTTTCTTTTCTTTGAAAACAAATTGTATACAAACTCTCCTGAGAAAGTTTTCATTTTCAGAAAAGGTAGGAGTGTACGTCTTAAGACTGCCATAAAAGGTGCTGATGAAACCCCTTGGGAATTCTGTTTGTGGATCAGGATTCCACTCTGCTCTACCTTTCCATGAGTGTGATCTGATAGATAGGATATAAGGAGGCATCTTGTTGAGAAATGGGAGGGAAGAGCAGTCTGAGGAAATGAAAGATGGAAGTAGTTTTGGTCCCAGTTCTGGTGCGGGTAAAACTTAACGTCTGCTTCCTGTCGTTTGTACTGATGGCATGAATGTGCTGATGTGCTTTTCACTCTCCAAATGCTGCTTGTGCTGACAAGTTGTGAGTGCTAAAATGGTGGGCCCTGCTTGTCGACAGCTTCATTTGCATATGAATAGATATTATTTTGAAGTGTGTAGTGCATGCTCAGATGTAAAGTATGTATTTCACATCTCTACATTTCTAAAAATAAAAGACTCCCTCAAATTGTGTGGTTATCCAAAACCAGAGAAGGTTCTGGTTTTCAGGCACATTATCTATCTAGTACTCTGTAAGTACCTCTGAAAAGTAAAGTTTTAAAAAGCGGCTAAAAAAGATGATATCCAGTTGCAGTCTCTAAAAGTGGTACTATCATGTGGCCTGTAAATGTAATTTATATTTTTGTTAGACTCTGTTCCCTGGTGTGGTGTCCATTGTTATGTTAGGTGCTTGAGCCACAATTCAAATTTTATCTTACTTTGTATTTGATGCAAAATTTTCTGTAATTTTCCAAAAGCTTTAGCATAATGTATGTGTGAGCAAAGGAATTTAACTCTTTCTATATTAAGTTTCATTTCTGCCTCCCAGCATTTATAGAAACATAAAAAATACTTGTTCTCTAACAGTGAAATGCTCAGACCTGATGAACCTTTCTCTCATGAAGAATACGGAGAAATGTCTTGCTGACTGAAATTAACTAGACCATGAATGAGCTTATCTTAGTTTTCTAGCACATGGGCTGGGCTTAGAGTGAAGAGTTACATATTGGTAAGCAAAAAGGATGATGGTAAGAAAGAAAGGCCAGAGGGTGCACGTCTAGACAACTGTGCAATCTGAAACACTGGTCACATTTCACTCCTTAACACCCAAAGTAATTGGCTAAGGTATTGCAGTAACCATTAAATTGTTCTGTCTTGCTTTAAAGGTTATCACTGGTCACTGAAGGAGCAGATAGTTAAGGAGAGGAATTTTTGTGACTTTGAGGCATTGTGAAACTTCAGCCAGCAGTTTTAATTTGAGTTTTAAACTTAAGTTCTAAATGAAGTTGAATGTATTTTAAATTGATATTTTAGCACAGAATATACCTGCAAGCAAGAATGTGTTTTCTTCCTGCCTGACATGCATTTCTTTTTTAGATTTATCTAATTGCCCTTAGCGTCTGAAAAATAAAACACATCACAGGTTGTGCATCTTTACCACAGAACACAAGTAAAATGTAACAAGCACATGGGCTTGTCAGTATACTACACGTGTAAGGGGGTGCATTTGGTCACCACATTAACCACAGTCACAGTGGCAAAATCTGCCCCAGTAACACAACAGTTTCTCTGGTTTTGACCTAAATGTTTTTAAGATTTTGACATTGAAAGTTTCCCAGTTCAGGGCACAGACATCTAAAGGGGGAATTTACAATGATTTAGATGAAACAAAATGCTTGCAGCTTGAATGTCAGCAAATTTAATTTTGTGAGCATGCTTAGAAGTAGTCCTCTTTTAAGTTACCAGTAAGTATTTTTGAAACAAGAGCTTCTTCCATTGCAGACTGGCTTCAGCTGAATAGTACAAGCTGGAGACAATACCAACACTAAATCCTCAGACATTTTCTTCCACCTTTTCATGAATGTAGAATAGCATTCTTATCTTTAACATGCAGGTTTTCACAGTTGTATTTGATGTCTCCTTTTCACCAGTTGTAAACACAGGACCAGGAGTCATTTAACACTTATTTAGGAATTACCATTTCATCTTTTCCGGGAGGATTTTCCTTTCAGGCAAATGCCTTTCTGCATGTGAGGATTTGCATGTAACAACTGTGAAATGCAGCAGAAGCATGTTGTTATAAATGAAACTAGCCAGCCCTGAGAACGGAGCCGACAAATTCCCAGCTTTATTAGTATGGAGCACATGAGTCTGTGGGACAGGGATGGGGTTTTATATTCTATGGCCTCACACTGCGGCTTTTAGCAAACAGTCCACCATTATTCGGTCTGACAAGAGAGCAAACACTCTGCATTCAAGGGTCAAGAAAAAGCACGCCCCCCTCCCTTTGTCAAGTCCTGTCTTCTTGTGTTCTTATATTGCTTTGTTTTCTTTTACATTTTCACACTTAACCATGTATCTCCTTGTTATTTTACTGCTTTTGTTCTTTCCTGCTCAGTCATCTCCCCAGTCAGGCAGGATATGACTTGATGATGTTTATGTTTTAAGATGACCTAAAAAAAGAAATATTTTCTTTATGGTTGCAGCTATATTTTTTTTTATTTATTCATGCATTGTTTTCACGGGCTTGTTGTAGATTTGCTAAAGCTACAACAACCTATGCATCAGGGTGTTTACACTCTACAAAAGTGAGTGGTAATGAGCGAGAAACTCAAGATTTTAAATCCACAATGACCTTTATGTGAGTGCTGAAAAAGCCCTGTGGCTGCTAATTCAGCCTTTTGTTGTTACTCCCCTTGTTACTGAGAGTTCAGGCTTTTGCTCTCTAAACCATGTGGCTGACTGTTAATTAAGACACTTGAGGCTGAGTCCTGTTTGACTGACAGGAGTGTTATTCAAGGGCAATCAAGGAATACGTTGTCTGACCTCACCTAGACAATTAAAACAAGCAAACTCCTCAACGCCACTTTTATATTTAGTTTAGCGATACAGGAGAATTTGATTCTACATCTTTTCAATTTTGCAGTGCAGTGTGTTTTAATGATGAGATCATTTTTTATTGTAAATCCTTCTAAAATAAAATTTATATGAGTTGTTAACTTGTCTTACAGTTTGTTTTCCAGTTTGCAGATATGGCCATGATCAGTAAGAGGTCCTGAGCTTGTGCTCTTGGAAGGACACACTTTTTCGTTGCATACCACAACAGAAGCAAATTCTCTGAGTTATGTTTCTCAGAGACAGATGTTAATCCTTTTCAAATAGTTTAGCTAAATATATCCAGCCATTGTTTTTATGGTTATATTTCAGACCTTAGAATATTACCATATTGACTTATGTGATGACAGTAATTGATGCTGTTATAGTAAATAAACAAATGTCATGGACATTCTCTTGTTTTTTAGTGTGTACTTTTATATATATATATATATATATTTTTAAAGTTGCATTATAACACATTTCAACAGCTCAGTAATATCATACCTTCAATCAAAGTGTTCTCTTATGAGTTTTCTCTGCTGACAAATGACGTCATTTGTGGCAGGGAGTGAGGATACTGGCCAGTGAAGCATGCTCCCAGGACAGTAGTGACCTTTTCCTATAATCACATTGTACAGTATTTCCTCTGCCACATTTTTCCCCTGAGCAACAAATAAAGGCGCCCCGTCTGAAATAAGAGCCCTTTGAATTCTGCTTTGCCTTCCCACACATGTGAGGGGCTCTTTCTTTTTTTAACCTAGAAGAAAGTCACTGTTTGGCTTCTACAAACTTTTGTGCTTCAGTTTGAAAGTTTTAAAACAAAAAGCAAATATGGACATCATGAAGGTTGTTTGTTTTAAAAAGTTTGATTCTGGGAGTTATACGATAGTGGACAGTATAGGAACAGTTTTATCTTGGCTGGCTTTCTGCAGATTTTGGTTTGTAGTGTGGTATTTTATCACAATATTATCATGTATATAGTGATTTATCTAAGCAGTAGGACCAATAATTTTTCATTCATTGCTTTTTGTCTTACGAAAAATAGATTATAATAAATTACATGATTTATTTATACACCTGAATCACACTTGCTGGCCAAAAAAAGTCACCACCAAAAGCAACTCTATCAAGACACACTTTAATATTTTGTTGGATGACCTTTAGCTTTTATTATGGCAGCATTCACTGTAGCATTGTTTCAATAAGCTTCTACAATGTCACATAATTTTTCACCAAGATCTTGGATTGATGATGGGCGAGTCCTACCACTGTGCGAAGCTTTCTCCAGCACATGCAAGATTCTCTAGGGTTCAGGTCTTGATTCTGTGATGGCAAGTCCATTTGCGAAAATGATGTCTTGTGCTTGCTGAACCACTCTTTCACAATTTGAGCCTGATGAATCCTGGTATTGTCACTTTGGAATATACCCGTGCCATCAGGGAAGAAAAAAATCCATTGATGGTATAACCTGGTCGTTCAGTGTATTCAGGTTTATCAGCTGACTTCATTCTGTGGGTACATAATGTTTCTGAACCTAGACCTGACCAACTGCAGCAACCCCAGATCATAGACTGCCCCCACCAACTGGTACAGTAAGCACTAGGCATGATGGCTACATCACTTCATCTGCCACTTTTCCTACCCTGATGCTCTGGAACTGGGTAAATCTGGACTCATCAGACCACATGACCTTCTTCTTTAATTGCTCCAAAGTCTGATCCTTATGCTCCCCAACAAATTTAAGCATTTTTCTCCAGTTTCCACCACTAGTTAGCAGACAAGTAAATCGGCCACCGGCAATCAGAAGTTTCCGCCATTGGCAGTTGGCTATATATATAGATACATATATGTATCTATATATATATTCAACATTTTTCTTATTTACAGTATGCCTTAAAAACTTTTAACACTCCTAAAGGGTAAAAGACCATAAAATCTATTAACACTAACTGCTTATTACATTTTTAAACCCCCACTCACCTCTTTAACAAATGTATTAAAGATGTGGTCATTGGGGATGAATGTAATGCTGGCCATTACATTTCAAATTTAAAGAGAGCATAGAAAGCATCACCTCTATATGTAGTTCAGATGTTAATCTTAAAGAACTTTCCCTGCTGAGAGCAAAGCATAGCTTGCCTTAAGCCTTGCATGGCTCTCTGACCCAGAACTTTTGTTCAAAAGAACCTCTGGCCTTTCTTTCAGGCTCGTCAGAGTGACCGCTATGTTGGAGTGGACACAGAGGCTACAGCATCCAGATCAGATCCGGTGGAGATGGCAGATTTATAGCAGAGCAGTTCCCTGAGAGGGTAGAAAAGGTTTAAGGCCTGTGAAATCATAACCGTCCTAAATCTTTCAAACTATGGCCAGCTCTCTGCAGATATGAGGCTTAGGGTGATTAGACCATATCATGCTCTCTCTGCTCTGCCATGTCCCATTTTTCTGCCTTTAACAGGATTATCATCTCCCTTTTGCCTTAATTGGTCAGGTAAAAAGTATGCTGGCATGGTCTAGTAAATTGTTGAGCTCAAAGGCAGGTCATTTATGATATGCTGTACATACAAATGTTTATTTTCTATCACAGTAATGGAAAAATAAACATTGGAGGTTGATTTCTTAGAGCAGAGTACATCTTGATTTTTTAACACAGCAGAAGGTCTATCTACATACCCCAAAGACAAAATTGAAATAAAACTGAACCTAATGGAATAATTTTAATAAAACTGACAACTTTCAGCAAAGTTCATCACACAAATTTAATAAAGTCCAGTCTTAAAATAAAACAAAACAGGGAAACATTTCAGCCTTGCTGTTTCACTCCAGATAATAATAGAGGCCGTCAGCCTGGACCATGAATATTTATAAAATTAAGCCAAAGGCGTGTGGCACACTGACCATCTGTTGGTTGCTTAGTGTCCAAATGTTGATCAGTAACAGTAGAAACGTCTTTAGGTGAAGTAAAGATCATAATTTTCTTATGTTGATAAAAACTATGTTATTATAGTATTGCAATAAAAACCTCATAAATATAACACAGACTCTTAAGACTCTGTGTTTGAAGCGTCAAGACAGATTTTTATCTCCATTAATATTTTTATACCTACATTCAGTTAAGAGACAGACAGGGTCGAAGTTGACATACAGAGCCAGGTAGGAATGTGTGTGTGTGTGTGTGTGTGGGTGTGTGTGTGTGTGAATGTGTATCAAAAAGAATAGAAATAGAGGTGTGTTTTTAAAATCTTATTTTAATATTGTGCGAAGGTTTATGTTTGATTTTTATTATGCATAAATTGTTGTTTTTTATCATCTAAACGGGTTGTGCTGCTATTTTTGCATTAAAAGTGCTTAATAGATTAAATTTGATATATGAAAGTTAAACTTTTAGCAGCTTGGGGCTTCTTGGTCACTTACACTGGCATGTGTGAGTTAAACTGTTGGAAAAATGAACACAGAAGTCTCCAGTATTTAAATGACTGAACTGCATCACTTTAACAGATATGAACCCTGTTGGGAATGCTGAATTAAAAAAAATAAAAATAAAAAACCTGTAACAGACCCATTAATGTTTTGTTACATATCTGTGACGGGCTTAGACAAAATTTGTTTAACTGGCTTTTTATTTCTTTGCATTTTAAGGAAACAGACAAATGTACTGTTTGAAAATCAATTCTGAGTACACAATCATTAAGTATTTTTAGATGTATTGTGTCACTCGAGCAGTATTTACAGGTTAGTACTCATTTATCCAGCCTGATTAATGCGGTGCTGGCTCTGTTGGCAAGAGGCCGCCAGTCTGTCTGCCTGGCTGAATTAACAGACGAGGGTCCATGGGGCACCACAGCTCTACGATGCCTGACGGTGGCCAAATAAGGCCTGACTGCAACATGTATGCAGGGAGGAGACAGGGGCACTAAATTGGCACAGCTCACCCTCTCACATTCTTTTGCCTCTCTCAAAGGGCTTCTGTTCCTCATCGCACAATCTCTATATGAGTGGACAGAACTTTTTGAACTCTATAAGGGGATTTGTGAGGTAATTCATTTAACTTTCCATTCCAGTTTTTACACTAGATTTACATGATTTTTACAAAGAATGATTAAAAGGTTATATATATAGATAGAGACAGTGTGGGAAAGCAATCAATTCAGTGTATAATGATGGCTGCACTGGAAATGGACAAATTGACATTATAAAGAAACCGTCTGAAAGTCCACCACCATCTGCTGAACTTCATCTCAATGCAGAAACCTACGTCTAAGAGATACCAATATTGTCCACTTAATTCTGTCTTAGTGCTGTGAGCCTAGTTAAAGATTAACTCTGGTGTTTTCCATGGGGCCCCTTTGAAGTGGACTTACTCCAAACCCTCCTTATCTTAATTAGAAAGAAATTTGGTGGAGTGAAGTGGTCCTCTGGAAACAAGCACCTCTACTCCCCAGTTCCCTAAAGGCCATATCACTGCAGCTTTACCAGGGATTCCAGGCCTCATAAACTAATTGTAATTAATGAGTTTACATGTAGTTTATGGGAGACATCCCTCTCTAAATCTGCTGGATAAGAAAAAATTATGTACGTGTTAATTTATGTTTGCAAATACAACTGAAGACAAATAGATGACTGATCTTAACAAAAAGGACTCTCTTTGAGTCTTTGTTGGAAGTGCAAGCTCTTTTCTTAGTATCGTCAATACTTTTTGTAAACACATCCCCATTTAATGTTTAATTAAAATGTGAGATTATCTTTCCTGTTCTCTGTCTGGGCATTTGATTACACATACAATCTGTTTTATTAATGTAGCTCTATACTTGGGTTTAAGTATACTAAATTGTAACTGTTACAGTGTCATGGCTAACAAGTCTAAACAGACACCCACCAAAGACCTTTTCTTTTTCCATTGCCTCAGTGGAGGACAAGCTCCACAGCTCAGAGATCACACATGCAGTGTTTACATGTGGCATGAGTGCCACGCTGCTGGCTTCAATCCAAACAGTGCAGTGAGGTCCTGTCATAGAAAGGTCACCTGTCTTCAGAGGAATGATGTGGAACACACAGGAAGCTAAAATCCTGCTCCGTGGTATACTCAAGAATGCATGACTCATTAAATAAATCCTTTTTTAAGACTTTATATTTGCTGGTTTAAGCGCATTGTGTTGTACATGAAAGTCTCCCCAAAGAAGTATTTCCTTTCCACACTGTGGTTTTAGAATTTAGGTTGAGCTGTTTTTTCTTATCTGACCTGCCAGCATCTTTATATTGCTACTTCTTATTATCTCAAATGAAGCACTATTACAAAGAGTTTTTCCTTTGGGATTAATAAAATATTTATCTTTCTGCTTTTCCCTATCCTCCAAGATTTCCTCGCTGTATTTGTTACCTTTTTCTTGTTATTATTTGGAGGTGTAATTACATGGTGGACCTGGAAAACTTCTTATAACACTGTACAAAACACTGTGATGTGATGCCTTAATAGACATTGAGCACCAGCATTCATGTGTCAATATGTCACGGTAGCATATAGAGCTTTTGATTAATGTTAAATATCAAGATCTTATATTTGAAGAGATATTATAAAGATTAATATTAAGTGGTAGAAAAACAAATCTTGGAGTCATAATAAGGTCAGCAAGACCATTTAGACTGTAAACTGACAATTTATGGTTGCTCTAACAAAACAAAGACCCTCACCGACTACCTAAGGGAGATTCTCAAAGCATGCATGGGTATATCAAAAATAAATAAAGAAATGAATAAATAAGATTGTTAAACTGGAAATGTGGAAGCTAGAAGACTAAATGGTTGAATGAAATGGTCATGATCGCTGAGCTAGAACAGATCCGCTGCAGCATAGGGAAACAGCCTTCTTTGTTTTCAGAAAATGTGGAAGCCATTCTCAACTCAAATACTCCATGAGGCATAGCTGGAAATATATTTGATTTGTATTAGAAAGCATTGTACATCATAGAATATATTGCTGTTGTTATTGACATTAGATTAGGTTGAATTGAACTAAGATGTCCTGACCCTTTCCTTCTTTCTGCTTCCTTTAACCTTGCTCTCCTGTTATGTTGAGGTCCTGGTTGTCTGATGCTTTATTAAAAATGCTTAAAAGAAAATTTAAAAAAGAGAGATCAAATACTCCTTGATACTGTTGCAAATAAATGTATTGAAATACAGTTTATGCTATTAAATTAATCAAAACGCGAATTCATTTACCAGGATGGAAATAATTCTGGCTCAAGGCTAACAGTTTCTATAGCTTTACGACACAATTATAGCTAACATCTGAGTCTAAAGGTTTTTCCATTCAAAAAGGATTTTTATGTTGAAGGAGCATCAGTTTGTGTCATCAGATGCAGTCTTGACACTTTTAAGTTCTTTGTGAAGTACCTTGATGAGTACATGAAGTTGTTTTTAGGGTCTAGGGAAAGAGCACTCGTTGGTCCTTGTCCGTGTAGAGAATAGTGTATTCTTAAAACAAACTATGTTAACAGCATTAAGGCCTTCCTTCAACACTGTGGGTGTCAGGGACCAAGCAGTAAAGCAATGAGGACACAGAAAGTAATTTCAAACTGGGTTGAAATTACCCCCTATGATCCAGTAGCACATGGTAGAGCCTGATGAGCTGGCGCCCAGATTTAATGCCCCTTAGCCTTTTACCACGCTTTTCATCAACCAGGAAATGAAGCTTGCCCCAACATGGTAACTTAGAACAAGAGAAACATGTTAAAACAAAGTACATAACCTTCCATTGTTGCAAAGTGTGCACTCCAAACCACCAATGCAAGGTCAAAATAAAAACAAATAATGCTAATATTTATCTGCAAATAAATGTATAATGAAAAATGTGACAAACATTATCATTGTGGGGCTTGAGCCATCACAGGTTTATACTATGTGCTATTACAGCAAAGTAAAAAGGTTTGGACTGGTGCATAGAAGGTTTCCCTTGTGCTCACACACACTCAGACTCCTAAACTCATAAATGCTTTCCCCTTCACACATAATACAGCTCCCAGGGTGAATGTGTGAAGGTTTCAGTTTGCTTAAAGAGAAAGGAAATGAACGCAGTGAAGTGGTCGGTGGTAGGCGACAGATTTACTGACCATAACAACATGGGCGTGGCAGAGTAGAGACACTTAGCTGTGCCTAACATAAACAACAGCAACCCTGTGAACCCTCTAAACAATACCGCCACATCCTCCTGGCCATCTCGCTTTTATTCCACCTTTTTCAGAAGTGACAGGTGTTTAATGGCTCAGTCTGGATTTCACTGTGCTCATCCACTGAGGCCAGCCAGCAGGCCTCGCTGTCTGATGAATATACTTTGACTTTTGCTAACCAGTGTGTTATTATTTAGACTGTTTGCCATTGCTCTGGAAATTACAATATCAAAGTGTGGCATCATTTCTGTATGAGTCAATGTGTGTGCATCTTCACATTTTTTGTGTTTGAGTTTGTGTATCTTTGTGTGTTTGAAGCCTATTTATACACTCGTGGTTTGAGCCTTAATGGCCAAATGGTAGCAGCCATGCCCTCCGATACTGTAGCTATAGCCTTTGAATGCAACTTCAAAAGGCAAGTATAAAATAACCCAGTTCAGACAGGAAACAGACACCCTTTATCTTAATTAAAAATGAAGCAATTAGATTGCATAAACCATATTCCTTTAGTATAAGGGCTTTGCATGCATCATACCTCCCACTGAGTGCTGGCAATGACTGAATATCAAGTCCTTAAGGTATCCAAGAAATCCCTTCAATAAGGGGTATTAAATATCTGTGCCAGCCCAGACACAGAATGTAGCATTCATTTTCAAAGCGTATTTGGATTATTAAGTCTGTTTTAGGCTGTTTAATTTCCCTTCTATGTTTTCTTTTGCTGTTTGATGAATTCTTGAGAAGCATTTAAAGATTTTTATTCATCATTTGTGTTTGCAGGAGGCAACAAACTTAGAAACCAACAGTTTCGACTAAACTGGGCTTGGGTATCTCTGGAAAAGGAACACTATGTGGTGGATGAGGATGCAAAGTTCCTGGAGGTGGTCCTTAAGCGCCGTGGCTACCTGGGGGAGACTTCTTTTGTTAGTAAGTGCTCTTTGGCTCAAGTTACTTCCCAATCCAGTATGGTGATAAGTATTAATTTAAATTGCCGGTGGTTATTGAAAGCGTGTGGCATTTTCATCAATTCAGTTTTATTTTCATTGTTGCATTATTAAAATTCAATCAAAGACACAAAGATTTTATTGTTTGGAAAGCCAACACACTGATAGACAACTACATCTTTTGATATATTTTGAGACAATAGTAAGGTTGGTCCAGATATTCAGTAGGGTCGCACAGGTCACGACCTTTAGCCTTTCATCTCTGACCAGTGTTTGTGTTCCAATCAGACAATAGCACAGGAAAATCCCACGGGGCTTCTTAAGTACATGCATAAGGTCACCTGAAGTTAGTGGCCATACGGGCGCCACTCTGAATGTTAGTGGAGGCAATTTACTGGACAGAACTAAACTAATTATAACTCTTAGTGCTGCTTAGAGGCAGAAATACTCACCACTAAGCAATTTCCATGTTTTTGTGCTGCCATTTATTTTTTCAATGGAGATGAGTTATGATTAAAAATTACTTGAAGTTAAAGGTCACATCACATAAAGGATCATTTCCTTCACTGTCATCTCTTATCTTTTTATGCTCCAGGGCCTCAGGGCTAATGAAAAATCTCTAAAATGATATGGAAATTCTGCTAACCTTTACATAGTCACAAGCGGTTTGTGGCTGCTCTACCTCAGTGAGTTATTCATATAAAACAACATTTCATTCACCATTGATGTAAATGTTCAAAAATGGCTCACAGTAAAGAGTGAATTAAAAAACTGAAACATGGAGCATGCTTACATTTTGTTATGTTTACCAGATGCAACAATAAAAGAAAGCGAAAATAAAAAACTTTGAAATGCCTGCAAGATGCAAGATGACCTCAGAATGATCTCCCTGCAAGTTAATGTTAAAAAACAAAGTAATACTGTAAAGGAGAAAATGCAAATAATCAAAAATGATCATGTTTCTATGTACTGGAGCAGTGATATGATTTATTTATGGCTGCATAAACATTCAAGGACATGCTATGTTCAACTGTGGATGCACTGTGTTCGATGCAAAGATAAAACCATGAACTGTGTGAAAGAGTTTTGTTTCCCTTTCCTCTGAACACAAGTGAGGAAACCTTTTATGTAAACTGTTTTTCAAGTTTACATCTGCAAGCAGCGCTTCTTTGATCATACTGATCTGTTGTGTTTTGTCAGTCGCAACAGATTCTTGGAAATATTTCTTCTTTAATTTCTAGCTGAGATAAATATTTATAAAACTAACAAAATAGAAACCCGCTGTTGCATTTATTTTATTTGCACTTTTTTTGTAACCTTTAAATTATTCAATGTAATAATTAAGCTGTAACCCAAATTATTCTGAGGTGTCTGAAATACAAAATAACTTACATATTAGTTAAAATATAGTAACATCTATTTGATCTATCATCCATTCTTGTCCTTTAACAACATATCTGCAGTATTAAACACAACTACAACCAATATCCAAACAGCTAGTTTCAGTTTTCTTCTAATTGTTAAGAATAGAAGGGGAAAGCAGAAAACCAGTTTGATTTACTGACATAAACTTGCCAAGAGCCAGAGCCAAATAACACTCAAGGAAACATCTGAATTCATGTCTGTACCTTTGCATAAAGACAAGAGATGTGTTCTCTTGCCCAGCACACTGAAGGTGGCACCAGTGTGGAGGCTGCAGTCAGCCCACCTGCCAGGAATCCCCAGGATGACTGCTGTGATCAGGGCCATTCAATATAGGCCTTGTTTGGGGCATAGAATTCATGAGCAAATCATGCTTTCTTCTCTCGCAGCTTCTCTTTGAAGACTGCTGATCTTTCAAGCCCCATTGAGTCTAACTGTTTTATCTCTGTTACAATGTGCAGAGGCATTCCCCCTATATCTGCACATGCATATCAAAGCCCACTTTCATTTTCATCAAAGAATATTATCATAATTTAAGAAAATGCTTAAACTCAGCATTCCTCAATCTGCAGACTATTGAAGAACTTGTGCAGAACTTGAGTGCAGCCATGCTGTCAAATTTCAGTATTTCACCTCTTTTTGTACTGAAGTTCTTCAGTTTTGACCAAATTATGTTTTTTTCCAGTTTTTTAAAGAACGTTACAGTTGCTTTAGTGTTTAAAGTTTCATTATTTAAAAAAATGTTTTGTTATGTTTTTTTTACATATATGGCATCTTGCAAGATTGCCATGGAATGTGTATTCATGCTTATTTCTTTAGCCATCAAAACCCTGATGCATGTTGTGTGACCAGTTAGCACAGACAATAGAGAGGCTGTGTGACATTTCACTGGCTTCAATGCTCTTGCTCAACAGGAAGCCTGCCAGAGTCACAGCTATGGCAGCTATGAGCTCCATCAAACAGCTCACAAGCTGAAGGTCAGACAGTCCATGTCAGCCTCGGACCACTTCTGCCAAGACCAGGCTGACATGAAGGAAAATTGGCTTTATTTCCAGCATACTTATTTTAAACACTGGGGACAGAAACTGAAGTTGCATGGCAGGTGTTAAGAAATTTCTGTTTAAATTTCAGTAGTTAAATTGTCTCTTTTCTTCTCTTCTCTTCTCTTCTCTTCTCTTCTCTTCTCTTCTCTTCTCTTCTCTTCTCTTCTCTTCTCTTC
>JBAFSZ010009244.1:0-15000 GCA_036919955.1 Melanotaenia pygmaea
TTGTAAGATAACTACAGAAGGAGGGGCAGTGGTGGGTGACATCTTGTTAGTGTGTGTGTGGTGGTGGTGGTGGTGGTGGTGGTGGTTGGGGGGGTGGTGGGGGAGGGGGTGTCATTCATTTTGTGTATTGGCTCAGGGGAAGGATCTGTAGCTATTACCTAACATAAAGACTTCTGTGTTTAGATTGCCCAAGGTGAGATGTGTGCATTACCACAAGTGATTATAAAAAGTGCTGCTTTTCTCAGCTTCATAATGAGCCCTGGTAGGTCTCCGCCCACCTTTAAATGTCCTCCCACTTTGAGACCAAAGTAAAGAGAGTTATAAATCAATGCACACATCACAAATTAGTCTCCAGTGATTGGAGTCTTTCCCTCATTATGATTCACACTAAATATAGAAATAAACTATTAAAATGAGGTCATGTCTATATAATATGGATACATTTTGAAATCCATCTATGTATTAACTGTATATATTTTCTATTAATTTTTGATAAAGAAATAATGAACCTTTTTTTTAGTTTAATCAAAATGTTGATCATACCAATCAGCTTCATAATTTGCATTTGTGAATACATTTTAGCCCCACCCCTACATGCAAAAATAGCCTACTTTCAAAGAGATGAAAACACAATAAATAAAAATATGAGTTTAAATTATTCTAAGAGCTCAAACCAGATGCCTACATCTCAACTCGAGCAAGAAAAACCGAAAGAGTGAAAACAGTTGAGATCCCTCATTAAAGCTTTTTTAGGTGTGAAAGCAGTCAAGTGACAAGTGTGCCTAAATTTTGATTGCCCTGGGTCAACCTAAGGTCACCACTCTGTGTTTGCAGATGAGGTGACGACACATGCCTCCAGTCCTTTGAAATGTGACAAGCTGAGAGTAATGACGAGATAATCCATGATTTACAAGTTACAGTAGCGGTCAGTATTAACATCAGCTTGCTTTATATTTCTTGTAAAGCAAGCTAAGCAGGGAGCTCTCCTGCCTTACTGCTGACAATACACACAGCAAAAAGTCTTAATACGCACACAAACTACATGACAGGAGTGTGTTTCCTGTGAAATGAAACCTGTAGATTTTCTGCTTGCTTCAGGGTGACTTAACCCAGAACCCACACTGGTCGCTGATGTTAGCAAACAGCTGCCAAACACCCACAGCGCAGTTATGGATCATCTTCATTACTTTTCTTGATCTGTTTTTGGTCTTTGCTAATTTCTGATTAGTCGCTGACACTTGTTGATAAGTTCTCCCCAGGGTAAATTTGCTAGTTTGAAGTACCATCTACAAGTCAAAGCAAAATTGAGCTTCAGAACAATTCTTGTAAAGTCTCATTTTTCAAAATTAGTCCTTAAAAACAGTTTGTGGTTCGAACAAACAGAACGTTAGGTAATTCTGAACAGTCGAGTCAATCTAACATTGTGGGCAAGACATTTCACCCACCTTGCCTCCAGTGTTGACATCAACATTGTGTATGAATGTGTATGAATGTTCGGTGGTGTTCGGAGACACTGTTGCCACTGATTAGCTGCCAAATATTATCATTGTTTGCCCCAGAACAGCTGTGGCTACACATGTAGTTTACCACCAACATGTTTAAATGTGAAGTAAATGGATCATGGATTCACTGTGAAGTGCTTTTCGATGCTGTTAGCAGAAAAGCACAATATAAATCTAATAAATATTATAACAGGAAAAAGCAAGTAACTGAATGGGTTTGCAAAAAATGTGCCCAAAATGAATCACTTGTAAACAGCTGCAAAGATGAAGTAAAGAAACCCTAAAACACACATTTTGCTGCAATAGGCAAAAAAATCATATTAGTGTTAACATCCAGAGTTTGGAGTTGCCAGTGACTTTTTTTCTGAACTGCTTGACCCCACCATTATAGATTGCATCTGTATTCATTAACTTTATCTGTCTGCAGTCTGCTGGTAAGGTACTATACTGTTGTTTGCTTCTTGTTGTCACTGAAAATGGGTGAATCATAGAGAGAACTGAACCAAAACACTAAATTTATCAACCTTAATTCAACAAAACAATGAAAGGTTAATAACTGATATTATACCAGTGTATCTTCATTGTAAATGGACAACATATGTTGATCAAGCTCACTTTTTTTAAGTAGCATCCTAAGGGAGCAGGAACGTGGAAGGAGTCCCAATAACTACTGAAAGCCCTACAGCACTGATTAGAGGTCCACTTCATGGGGTGATGGTGGTTGCAGGTTTACTGCCTGGCTTGGGGCATTTCCAATGACAGTTCAAAAGAGGGGAAATTCAGCACTTTTTTCATTTACTTTTAGGATATTCACAACTCGTCCTGGGACTTTAACTTAACTCTCTATTCATTAGGTGGGGCTAGCTGCAGTTCCCACTTTACTTGCTGAGTCAATATAAATAAAACACAAAAAAACTATTGTCTAATACAGTCTGCCTTTACTAGCATTACATTATTTCTTATTTTTTGCAAAAGTTGACAAATAGGTTCTTCTTACAAACATATAGAACCTAATTTGACTGCATCCCAACTGCAGTAATATCAGGATATTTATACGTCCATGTGTCAAACACATTTAAATGATATATAGAAATACGACGTTAAAGAGTCTAATCTGTCTCTGCGGGATCTGTCTTGTAGTCGAGAGTGACTCCTCCTTCCTCTCTGCCTCTTCCCCTCCCCCATTCTGTGTAAAAACAAATCTCCTTTTCTGCTCTGAGCCCGAAAGTATTGAGTCAACAAATGTCACTGCAGCAAAGCAGAGGCTGGTGGGGTAGAGTTGGAGTCTCCTTTTAAGCCTGGAACACAGTTTAAAGCAGATTATTTTAAAAGACCCTCCTGTTTGTAATGGAGGAATTAAATAGTAAATACAAATGTGAAGTGCCACTGACTTTGGTTAAAGCTGTGACCACATGTTCAGATTATGTATGTGACTTTTAACCACAATACTTACATACAGACAAACTAAAACCAACAGTTGATTTTTTTAGAATTTGTCCCATTATAACACATTTCTAATTATATTATTGCAACAGCTTTCCAGCCCTTTTCTCTGTCACACTGCTTTCTCTATCTCTTTCAAGTCCACGTGGCCAGTGTCAACAGGAGGTGGGTTCTGGCAGAGGCATGAAGAAAAGCATGCTCCCTGTACACAAGCTGCAGAGTTGTCTTTAACCCCACTCTAAAAATGAGCCAGCCAGCCGGCCAAGGAGAGCCAAAGTAAGAACTGGCCGTAGGAAATTACTCCAAACTGGCTGCGTGTGATTGTTGCTGTAATATTCTCAGAAAGAGACACTATTACACTAAAGGGGAAGTTCTGTAACCTCTGACTAAAAAAAAAAAAAATGTCAAGAAAGGGAGGGAAAAACCCTGAGTCACTTGGCTTCCTGTCTGAGAAAAGGAAGGGGGTGGAGGCAGCTTCTACTCTGCTTCAATCAGACAGTTGAGACCAGCGCAATATTCAACAAAAAGTGCATTGGGGGAGGAGTCCTGCCCTGTTCACAAAAATCCACTCCAGTGCTTGAGGGTAGCCATCATAGTGTTCACTATTGTGTACGGCTGAGGGAAGAAAAAAGAGGGAGCTGAGGGGGGAAAGAAAACCTGTCTCTTTGTGTGAGAAGGACTCAGCAGGAAAGTGATTTTGTGATTATTTGAGTTTGTCACCAAAACAAGGCTATTTCTTCTAAGCTGTAACTACATCTTTTTTGCTCTGTGTGCCACTGCTGCCTTATACCAGTCACATATGAATGTGCTTCTCAGGCCGGCAAAACAGCGACACCCGGGCTTCTCCTGATGATGAGAGCCAACGTCAGACTGGTTTCCATGAATATTGATGTGGAGGATAGACTGTTTCATAGAACAGAAGGAGGCAAGATGGCTGCCCTTTAGGATTTGTTAAAGAGAAGATCCAGACGGTTTGTTGGAATTTCTACAAAGTGGAGGGACAAAGAAAGAAGGTGAGAATTTACTCATTATATTAATCCTTTGTTGACCCTTTACCCCTGTAACCTTGAGTGTATTTTTGGTCTTTTGTGTGTGTGTGTCTGTCAGGTGAGGCACAGCAGATATCCCCCACCGTAAAAAGCAAGAGCCAACATAATAAGGAGGGATATTAGATAAAGCTACTCCAACATGGCTGACAATTTTCTTTCATTCTTTCTTTATTTCTATTTTGCCAGCTGAAATTTAAAGACACTGCCTGTGTCTTCTTGTGTGTCCTGTATTCACTTAACATTCTTGCTGCTTTTGAATGCATTTAAAAAAATGTTGTACTAACACTGCTTGCTCAGGAGTTTTTCTGGAGGCATAATTTAAATGCCTGTTCTCCCTTAACATTTCAACTTTCCTCTGTTAACAAGCACATCTTGTGTGTGGTATATATGTGCTATCTTATGACCGAGTTTTGTAAGATTGGACATTTTTAACACTGGTGAAGCTATTACAGAACAAGGATATATCTGTTTATGAATAAATGTATTCAGATTCAGACCCTCTGTAGCCTTATGTTTTCTTATCTATTGTTTTGTCTGTGCTTGTTCTTGTTGTTCAGTGGGATTATATGTGGCAGAGTAAAAGTCCAACCTGGACATGTCTATCACTGAGTGTGTGGTGTCTGTATGGCAGCAGAGCAAGAATAGCTTGTGGCTTTGTGCATCTCCATGAATCAGCTTTCATTGCTTTCACCAGTAAATGACACACAGACACAAAGACAAATCCCAAGGTGAAGCAAAAGAGAGTAGAATTGTGTTGGCAAAGACAGGCAAGGTCAGAGAGCTCAGAGGGAAATGAAACTCTATCCTACCACACCATTAACTGAGGGGAACAAGAATGTTAATTTTGTAGCAGATTTTTCTTTCTTTCTTCATTTTTTTCATTAAAACAAACCTGGAAGATAACCAGAGATTGTTGCTACAGAGCAACAACTGACATTTTTTTCCATAGATTCCAATAGATTATTAATAGTAAAAACTGGAAACTGGAACCTAACCCTAACTCAGTGTAGTGAGTTTATATGTGAAGAAAAACCTGAATGATCAGCGATTTAAATGGCAAAAAAAGGAAGTTGCAGCAATTTTTGACCGTTAAATACATTATATTAACATGCAAATATAGACATGTTGTAAAGCCTCATCTGAATGAGCAAATAACTGTTTGTTAGTTGTTTTTCTATTTCCAAATCCACTAAAAGCTACTCTAACATTAACATCTGAATGGGCTGTTAGAATATAACAGGTCTCCCTTGGAGTCTGCATATTGGGATTTGTGTATTCCACTGACTGCAGTCATAATGAAGCAACAGCATGGCATCAGATCACAAAGTAAAGTAAAAGCAAGTCTTAAGGTGGATGGTACTGATGTTTAATTGGGCATTGTGACTTAACAGCACAGGTCTCCACAATTTAATCAAACATTTATTTATTTTCTGGATTATCTCTGCAGAGCATGGAACTCCCACACATTATGCTAAAAAAAAAAATAATAAAATAAAATAAGGGGAGAAAAAAAAACTGATGCAATGGCATGGCTGTGTTTTGATATGGCAGACATGGTCATTGACCGTGGAGTGTGAGCACGAGTGCTCAAGCTAGGGAGCTTTGTATCGTCGAGTGTGTTGTGACTGCATGGCATCAGGTGATCCAGGGGTCTGCATGTGAACATGCTTGTGTATGTATATGCCAATCTTAGTGACCCACAACCATATTGAGATACAGCAGATAATGTCTTATGAAATAGTTGCATGAAAAACTACATACACTGCATTGTTTGGATGGACTGAATCTAATCCAGAACACTGTTTGCTAAGAACATTTTTAATTATAATGATTGTGTGGCTATGTAGTTTGTATCTCTCTTACTTTTTAGATGCTCTGTTTGCAGGATATTTTAAAGGCTCCTGATCTAAAAGTAGAACTCAGATTCTTAAAAGAGCTATTTTCTTCAGTGGCTACATGTCTGCTTTTACATCAGTAACTGAAAAGGCACCAGAGCATTAATAGGGCTACAGGGGGCTGAGTGGGGGAAGGGCCATATAGATCAATCACATGCACATAGCTTCTCTCATCCCTCCACACCTACAGATAAAGCTGCGCGGTTGGATTGCTCCTTCGTCATGGCTGTAAGCCCCCTTTAAGTCACTCCCAGGGCAAAGACAATATCACCTTTGGGATAAATGTCCAGTTGCCATAGCGTTCTACAACAATGCTGTCCACTTACAATGCCCAAGCCCATACCCAAGCCCTCACCTCTGACCTTGCTCTGTCCAGCCCACGTATCATTTTTCCACCCAGGGGCTGTTGCACAAAAAAAAACATAAAAACAAGGATAGTTACAGGTCAGACATGTTACACTGCACAACTTCCTTGCTGGCCATAGCTCAACTGCTTTCTTAAGACAAAATGGCGAGATACTGAGAGTTGTATTGATTTTTACAAATATTGATTTCCCTGTTGTGTGCTATTGGGGGTTGTTTTTCTATGGAGAACAAGAGAGAAGCTGCAAACCACAATCCATGGCCCCTGCAATGAAATTGCAGGGTTGTGATATTGTTTGTCTACATTTTTACACATTTGCACAGAATGTACCATCAACAGTGAACTGCTATATGATTGTTTTTTTTTATATATTTTTTTTGTTGCTGCTTTAAACAAAAGTTAAACTAAGTGTCATTGTGTTATTTTATGCAACATACGCATTAGTGTAACCATTAATGGGACTTTCATTCATTATCAGTTCTGAAGCCTACAGAATGCACCGACATATTTGAGACAGGAATCATTTCTCCATCCCTGTATTGTGGGTTCAAGAAAGTGTGCTTTATAAAAATGTCTTTTAATAAAAGCCAAATCAGTATAATGTTCGTATAAAATTCATACCAAAGTAGATCCAGATTCCAAAAGGAATCTGGGCCCCTGCGCCCATAGAGGCCTTACATTGTTAAAGAAACTTTACGCAATTGTGGCTTGGGATGGGTTTGTTATTCAGTTGGTATTGTAAACCAGTAACGATACTTTTATGAGTCTGAGATACAAAAATGTTAACTGTAATTGCCACAACACATGCCATACACAATGACTTCCAAATTCAGCTCGTGGCCTTCCTCTATAAAACTGTGCGTTGTTAGCCGAGCTGAGGCATAATTATGGGTCGAGAGTGATAAGACTGTTTGAGTGGCACAGGGCTAGAGGGAGTGTTGCTGGCCCTGTGAGCCTGTATCGATGTCAGGGTTTACCTCATGGGTGAGACAGCGAGGGCAGCAACTCAAAAGCTTCCTCCACGTGAGCACACGCACATGGCCATTCTGTTTACAAACACTATCCTGGCATTCCACGGGGAGAGAGGCAAGTGAGATGTTACGTAACTGCCCCAAAGCGAAAAGCATCTCTACCCGATTCTCGCCAGGTCGCTGCTGCTAAGCTTGGACATTGTTCTTCAATGACTTATTTTGCTGTTTATGCTACCAGTAGCTAAGAGTGAGAAAAAAAGAAAAGCCTCAATTGCAGCACTGTCTATTCCCGAGAATGTGGCAAGACTACAATGAACATTGTTTTTTGTCTCTCCGTAAAGTCTAAGTGAAGGCCTTTTTAAGAGCAGCAGATATTCAGATTAAAATGCAATGTCATGTTTTCTTAAAGTTTCAACTGAACAAACCAAAATTACAATATTTCCATGGTTTCAAGAAGAAAAGCTCAACACATGTAGTATATGAAACAACAACATAAACACACATCCTTATGATCTTGATAAACACGACCTTTACGTCACGATGGTGCCTTCCATTGTGCTAAACTACTTAACATGAATTATTTATTAAACAATAATGGTTTTCAAAAGCTGTTTAGGAGGCTTTACTAGGTTTAAGGGTTAAAAAGAATGCATACAGGCCTCACAAATATTGAAAAAGTGACCCAATGTCTTGCTAAGCTTTGACCTTTGGCAAGTCTTTGCTATCAAAATGTATAGGGATCAATCAGTTCCAGTTAAATCAAAGCAACCAAAACGAAGAGGCTTACCGAAAGGTTTAACCTCAAACATTCATTGGGAAAGATACTTGTCAAAACGTATTTTCTACTAAAACAAAGTACATAATGTAGATGAATATCTAACTAAATGATTTTAGTAGTTATTGCCCCAACAAAAGTCTGAAAAACTGCTGTCTCAGCCCTATCTACAAAACATCCAAAGTTAAGCTGATTCTGATTAGATTAATGTCTTTTAAAATGGCGGCCAGATATGAATTGTTTTCCTGGTTGGAGCTGTCACTGGAAAGGTTAGGTGCCACAAGTCCCTGTTGTGTCCAAAGAGTGCACAGACAGCTGGTCCTGATTGTGATCTTGAAGCGTAACCAACCAAACGCCTTGAATGACATCATTAACTACTTTGAAGGACTTGGGCTCTATATAAGGTTTCCTAAGTGGAATGTACAAGTGCAGCAGCTGGTTCAATCTGAGCCATTGAGCTCAAAGTCAACTGGACCGGTTCGCATCCATATATGTATTAATATTGTAAACATGTCATGATGTTTTTATAGCTATGGGTCTGAATGAGCAGAAACTTGTGGAAGTGATAATAAGCAGTATTCAAAACGCTTGATAAACAATCTTATAAATGCAGGAGTCACAAAGCCTGTGCAGTAAAGTAAAATGCACAGGAAAATATCTAACTACTGTTTATCTATATATATTATATATTACTTTAAGTTAAAGTTTAAGAACATAATTTTTAATGCTTATATTTCTCATTTAATTCCTGAGGTTTGACAGATTAGGAGAATGACTTCTATGGCCCTTTTACAGGAGTAATGAATTATAAAAATATCCCTCATTCAGGAGGATTTGTGATTTCTGTTCAATGAGCATCACATGCCTCCCACTCAGTGAAGGGAAAGAAGGAGCTTAGCAACATTAGCTTAGGTCAAGCTATTCAGAAATCAATGAGTGAAAGACATGTGCTTTTCAACTAGCTAATATTTATTATTTAAAGTAATCATGGGCACCACTAACATATATTTCTGGTTTTATATTTGATCATTGAAGTTTTAGATAGTTAAAATCAACTTCTGTTTAGCACCTTAAATGTACTAAACAACAGTGTAGATTTAAAGTTAATTTTCTGCCATTTTTTTACGGCTTTGCTATTCTTCCTCTCTTTGTTCTGTCTACCTCGAAGGATTATTTGCACAATGTGTTCATATTAGCTAATCACATACAAAAAGATGAAATGGTATGCACATAACTAGGATTTGTGGCTGAGTTTTTACACATTTTACATATAAATTAAAAAAAGAACAAAGGGGAAAAGATCTTCTCAGACTATTATTCTATTCATTGTACCTCTCCCTACTACAATTTAACTTCTGAAATGCAAGTTTAAAGGTTCTAAAGGAGGTAAAGGAGTATGTGGCACAAGTAAATCACTGACAGCACCGATGTAAAAGCCAACCTGATCCCACAGAAATACGTTAAATAACTACAAGTTCTCAGCACTTATTTACATGTTTGCAACACATAATTGCGTCAACAAGGCGTCATCAAAACTACGTGTTGGGACCTCTGAAAACAGGGAAATGTTAAGTCAGTGGTGGAGCTTCTGCACAACTTTTCTGGTTGCAGAACAACAAAATAAAGGCACAAGTTATGCTTTCTAATGCAGTCAAAATTATTTGAATATCATCGTGATTTCACTAAATTAATGGTGGTACACTATGTAAGTTTGGCTCTAACAAAATCATTTTTTAGAGTGAGTAGGTGTGTTTGTTTTTGTTGTTTTTTTTTCTATTATTGATTTATGTTTTTTACATTATCAGCTCATTTTAAATGAAAACCTGGCAACAGACTCTCGGGTCGTTTCACTTACGTGACTGAAAAAATCCTTTTATTTTCCCATTATCAATTCACATCCAATATTAGAATTGATAAGAAAAAATTAGGACCTCCAAAAAACATAAGACCTGACTTTCTGGAGACATGGCCTGGTGCTTATCGTAACTTTTTGTGACTATGGCTCTTGGAGGTTAACATTGCCTTGATTTCCGTGGTCCATGTAATTTCACCGCAAACACGTAAATGAGTATTGAGACTTTTCAAATATTTCTGTGAGATAAGCTTGTATGAAGCACATGTGCATAGCAAGGCAAAGAAAATTATTCTGTAGTCAGTCAGGCTGTGTAATGTTTAGACCAGATGGGCTTTGAAGCGCTCATAAGATGGTCACCATGACTACTGTGCACTCAGAAAGAAACTAACTTTGCTCTGAGCACAGTTCATCAAGTTAGTCAGATATATTGACTGTTGCATTGACAAAGGGTGGAAGTGGAAAAGAGAGAGAGAGGCGGTTTGGAGGGAGAAACACAGCACTGCAAGGGGTTGGGGGTAGGTCAGTGAGTTTGAATGCTCAGGACTTCATTTCTTAAGTCTCCATGTGATGCAGCTTGAAGGCACAAAGAAGGTTCAGACTCACTGTGTGAGCTTTGCTCAGGGAGCTTCCAAGCCAGACATGCTTTATTTTTAAACTGCACTGATTAAACAGGTGAAAAGGGGAAAAAATCCAAGATTGGTAGGTTTAAGTTAGGTGCAAGCTAATGTTCAACTGCTGTGTACCATCAGGACTGAACTGTTCTGGGAAACTAGTAGCATGAAAGTAAATGTCTACAAAGGCAGTGGAAGAAAAGGTTCACACATTTGATCGATGACACTCTGATCTGTTAAGAGAAAAAAAAAATAATGTTGCTCTTTTCTCCTTTATTAATTGTTTAAACTGGATTTAAATACTCTAAAGCAAACAGACCAGACTGGTTTAAGTAGACAAAAGCAACACATGCCAGCATGATGTTTTGCATGTGAGTGTTTGTACTTTTCCCAGAACACCAGATAAACTGGTTGTAACAGAAATGTATAGAGGTGGGGTTTGTCCCCTACAAAGAAACACTTGAGTTACTCATGCCAGTGTTGTCTACAAGAACCCAAATTTTGTCATCTCTAACCTTTTACCAGTGATGTGAGGGTTGACATTCACTGAGTCATCGGTTAAAACTCAGACATTCACCCATAAATCTTAAAGTGTAAAAATGTATCATATGCATATTGTAACAGAATGTATTTCTGTCTATCTCTTTGTGATGAATAACAAATGTCTAGGAACAAAAAGTCTGTTACATCTAGCACTCGAGAAGCAGAAACAAAATGTTAAAAACCAAATGCAAATCACTCCCTAATTCTCCAGAAGTGATCACGGTGGCATTTCTTTCTTTCTTTTTTTTTAAACACCAATACATATTTATGTAGTAAACAATGATTTCTGAATTCCACCAAATGCTCTCTTTACCATGTATGAAATCATCCATCAGTGGTGCTAGTGAAACTTTTCTGACTTTACCATTTTTTATATTTTTTACACATTGATCAGTTTACCAACTAAATATAGCACCTTTTATTTGACTTAGCAATACCCCAGAATTGTTTGTTTCAGTGTGACTATTTCACTTCAGTGCTCCAGCTGGATTCATTTAGGCAAGAATAGCACAATTAATCTCACGACTTAATTTCTGTTATATCTATTTGTTTGTCTATTTATTTATTTTTGATTGCAAGTTGTTGATAGCAGTCTATAATCTAAATTCTTGCAATTCTTTCTTGTGGGATTCCTGCAAAAACACCAATCACTTACTTATCAGGCCTTATTGAGTATCACTGGCAATATTTTCAGCACCTAACTGCTGTTGAATAAATTATTTCATCAGCCACTTTATATTTAATTTATACAACAAAGTCACTTTAATTATTTATTCTGTCTCTGCTTAACAGAAAACTTGAGTGGTTTTAAATTTCCCTCTTTCAAATAATGCTATAGTTAGCAATAATGTCCGAATACAGTCATAGAATCATAGTGACAAAAAGCTGCAAGAGCAGCAAGACTGCAGAGGAAACCTCCACACATGTCTTGCATTAGACATAAAGAACAATGTCGATTGTACTGATTCCTTCCTCACATGGCGGGGGAGGAGGCTCTCTAGGGAAGAAACTACAAACAGAAGTTTGTGTTCATTTTGTTTTCCTTACTATATTGCTCTTGTCATCAGATAAAAATAATAATAATAAAAAATCAAGCTACGAAATTGGATTAAGATGTCTTTGCACGCTGACATGTGCGGAAAAACAAACAAACATTTTAATCATATATAGTTGAAAGAATTCTTTAGTTGAGTTTTTAGGAAAGCTGGTTTGAAATGGAGTGCTGCCCTAGTTTTAGATGATGACAAACATGTCTGATACTCCAGGCTGCTACGTGATGAAACCACCATATTCTAGTCTTTCAGGCACAAACAGCCTTAACAGGTAACTGCTAAGTACTACTTGACAGAAAAACTAGACCAGAGGTTGTGCAATGCACAGTCAGAGCCTTTTTTTTTTTTGCAACCTCTGTTCTTATTAATGGAAACAACATGAGTCACATGAGTGACTCTGAACATCAAGCTTCTGCATTCCAGATAATAATCTTCACATGTATATGCTTTTAGCAGTAATCAACACCAAAAATCACAATTTTAATGGAAAGCATAACCTGCCTATTTGCCAAGCAAGAATACATGCATCAACTTCTTTAAGAAGGGTGAATGGCTTAAAACGGTTGCAAACCTCAGCACTTCAGGTTTACATTCAGTCATAAAACAATTGCTGGACATTTTGGGAAATATCTGTGCTCAATCTATTCTAGGAGGCAGATCAGATTACATCATTTTCATGACACTAGGACATGAGGAAATGGCAAGAAGGCAAAGAATGCTGGCAAGGGTGGGGTCAGTCTTTAGCTACTTTTTGCAACCTGTGTTTCTTTCTTGTTTAACTTCTTTAGATAGATTAATAGGTCAGTTAGCATGCTGCCTGAGTGTAGATCCTAGTGTTAATCTTGCTATCGTTCGACATAATGCAACTTTTACATAAAGAACCTTTATCGTCAAGAAAGAATCCACAATGCAACAATTTTTTTTAATTATTATTGCACATTGCTACTTTTTATCAATGAATACAAGCAGTCAGATCATTTTAAATCCTTTTTTTTATATAGAATTCTTTCAGAAATCAGTGTGAATGTCCTGAAAGCGAAGTAAACACTGAAGTTATTTTGATCTTGAGAACTTTATTGTTCTACTGCAGGAAAATCAAGAAACTACACTTTACATTACAATACATTACTTTACGATTATGTTTTGTTGCTTCATTGATGCAAGATTGTCTACATCCACATTGTGATGCATCGTAGAAACGATTACATTCAACACCCCTAGTAGTTATAAAGATGTGCACAGCTTGTTAAGCTGACGTCAGACATAGTCAGACGTGCCTTGAGAAACAAAAGGGGTATTTTGTTTCTTATGGCAGGCAATGTCATATGTTCAGACTGATAGACAGAAAAAGCCCAAGTGCACAACCAGCCGCGTGAGGGGCAATAGGCACAAGCATGCATGTGACAGAAAGCACAAGAGACCCAGTGATATGTAGAACATGAATGAACATCTGTCCAGTCGTGCCTGTGGAGCATTTGACCATCACTAACAACATGTGCTATCAGCACATTGCTTCACATTGTGTTTCATGACTGTGTGTTCTGACCTTTCACACTTTCTTGTCCACCCCTTTAACTTTCCTCCATACATTCCCTACAGTTTTGTTGGGGTAGAGTCTACCTGGAGATTTCACACTCAAGCCATACATCATGAGCTATCTTGTTGTTTTTACATGTCAGTGCAAGTGCCTCAAGTAATAATCAAAAGCCTCCTTA
Organism: Melanotaenia pygmaea; assembly: GCA_036919955.1. Lineage (NCBI taxonomy): Eukaryota > Metazoa > Chordata > Actinopteri > Atheriniformes > Melanotaeniidae > Melanotaenia > Melanotaenia pygmaea. Next base: position 13,776 of record JBAFSZ010009244.1, read on the forward strand.
AATCAGGTAATGTGTATTCAAAGAGTTTGCTTTTCTTTGTTTGCTACTGATTTTGAACAGTTTTAAAGCATGTGTTTTTTTTTTCTTTATTGTTGTTGTTGGCTGATTCGCAGAGTTGTGACGATTCTGTCAGAGGTCATTAGGTTTGTGGAGTAGCCAGTTCAGTTCTATATTTACCAAGAGGATTTAAAACACTGTAATGCAAATCATGTGACCTAATTACGCTAGTAAAGGGTTGCTAAGGATGAGGTTTCACAAGCAGCTCAGCTGTCCCATCTGAAGCTTTTAAGTCCGGGCTGTCAGAATACATAGAAACAACATGCCTACTTTTTGGCATTCATTACCAAAATTTAAGAAATAAATGAGAAGTTGGATTTACTTCAATTCAAATTTCTACGTAATTATCTGTTATAAGATATGTTTTGGGCGTACTTAAAGATATAGCAATAAGTCGTACAGTAACAATATTTAGCAAAGTGATATAACAGCTAATATTAGTTTAAACAGGCTTTTGTATGACTTTCATATGACTTAGTTGGCAAACAACTAAGAAAATTTATAGTCTCCACACTGGGTGCATGTTTTCTTATCTTTTAAAGAGGAAAATGCAACTGGACCCTTTTCAGAAAAGAAAAGGAAATATACACTTGAGATTATGACCTGCTCTTCAGACTATTCAACAAAATAGTGGTTAGGTTTGGCAAGCGTGAAGTTGATTTATCTCATTTCTCTCTCTCTCTATTTCTCTTTCTCTTTCCCTTCTTTAAAAGTAGCTGCATAGGTCTCGACCTAAAAATGTAGAGACCCAAGTCTCCAGGCAGCTGCTGTGGTGGGTAGTGTCACATAGTGCTGCCAAGTCACGCCAAACAGTCGACATCTACTATGACATGTCTCATATTTCACAAGCTTTCTGTCACATGTCTGAGTGTAAGTCCAGCGCAAAGTTAATCATTACACTATTAGCTAAAATGGTGCAGAATATCCACATCAACAAGAATTTGTTGCACAGAATTAAATCTTGTGTGACAAACAAGTTTTTAGCAAAATGATGGACTATTCTCAGTAAAAAAAACATTGCTTCTCCTCCATTCGTCCATCCATTTTCTATACCCACTCATTCTAATACAGGATTGTGGGGCGGCTGCAGCCCAAATCAAATCAAATCAAATCAAATTTATTTGTATAGCCCTATATCACAACAAGTTGTCTCAGAGGACTGTACAGA
>JBAFSZ010012703.1:0-14626 GCA_036919955.1 Melanotaenia pygmaea
TGGTAAATTAGAATAAAAAAGACCACTACAGCTCTTTAACCACATATAGTGTCTATAGCACAACTATCAGTAAGGATACAGTAAATAAAACACATGGCATGAATTTTCTTTAGCTTGTTTTTCATCCTCAAATTATTTCTCTATCCTGTTTTATCAAATCCTCCTTTTCTTTTTTGTCAAGTGATGGCACGTAGTTCTTGAATGTAATTTCAACCTGGAATATAAAACCATAAAGAGGCTAACTTAGGCTGCTTGGTTGCAGCCTAAGACTTGTTGAACACACTTCAAGGCTTAATGAGGGATAGCTGTATCCCTCATTAAGCCTTGATATATTCTTAATGTTTTTTACTTAGAAGATATCGAAACATTAACATAAAATTTAATCTGACAGAGAAACTGGACATCACATAGAAATTCATTATAAACAATCTTACTTATTTACTTAAACATAAAGCCATGATAGATGCTGCAAAATGCTTCATATCTGAAAGATTTACCATAAAGGTTTTACTTTATTCAGTCCAAAATGGACAACAGTCCTTGTTTGATTATTGTCCTATTTTTGTTTTTTGTTTTGTTTTTTTCAAAAGAAGAAGAACCACAGCTGTTAGCACTGCGGCCTCACAACGAGAGGGTTGCTGGTTCAAGCCTCTGCTAGGGAGGGGTTTCGAACAGGGACCATTCTGTATAGAGTTTACATGTTCTACCTATGTATGCATCAGTTCTCTTTGGCATATTAGGTTGGTGGATCTCCCTAAATTCTCCCCAGGAGTGAGTGTGAGCATGAGTGGCTGTTTGTCTCTCTGTGTTGGCCCTGCGATGGGCTGACGAGCTGTGCAGGGTGTACCTTACCTCTCGCCGACTAATTGCTGGGAAAGGCTTCCCCACAACCCTGAATTGGAATAAGTGGTATTAAAAAATGAATGAATGAAAGAAGAAGAATTAAAACTGTACAAACCATCACACATTCTGGATAACTTACAACTGTTCATCATAAAAGCATACAGCTTTTACAATGTGACACAGCAGAGACTTTTTTAGTTAAGAAAGTCCTATTTTTATTTGTCTGTCCATCTGTGGTGCTATAAATTCAGAATAAGTGTTGCTTGCTTAAATGGATGCAAGGCATGGGAACAAACACCCCATATATATCTTCCAAAGCTGATTGTTGGCTGATGGCAGCCAGCTGGAAAATTCTTATCACATTTCCGAACTCTGTTAGTTATCCAGAGTAAGAAAAGCTCTGTTGGCAGCCAGTCGTAACTGTGGAAGTTTCCAGAATTGAACACATTTTATACTATTCAGCAACATTTATTGTTCTTTTGTGGGGAATTTCTTAATGAGCTCCAAATAAAATCAGAGTGAATAAAAGACTTAAACTTTACAATATTTTGCAAGTCTTCTACTATCTACTGCAAAAGTACTCTCTATAATGTTCTTTATTAGCAGATTTTAAACTATTATTTACACTGAAAAACAGTTGAGTGAACTTTGAAAAGTAAATCAACCAGCTGCAGAGCTTTTTTGAGTAAACTCAACTAAGGGGTTCTGGTGTGGGAACCAAAATTAAGACAGAATATTAAATTGAACTAAGTTAGGATAATTATTCAGGTCTACTTGTGTCTCTGGGCTGAAACAACTCATGTCCTGTGAGTAGATCTGTACTCTCAAACTTGTCCAACTTAATATTTCTATTTATATTTCCACACTTAATTTAGGTTGACACAACAAGATTTTTATTAACTGGGTTTACTTAAAAAATGGGTACAGGTTTAATGAACACTCTCTGAAGTGCCTTGGAAGTGTACTTCAAGTCCTTTGGAACGTTCAGGTTTAGAGTTTATGCAATGCAAACCTGTACCTGCTGCACAACCAGATTTAAGCCTTAAAGAACAATGGAAATGTTAAATTTTTAAATTAAATAAGATAATCTTTAAGGGATATTTAAATTATTTAAGTTGAAGCAACTTGTGAGCAAAAGTTGTCTCTATTATTTTGTATTTTTAACTTAACATGAGTTGTTTCAGCTCAAATATCTGAATATGTGTCTTAGCTTTGTTCAATTTAAGATTCTATTTTGATTTACTCTCTTAATTTAAGTTCACCAAACACCAGAATCCCTTGAGTTTACTTTAAAAATCTTTGCAACTGGTTGCCTTTCTTTTCAAAATTCACTCAATGTTTAAACAACTTTTTTACAGTGTAATTGTTTGCTCTTCCATGTGCCCCTATGTTCACCCTTTTCTTTAGTCAGTGTTGACCCTTGGAGACAGCGTCATGTTACCAGTAATGGTGATCAAGGTGAAGTCTCTGTAAAAACAGGAATCTGTTAATCATTTGTTTACGTCTTAAGATGCTGGTTTGCTGCTGAAAAAGACTGAAGAAAGCCAGAGACTTGACCTAAGGGGTGAAGTTTTCATTTAATTACCAGGGAGTTTCCTCTGACTGTTATATGCCAAACATATTTTTAATATCATCTTACTCCCACTGCTGTCATTTTTACCAAGAAAGCTTTTCATCTTTTCCTTCTTCTCTCTTTCCCTTCTTCTTGTGTCTCACATGTTCACATCTCAGTTGGCACTCAACCAGACATTTGGTTTCCATCCGGCTCCAATCGAGGAAATATTGTCACTCTGCTGTGATATTGCTGTTACATAACCTCATGCTGCCGTTGGGCTCCATAACTTTGTTGGCAAAATGTGACGCCCCTTTACTTTCTGCTTCCAAACCTCAAACTGAACTTAAAGCCTCAAGTCCAGCCATTAAAATTAGATCAAGGGATTGTGAGGGGGGAATGAAATGGTTTCATCTAGAATCACAGAATAAAATGGCTCTCTCCTTCTCTTCCACATTGTTTAGATAGGTGAGTAAAACTGCAAGCTAGGTCTTGGTCCCACGACTGAAAGCCACCTCAGACAATTGAACTGTTCCAATGCAAACAAAAGCCTCTGTGGTTCAAAAGTAAAGATAAGCAGCTGAAAACCAAACATGTGAGTCCTCAGATTCACCTAATGTTAAATAAATACTTCAAAATGATCCACACACCTCTAAATGAGCATTAGCTTCAGTCTCCACCAGATTTTATATCCTCTCTTCCCTCCACTGTTGCTATAATGGAACAAATTGCACAAGACATTGGCTCTTGGTTTTCCTTTAGGTCAGAGAACATGTGTAGGTGTATGTGTGTGTGTGTGTGTAGTCCTTTTGTGACTATTTCTGATTGCACTGCAAATTTTGTTAACTAAACGCTCTCCCCTTCTACCTCAAGATTTCTTTTAAGGTTGGGAGGATTTTGTTTAGCTTGTAAGGTCTTGTCCTGTGTCTCTGCTCAGTCAGCCTCAATGGAATGTAAGTCTGGATGATGAAGAGCTGCTCATGTCACCAGAAAAGCAACAACACAGAGAAAAACGCTTACACATGACTTTATAACTGTTTGGACAGGATGCATGATGACAATGAAACTTCTATAACACAGCATGTATATTTCATTGTGGAAACCTTTGTTGTATTCACAGTATATATTTCCAGCCTGGGAGAGCCAAAATCTGTTTGTTTAGCTCCAGTGTTCAACCTGTTTAAGACCCTGACATCCTTTTAGCAGTTTGCACTGTTTGCTTTCTTTGGATTTGTTTTGATTTGTTGCACAGGTGAACCCTTGTGCAGTGTGAATGTAAATTAACCGTCCTGTGAACTAAAGATAGAAAGTGACATTTGATGTATCAAAGTGCAAAACGTTGGATAACTCACTGCTTCTGCTGCTCATACTGGACTGGATTCTGGCGAAAACCACATTTTCTTTGAATACCATAGTAAAAATAGAAACCACAAGACTACAAAAATTTGTTTTCTGTCCTGGCCAATCGATGAGATAAATTTTCTTCTTCTTTCTTGTTGGTCAACTGTGTGTTTAGCTTAACTGGTTTGTTAAGCACAGAGGTCAAAGCACCTTGATGCACCAGGCCTTAGTTCAAAGTTCTCAGACTGTGGTCTTTAGCTGCATAGAGTCTTTTTTCTGCTTCTTTTCTTGTCAAGCAGTTTTGTAAAGAAAAGTCACCAGTGCCCCCAAAATCCTAAAAAGCAAACAAACAAAAAACCTGAAAATACCTGTCAGCATAGAAACAGAACATGTCTCTTCTAAACAGACCATGTTATCCACATTTTAATGCAAGTTTGACATGAGGTATTAAACAGCAACTTTAAATGACTTGTGCATAATGGGAAACTCCCTGGTATTCTCTGACTGGGCTGTTTCCCTAACCTTGCCAAAATCAATGATTATCCCTCCATTTCTAAGCAATTCCACATAAACATGACAGTCATTTCCAAAACATTTCACAATTATTCTTTTTTTTTAAAGTTTGGACACATTTATAGTGCTGTTTTCTTAAGGAGCTCAAGACAATTCTTTGTATAGATTCAAAAATCCAAATTATAGTCATATATGGAACTGAAAACAAATGTGAAATATTTTATTACCATCTAAGATCATGACAAGCCCACATATCAGTGCTAGTTTACTTTGTTTGTTATGTCTGGACCTGATTCTCACACAGATTTCAGCGTCTTTTGGCTTTTCTGAGCCAATACAGAAAGTAGAGAATGTAAAATTGCATAGCAGATTATTTAACTCCATGTTAAAATGTTTCCCCATTTTCCCCTTCAAACTCATGCAAACCAAAAATTTAAAGACATTACATGACATTTGTTTGGCATGTTATTTAACATATTTTCTCTTTGACATCTTAACAAACTTATTATAGTGAGTGATATTCTGTGGTTTCATCAGTTAATTGGTGCACAGAGTACTGAATCAGCATCACTCTTCATACTCTAAAGAGATCTCCAGTTTTACCACAGTTAGCTCATTTCCAACGAGTCATCACTTTGGATCCATTAGCAAGCGTGTGACCTTGCTAATAAAGCCAGAGGCGATGAAGGGATTGAGTTATTTTATATTAATCCAGTTTTATATAAGTTCCCCTGGGGAGACCAGAACATAACCCCCAGGCCCTCATTCAGGATACAGGAGGGGGTAAATTACACTTCCAACCCCACCACCAGCTTCTTTATCTCACCAGTGAGACTGGGACTCAATGCAGTGCAGGCTATTTTTTTAAGTTACTGTAGTGTTTGTGAAACATAAACTAAATGTCCATCTTCTAATTATAATCCAGATTTAACATCCTTCTCCTGAAGGAGTAGCAACAGTTACAGGATGTACTAGCTTAATGATCTTTAGCTAATGTAGCTAAGCTATTCAACACAACTCATAGCAGCTGTGGAGTAAAAACTATTTTCTTTCTGGTGAATAAAAACCAAACAATTTATTGCCAACATTTGTAAAAGAGTAAAGTAAAACTACAAGTTTTAATTGTTGTGTTTCACTTGGCATATACAGCTTGTGCTCCTTGTTGAGGCGCTAATGTTTTGACCCCCTGCTGTTGTTGGCTAACAAGGTTATAATTTTCTCGTTTGCCTGCTTTACCATATGGAGTTTAATGTGTGTCTGTTAGACAGGTTAAACCTTGGTGTTGTTGTCAAGTAAGGTCTTCTTTACAAATGTAACTTAAACAGATATTTTATTGTCATTATTTTGTAAGTGCTAAATCAACCATGCTAATTAAAAGCACAGCATAGAGAAAGCAATGCATCATTTTTTTTCTTCTGTCTGTCCTGCAGGTCTGGCAGCGTGAAGGATCACTGGAATGAAATTTATGAGTTTGTGGAGACTTTAGCTGAAAAATTCAAAAGGTAAGAGACACTTAACAAACATGTCTGGAAACATACAAGTTAGCTCAATGAATCGAGGTAAGATGCATAAAAAATGGACTATACACTGTAACACATGAAATGTCTGGAAAGCTAGTTATAGGTCTCCAAACAGCCTTGTTGCCTTGCATTCAACTTCCTTAAGCCCTGAGATGTAGATCACTAAAGAGAAACACACACTTCACACAGCTATAGCCCTGCTAAACTAAAAACTGTCCCTACTGCTACAACTGACCGTATGTTAGGTCCATCAGCATCCAGGCTAATGATTCATTGAGCCTGCAGAAGCCATACTGATGTATGGGAACTTTTAGAGGGGGTCACCTTTAATGTTCACTAGGGTCTATACGTATATGACATATAGTCTTCTTGTTTTTATGGTCTTCTTGTTTCTAGTTGAGGCTGTTTTTGTTTTCAGATTTTACTTACAAATGCTACCAGACTACAAATGAGAAATATCCACTTGGTTGCTTTTAATGTATTTATAGTAGTGTTTATCAGTGTACACTGTTCTATTCTAATGCATTTAAATCCTTATATTCTTTATATGTGATTTACATTTTGATAAAATCCAGAACTATAATAATGTGGGATTTTGTGTGACTTGGATGCAAAGAAGACTGCGGCCATACTTAGAGCTCTGTGATCCAGCCACAGCTAAAATCAGTCCCTCAAATGTTCAGTTTCAAACAAAGAGGAGAGAAACATAAACAGCTGCTGGACCTTACCGTCTCTAGTAAAAAACACAACTCCAGATACTTGAACATCTTTCTAAATGGAAATTACTAATAAACAAAAATATCCACTTCTAATTTAAATGATGTATTCTCAAGATCAACATTTTGTCATGGTGACACAAAGTGGTTTTTAAATTTTGCACACTGGTATAGATTTATATTTTTGTGTGTATTTTTTATGTGATGTATAAGTGATAAAATAATATTTTTTATTTCTGTTCCAGTCCCATGCTGAGGATGTCCTTCATAACATTCTCCTCCAGGTCATCCACCATCATGAAACTGACAGAAAACAGGTAAATTAAGTAGAATATAACAGAAGTCATCATGAGGTTAAAAAGGGCATGAGCACTGTTTTTCTTCCTGTGGAAATCATGTTTTTATTGTTTTTATGTTGTATTTATTTAATTATAAGCTAGAACAGTGAATCTTACACTTTTTTCTGCATGGATGTCCCCTCAATAAAAGACAAGCTGTCCCTTCCACTCCAAGTCCCTTTTAACAATGTAGAGGTCCAGCTCTCATGATTTATTTAAAAATTTGAAAGCTTTATCAGGTAAACTGGACTATAAAGACAAGCAATCTTGGCCACTAGTCAGTTTAATTTGGCTGAAAAGTGCTGTGGCTTTCTATCTCTGTGCTCTAATTTGCTTATGAAGAGCCTCTTTGCACCACATGATGTTTGTTTGGGATCCTGCATCTACTTGTACACGTACTCTTGAAATATAACATTATAATAGAAACACATCAGTGTTAGAGGTATTTTTGAATGTTATCTTTATTTCCTGCTTCATACTTATGTATTTATCAGTAACCCCTTTGTCCTAACCTCTGATAATCCATTAATGTGCTCTGATTTAATAAATGTTTAATTACAATTCTGACAAACTCTGTGTCGTCCCCTGTGCTTATTAGTGTCCCTTGTAGAGACCCAAGGCTGAATTAGTGCTTGGCCGTATGACCAAAATTATATATCACATTATTTTTCAAAATGATACTGGTTTGACGGTATTTGAGTATAGTTTTCTTCTATGCATGGCTGGGTGTTAACCACATTTCCAACTGGTTTACTGAAGAAGATTGGCTAATTCCATTTGTATATTAACTGTAAACTGTACAAAGTGTCCTGATTATAGCCTTGAGTGCATTTTCCCTCCACAGGGCTTAGTAGAACAAACCTTTAATTGTGTGGATGGTGTTGTTATCTTGATCTACCACTTTTTCGTTCAAGCAGCTCCTCTAGCAAATGTGTCTACAAGTAGCATCCGACTCGAGTTTTTCCAGCTTCTTTGATGCTTCAAAGCTTGTTTGCCACTAAGGTGGTGCAGCACATTGCTCCTGTTACTGCCTTCACTGTCAGCTTTAGCTCATCAGCATTTCCAGTAAATAATTTGGTCCATGCCCAACCTTTTAGAACTTAAGTATCTCTGCTGCATTCAAGGCAAAAATAAAAGTGGTCTTCAGTGTGAACTGGTACACCACCCAATTCCACCTTAGAGCTTCAGTTTAATGACAACCTTCCAGTTTATTTAGGTTGTTTTCAGGCATAGAATAGTCATTTCCAGGGGAAAAGTTGCTTCACATAAGTGATAGTAAAACATAGTTCAACAAGAAATAAATTCTGTCCCTCTGAAGTCTTGTGGAAACAAACTAAAATGGAAGTTTTCATCAGAACTTTTTTTTTTCTTGATATACAGAGTAAACATCCAAAAAGGTCTGAACGCTCTCAAAAGAGAGATTCCTGGTGGAGACACATTCATGCACCTCGGGTTACAGAGTGTAAGCTTACATTAACGTGCCACAAATACAAAGTAAGTTAATACATTTACTATGCTGAATCTTCTCCTCTAACAAAGATCGTGTGTTTATTTAAAGGCAAATGAGCAGATAGTGAGGGAGAACTTTGGTAAGCATCTAACAGCTTCTGCAGTATGAGACCCTTCTCTCTAACACTGCATGTTAAAGTTACAGCTCCATGTTTTCCAGGCACAGCGAGCGTGATTATTGCACTGACAGATGGAGAGCTGCAGGAGCAACAGCTCATCAACGCACAGCAACAGGTAAGAAATCCTCACTTGACTCCAGAGGTGAAATCCAGAGTCAGAACCTCTCTCATCACTATCCTGAATTGGTTTTTGGGGGATTCTCACTGAGCGTTCTGCTTGTTTCTTCACCAGGCAGAGAGAGCCAGGTCTCTGGGAGCTATCGTGTACTGTGTTGGTGTCAAAGACTTCAATGAGACGCAGGTGAAGCAGTTTTAACACTTGGTTCAGTTTTAACTCTGAGCTGCTTGTCACGTTGGGGAGAAAAACATTGAGAAGTGGAGCATAAATTTGTTTTAATGTTACGACTCAGGTTCTTCTTCTGTAAAGGGAGTTAGACGATTTCAGATGTTAGAACTTCAACTCTGCAGTTGTTTTAGTTTAAATTGAGTTGTTGTGTTGTACCATTACATTAAGACCAAACTGGGTCATCTTAAATATAAACTGATGAAATGGTGCCAATTACTCAGATTTTAGTTTTAAATTAAATAATTTTTAAGATAATTTTGTTGATTAAGTCTTCTGTTCTTCTCTTTTCCTGTTTGTATTTGTCTGTACGTCTTTCCCATTATAGCTGGCCACCATCGCAGACACCATAGAGCATGTGTTTCCTGTGCTGGGAGGTTTCCATGCCCGCAGGGGTGTCATTGATTCGGTAATTAAACTCCTCTCTGTCCAGAGAAAGCCCCTTAGCTCTGTCGGTGAATCTCTAAAGCTCTAAATCATTTTACCTTCTTTCCTCCATGTTTGTTATTAAGCTGTGCGCCCACTTTGTACTAGTCAACCAGTAAGAAGGTAATTTGTAAGATATTGCTGCCTTTTTGTTTTCCAAGTCAGTTCACTCCCTAAAGTAGATCTTTACAAGTCAAACGTTTCAATCCCAGTTTCTGCTCGCTGTGTTTTACCAGGCAGCAGGAAGAAATGTAGGTTTCTATGTGTCAGGGTTTAATGCAACACAAACACACACTCATGTTCAGAGTACAGTTCAGGGCCAAGAAGCCACTTCAGCTCACAGCAAACAGAGCGTCAACCTTCAACGTCCAACAATGTTATGATGTTTCAACAAGCTCTTTTTAATACTTCTCACTGTAAAACCCAAACACAGACATAACTTTCATTTTTGACTAAAATGCCATAACATGAAGGTCTTCTAATGTCCTATATGAGAGTTTCATGAACCCACTGGTGTACTGAAATAGTGCTGGTAATGATGTCAAACTTTCTGTTCTCATGCAGCAAATAAACAGTTGCTGTAATTTTCTGAAACTTTAGGTTTCTTATTTCAGAAAGTGTCAACCAAACACACAATGGCAGATTTTAACAGCTGTAACCAGCTAGCTAATCAAGCTAATGTTAGCTCTAATTTATCTATTAAGGACCACTTTAGCTACTTTATTCCTGTTGATCTCCAAAATAATTAGAAAAACTCTTCTATTATTATTAAAACTGGAAAGTTTACCTGATACATGCAGGCTAATATCAACAGACGTGTACAAATCTGAAGCTTCATCACAGCTGTCTTTATTTTCTTTCTAAGATCATCAAGAAATCCTGCATTGAAATTTTGGCGGCCGAACCCTCCAGTGTGTGTGCAGGAGGTGGGTAGCCAGAAAAACACACAATCACACACACAAAGACACACATGCATTAAAACGAGTCATCTACACATGTGATCATCCCATCAGTCCTCGTGTTGTTTTCATTGTACTGGTGGGTTCCTTGTTTTCTCTTTTCTGTTAAAAACAATCCCAGACTGAAAAAAGGACCACATATGAGCTGCTGGGTTTCTTACAGGAAATCTACTGGGACCAGGAACGTCAGTGGGAATAATATTACATAGCTGCAATAAACTGAAGGAGTGGCTACACTTAGATTAGCTGGAGATTAAATGTGAAGTTGACAACATCTTTTAGTGTCCCGCCAAAAGAAAGAAAGACAGCCACATGAAATGGACACAAAAGGTACAAATTCACAGATAAAAGTGAAAGTTGATGGTTTTTTTTGGCAAAAATAGGGGTGTTGGCCCGTTTTTCACATCTGGTTCTGTCTTTTATGAAGCAATGAATTACTTTCACCCTTCAATAAATGGAGGAGGGAAACTATTTCACTTGACATGGATTAATTTTCTCTGACCTGAAGGCAGAACCAATGCTGCACCATGCAGTTCAGTCTTGAAGGTTCAGCCTCATATACGGGTGTAAAAGTATAAGTGCATCCCCTTTCAATGCTAAAATTTTACATAATAAGACATAATAAAGAACATCTGGTCCTTAACAGGTTTAAAGAGAATAAATATAACCTCAGATGACCAACAACACGGGATATACTCCACCATGTAAGAACAGCTAAATCACAATACTCATCTAGTGTAAAATAGAAAGTAAAAAGACTTGATTTCTTTGGGGTTTGAGGTCCCGCTACATTATTTTATTCAGGTTGAATGAAATAATGATTGATGGGAAGCAACATTTACTTTTTCTAAGATCATTGCTGATGTCTTTCCTCCTTGACATTGTGTTTACACACAGCTAAACGCTGCAGATCTTCTACAGAGATCACACTGAAGACAATCAATGAATAAATCTGATCAGAACCACCTGACCTTCTAATTTCCTATGAAAGTATTAAGGGTGTACTTCGTTTTATACACACTGCTTTTGCTTTTTGACTCAGTTTCTGCTCAGAAAATAATGACGGTGTAATATATCATGTGTTGTTCATGTGATGGTGGATTTGCTTCGTTTAAAGTACCAAATTATTTTTTAATGAGGTCCTGTTAAATTAAACATGAAGAAAGAGGATGCACTTTCTTTTTCACATGATGGGTGACATAGGGGTGTTATCCTTCTGATACAGGTTGTAAAAATGAAGATGAGTGTTAGTCGGTTAGAAATAAAGGAGGTTGAAGTTTAACTTTACTTATCAAATAAGGTAATTACCTTTTCGTGCAACACATAATATTGTGTTACATGTAATTGTGGAGAATGTAAAAATGTTAATGTGTCTTTATATATGTGTGTCAGAGTCTTTTCAAGTGGTGGTGAGAGGGAACGGATTTTTCCATGCAAGAAACATCAGCCAGGTGCTCTGCAGCTTCAAAGTCAATGATACCATAACAATCAGTGAGTAGACGTCCACTGTGTTTGTCCTTTACTTTTAATGTTAACAAAGAGGTTCGTGTCATAGCGTTTAGCTTTCTCTATACAGTGTAACTGCAGGAAGAAACATGCATGGTAAGAAGAAGAAAACGCATCATTTGTCCAGCAGAGAAATGGTCAAATTTATTAGCACAGTATCAAGCGGTTGTTTTTGTCCAGGATACACTGCACCAGTGAAACCAGCTTCAACAGCTTTTGTTAAAATAAGTACAAAAATATGTGTTACACTGCTCCACTAAGGCCCATACTGATCAATCTCTGCTGTTTCACACGTCACTGTCTGCCTGGATAAAGTCTATAGTTAATATGAACGCACGATTAAATAGTTTAATGTATGACTGTACTTTTTTCTTGTTTTTTTTGTAGATGAAAAGCCGGCTGATGTAGAAAACACCTACTTACTGTGTCCAGCTCCTGTCATTGATGAAGTTGGGAAGTAAGTGCATCTTTTTTCTGATTTCTTCTTCTCTCATTGATCTGCTGTCAGATTGAAAATGCTTATATTTCATCCACGTGCATCATATATCACATTCTTCGCCTCAAACCAAAGAAACACATGGCTGCATTTATGCACATATGTTCACGGACCATGAGGAACCTGCCATACATTAGCTGTTTTTATGATCCCTACCCAAGACCACATTCCTCAGTTCTAGATCCCGGCCAAATATAAGAGGCTGTGTGTTCGTGCCAGCACATGAAATGAAGCTTTCCTGCATTTCCCCCTGCTTCTGTCCCGAATTACAGAAAGCTGGTAAAACAAGCGCAGACACTTCTTTACTGGCACATATAGAAAATGGTGAGTCACGGATAGAAAGTCACGAATCTCATGAAACTGAGCCGCTAACTCACCGAATCCCCGAGCAGAAAGTCCCGGTTGTTACACGTCATAAACTTAACTGTTAGGCTTCAGTGTTAAAAGCAAATGCTGACTGAGGATTAAATTACTATGTTAAAGGTAAAAAGGCTCATGTTGGTGATATATTAGAATTATCAAACAGATAAATTTTGGCAAGAGATTTTAAAGTAGTCTCACATCATAGAAATTTCCAGCCACAACAAGAAGAAACACCTTTAAAGCACTCTGCATGGTACCTGCAGCCACATTTAGCTACGAGTTGGTGAACATAGTAGCAGGCAGAATATTCTGTTTCATCTTGTTTGTGTGGAAACGAGACTTCAGATTCAAACTAATGTTGCTGTTTATAGCAGCACCAGTAGATGGTAAAATCTCACCAGCTTCCATTTCAGCTGTAGAGTTTACAGCTGGTTGTTTCTTTTTCTCTTGTAGTAGCTTCTCTTCAAGTTTCTGTTTGTGTTTATAAATCTCATTTTTGTACTGAGACAAACAGAAAAAGATCTGTTTGTTTGTTTGTTTGTGAAAAAATGAGATGAGTCAGCATTTTTTACCAGTGTTCAGAAGGGTGGTGACTGGTTGTGAACTCTGAGATAACTGAGGTTACTCCAACATTCACCACACAACAGTCACCGTGGCAGGGACCAGAACGCTCCTCATCAGCTTGCAGCATTCTCCTTTTAGAGCTCAGCCATGCTCCAACGTCAACAACCCACAAACCTCTCTGACCCGACGCTTCATGGGAGGAAAAGTAGCAGAGTATGAGGTTGAGTGGATGGTGGTGAAGACTTCACACACAGAGACAAACAGAAGAAGTCCTGTCAGCCAGTCTCTCCTCACATACATTGTTGACCTCGTCCAGGTCCTTGCTCTCACATAGCAGCTGTAAAACACAGCTGTAGCTGATATTTTGGCTGGAAGTGAGGGAAAGATTTAACTAGTGAGGAAAGATTTAACCAGCCTGGACTAATGGTTTAAACTCTAAATCTTTAATCGATATCTTATCAGAATTGTGAAACTTGAGGGAACTTTGTGTTCTTAATTCTTATGAACACATAATTTTCTATTTTAGTGCCGTATTTTTTGCTTTTTTTTTCTCTTTTCCAGCTCTAGTTTCTCTTCTGCATGACTGTTTTATTTGTCTCTGTTGACACGAGCTCCTTCGTTCATTCCCTTCTTCTCGTCCAGCTTCTGCTTGTCTGGTTTTCCTGATCAAAGCGATGCGGCAGCTAGCCTCTTTCAACTATGGGGACACGTGTGTTTGTTCGCTGCCCAATTCTCAGCAGGGTGAAAACTTCTGGCTCTGGTTTTAAAGTGGACCAGGAGCCAAACTAATGAAGGTTTTCAACCCATTAGAGTCACAAAACTGCAGAAGGTCTGACTGCAGATTTGATTATTTTATAATAGTGTGCAAAAATCCAGCTTTTATCTTTATCACGTTACATTTCTCTCTTTTTGGGGAAGGTGGTAACAGCTGCACTGACCTTATCAGATCCTGGTGAAGTCCTGGTTCTGCTCAGAGGTCATGTTGGAACTGAGGTTAAGATTTATGTCAGGCTGTCCTCAATAAATAGAAGTCAAAGCAAGAAGGAAACAGTTTGAACCAACAGGAAACTGTGTGAACCTGTGTGTTTCATGTCTGTCTCGTTTCCTTGCCTAACAGCTGTTTGTGACCATGCTCAACATTTCCTCTTCACCACTTTGTTTTTCCTCCACATCCTCTAATCTTCAGGTTACATTTCTCCTCTTCCTCTTCTTGGGAATCTTTTTCTAAGTTTCCTCTTAACCTTCACTGTTCCTTCTCTGGTGGACACATGAAGGCGCCTGGTGGTGTTTTCTTCAAGATGAGGATAACCACTGTAGTTTAATTTCCACCTTCACCTCCCATAAAAACTCACAGGAAAACCACATCTGTGTTAACCCTTAAATACACAAATTAACTATTTAGTTTGGTTTGTTCAATCTTTAATAAACTGTGAATCTAATATCAGATCTTCCTTTAAACTGAAGTGGTGATCAGGCTGACGTCTTCATGGATAATATTATGTCAGAGGAAAAAAAAAT
>JBAFSZ010013495.1:0-14562 GCA_036919955.1 Melanotaenia pygmaea
CCTCTGTCAGCACGTATCTCCATTTAAACGATCAGAGCTTGTTCTGTTAGATCAGGGATGTCCAGTTCGGGTCCTCGTGGGCCGCAGTCCTGCAGGTGTTAGATGTTTCTTGCTCCAACACATCTGATTCAAATCAAATGTCTTTCCTCAACAGATGGTTGTCAAGTGCTGCCCAAGCATACTGACCCATTAATCTGATTCAGCTGCTGCAGCTGGAAACAACTGAAACCTGCAGGACATTGGGCCTCAAAGACCGGCTTTGGTCCCCCAATATATTTATTGGGTTACTCATCAAGGAATTATTTAAGTGTGCTACTTATTTTAATTTATATTCTTACTCTGTTAATCATATTAAATATGTCTTATCTTTTAGCTCATATACTTACTAACAGTGTGCTAAAGCAACGATGAGACTCTTCATATGGGATGAGTGAGAAGAACATGTGGCGGGCTGATTAACTGCGTCTTCTGGTAAAACAACATGTTAAAGGAAATGTCTAAGTTTACCGGAGTCCAGAGGAAATCTCCTGCTTGTCTATGTATTGTCTTCTTGTTCCTGTTTTTTTAGGACACAAGCGGATGGATGTCACAAGTAGGGCTGTAGACATCTGCATGTGGTTGACCTGTGACTGCAGCCAACCAGACTTCTGCAACTGCAGCATTAGTCAGCAAAACTGTGTATTATCAGACCCATATATAAAGGATTCGAGGATCAGTTAGAGGGAGTTCTGACTGTAGCGGCAACAGACTCCGTATTGTATTAGTCCAGGGGACAGATAATACGAATCCAGAATTCTGTATTTGCACATTTCTCATATCAATTGTAATTAATAAATTAGTTAACTGAGAGAAGTAGTCTGTTATATTTTGACCCATCAAAGAACACACAGGAGAAGAACCTAAAGAGAAAGGTATAAAGAAATGTGTGGAACAATACCTGATTCATTTGGAAAGTGGGAAATATGTACCTGCCTATTTTAATACTTTGGGAAGAAGTACCTGTTCTTTGTTACTTGTGCATTTTTAAGGCTTTTTCCAACAGACCACAGAAACCGCAGAAATATCACCCTGATAGATAAATCATTCTCTTCATATGTACCAGTATTACTGAGCAACTTTTTTATATTCTGTCTGAGCTGATTATTATGAAACAACCTGTTGATATCGCAGGGAAACAAATTCCACAACATGTAATATTCAATCCTTTTTAGATGATCCGTCTGATGTGAAACTGTCCAGATGTAGTCTGACTTCTAAACTATGCATTGTTTTGTTATTTGTTTACTGCTGCTGTGAACAAACATGTCCCAGTTAAAAGACAGAATAAAGTGTAATGATGCTAAAATGGTGGAAATGTGATAATGTTTCCTGGTTGAGGTTAAAAGCCCGACAGCTAAGTTCTGTTCTGTCTGCAGCCTGTTCAGGGATTGACTGGTTTTATGGTGAAATACTCAAAGCTCAGGTTCATCGTTGCAAACTTCATGTGATCCACTAAAGATCCACCAGATGGCAGAATTTCTTTACCTTAAGTTTTAGAGTCAAACTGAAGGAAATTTTCTGACATCCAGATTTTGCATCGTCTCTAATCAAACTTCAATCCTTACACGGTATAAAGATCAAGTCAAATAATTTCAGATCTAATAAAAAACAAAACAAAACAAACTAAATAGGAAATTTACAACAATAATAAAAAAAGATCTGTGCAAACGAGTACAATGTAAATGTAAGTACAATCTGAACTGTGGATGAGCAACATTAAGACCGTGGCAGCATTTATACAATCAAATAGCAAAAGAAAGCTTGGAGTGCTGTTTGGGTGTATAGAATATTATTCCTCTGGTACTCTTCAGTTCAGAGATTCAGGTTATACAACAAAGAGATAACTGAGGCACTCAAGAAGACAGGAAATAAAAAGCCTTTATTAAATCATGGCTAATAAAAATATATATTGCCTACGCGTTTCATGGGCAGGTCGAAGGTCATATGGTATATTTGTTAAACATTCTATACAAATAGGTTAACGTTGCATAATATAACCATATTTAAAAGAAATATACATATATCATATATGCTCATACATACATCAAGATAGGTATTGTTCCATTTTGCTTTAAGAAACCACAGAGTAGTCATTAAATCACAAGACCTTTATAAAAAAGGAGAGAAATCTAGTTCCTCATTCAAGTCTGGGTGCTCTGTAGCTTTTAGTGTACAAATCCATAATGATTTTCTTTGTAGAAATCTTTCAAGTCTGTCTCCGTCTCTAATTGAATTTTTTATATGCTGTATTCCTGATATCTTTAATGACTCACAGTTACCATGATTAGCCTCTTGATAGTGTATCGCCATAGGATATTGTGGATTATCAGTTCTTATTGTGTAATGTTCAGTCAACCTTACTTTCAGTTTGCGTTTGTTCTTCCTATAAAAAGCAACTGTTCTCTACGGAGACATTTAGCTTTATTGAGTGCTTCGAATATCATTTGATGTTCATAACCTCTCTTTTTGAATCTCTGACTCATGTCTTGTACGTTGCTATTAAACTCTTCTTCTGTATCGCAAATATGTTTCAGCCTCTGAAATTGGCCAGACGGAAAGTTTTCTATTAGCCAGGGAGGGTGGAAGCTGTCGGCTCTAAGGATTGTATTGCGATGTGTCGGTTTCCTATAAATAGAAGTATGTAGATCTCTGTTGGTGTCTTTAAAGATTTTAAGATCTAAGAAATTAATTTCAGGTGAAAAGAACTCTAAGCTGAGTTCAGATTCTTATTCATATTGTTTAGATATGAGTAAAATTGGAGCAGTTCCTCTTCTGAACCAGACCAAAGTAAGATGATATCATCTATAGATCTACTCCATGATATATCTACCCAGAGACAGCTTTATTTTCAATTACTTCAAACGTACTAGACATACAAAGAAATGACGTTTCCCACTGTTACATGGTGAAGACAGGACAGGATATTTCAACACTGAAGTAACCGTTAAAATAAAAGTGCACACGCACAACAAATATCTGACATAACACGGTTGATGTGTACCATGATCAGCTGTTCAAAGCACTTCATGATAAAGTGCCACAGAGCGGGAGTCACTGAAGCAAGATGGGGTTGATTTCTTCGGCACAGGTATGATGGTGGTGTCTTTAAAACATGACGGAACAACAGCTTGCCTCAGAGAAGTGTGTCCTTAAGCTCCTCTGTGCAGTCCTTCAACATAGGCCAGGAATGTTGTCTAGACCTGATAGTTTAGTTCACCCCGACAGTTTGGATATTACACCAAACTATTAATCACCAGCAATTTATTAGGTTTGTTTGTTGTTAATCTGAATATGTTTTCTTAGGTTTTATTGCACAGTAAATATGTATTATTAAATCTTATTTATATATAGCTTTCACACATGTGTGTCAAACCTGCTAAAACATGACAGGAAATATCTGGGCCCTGATGTCCAGTCCTTGTTTTGTTCTGGGAATTTGAAACAAACACTGAAGCACTGAAATGTCTGAAATGTTTTATTAACTGTTCACAAATCAGGAAAGTCTGCAGAGAAAATAAAGAACTCAAATACATCTCTTACAAAGCTTAAAATAAATAAAATAATAATAAAAAAATTTTCTATAATATATATTTATCACAGTCAGAAAGGAAAGAGAAAATATTTGCAGCAGGTCCTGCATCTGTCCAGGCTGAACAGGTTCCTCATGGCACCTTGGTTTCATAAGGAATGCGAGTTAAATGTGTGAGTCAAAGGTTTAATTTTCAAGAAGCTAACAAAATAACTAGCTACTAGCTTAACTTAGACTGAAACTGACGTCCCTTTCAGACTGGAGAAAAATAACATCAAATCATTTTAAATTTATCACAGTAAAACCTTCAGTTCTTTGTTGGTTTTAACTCAACAAAATAGTTTAAAGGCACAAAACAAAGAGATTCATGTTTAACAGTTTTGTCCTCCTAATCTGTGAACTAGAGGTGCTGTAGGAAACAAGCAAGGGGTCTAGAAGTGCAGGTCTGAATCTGCGGGTCTGCAGACACTTGCCTCTCGACCAATCACACAATACTTTTCAGAGCTACATAAGATAAAACTTCTGCTTGGATGATGCATCGAGAACAAGCCGGAAGATGTCCCCAACCACATCCATGACAACAAAATGACGTCATTTTGAGATCAAGAATAAAGTCTTGCTTCTCGTAGAGAATGTAAAAGCCTTTAGGCACCAGCTGCAGATCAATAAAGCTTCAGTTACACTGAATAAACAAACTTATCACATTAACAGCATGTAATATTGATTTGATCACATTTAATCTTCTATTTGAATAAATAAATTGTCTTCAGTAGGTTATTTTTCTTTGATTTCAGGATCAGATCATTAGTTTCTATCATGTGATTAATGGGAACTTATAAACTCTTTAGTCCTCTACACTCAGAACATCATGAAAAACATATAAAACACACTCAGCATTTTATTTGTAGAAGTGAGCTTCATTAATCAGAGGAAACTTCTGTATTATTGATTATTGTGTTGTCAGAACAGAGCATCATTATAAACTAATAAACATGAATATTCTGTACTTGTATTCTAACATGATAATAAACATTCCTGTTAAATCTGGATCTTTATTATAAATGCTGTGTGAGTGTCTCCGATGGCCAGAGTGTCTGACAGCCCACCACCTCTTGACCACTTGTGTTGTTTTCAGGCTCAGACCTCAGACTGGTTCTGGTGGGGCAGGACAAAGTGGGGAAGAGCTCAGCTGGAAACACCATCCTGGGAGAGAAGAAGTTTGGCTGTGAGGTCAGTTCCAGGCCTCTGACTCTGAGCAGTGAGCAGATAGAAGCTGTTGTTGGTGAGCGTAGAGTTTTGGTGGTGAACACCTCCGGACTCTGCAGCTCTCGTCTGTCTGCAGAGCTGCTGAAAGCAGTAGAGTTCTCTGTCTTGTTCTCCGTTTCTCGCTGTTTGATTGATTGACATGACAACCGTGGGAGGGGCCATCGGCCCTCAGCTGTAATTGGTCCAGCCCAGAATCTATCATAACTAGTGTGTTGATCTACCAGATTTGTGTACCAATAGGTATCATACCTTTCATTAGTAGTACAATTAGTAGCCTAAAAAGAAAAAAGGGCTTGGTCTAAAATCAACGTTGGCCCACCGAGCAAGTGGTGTGTTTGTTTGTTAGTTTGTCCACTAACTCAAACTGAGTCAGAAACACTTAGATTGTCCATCAAGCTGTCTGCTGTGTAAATGTGTTTTATATGTTTCCTTGTAGAAGGTGAACTTCCTCTAACAGTTACACAGAAAGTGAGTTGTTTGTGTAACTGGTGGCGGCTTCAGTCCTTCCCAGTTTTTAATTATTCAGGACCTGGGGCCTGTTTTACAGAGGGTAGATTGAAGTTATCCAGGACAAGAGAAGAAAATGAGGTTTGACCAGCCTTATTAGAACATTATACGCCCGATGGCCAGTCCAGAACTGCTCCCCCTCCATCCTTCCCTCACTCCTAAATCCTGAACAAGACCTCAAGTTACTTGAACTCCTCCACTTGGGGCAGGACCTCATACCAAACCTGAAGAGGACACTCCACCCTTTTCCAGCTGAGGACCATGGTCTGGGATTTCTGAGCAGGGAGCCCTCTTCCCCTGTTAGCCATGTTTCTGAGTGGCACATCTGATGGTCCTCGCCACTGTCCCTTTCTTAATGCAGTTATTTATGTAGCTGATGAGCATTTCTGTGAGCTCCTGTCAATCTGTTTCACTATTAAAAGTTGCATCCTCTCTGAAGGGTGGAGACTGTCAGCCGATTTAAATAGAGCTGAGATGAAAGTAAAACTATTCACCTACGAGGCATCAGCAGCAACACACCACCAACACACCACCAACACACCAGCTCAGACGTCTGCAAAAGAAAACATGTCCAGCAAATATGCTGTTCTTCGTAGGTACATCTTTTACTTTCCTGTTTGATGTTTTAGGATGGAGAAACTTTTTGTGTGATGCCTTTTAATTTCATATCAACTTTAGAAAGTAAAAGATCTAAAAACCCAACTGATGAGCTGAACTTAGTTTTACTTATTAAAATAATTGTTTTTTTCATTCCTTTACTACACTGGCTCTACATTTAATGCTTGTTTGTTTGTTAGTTTGTCCACAAACTCAAACTGAGTCAGAAACATTTAGATTATCCATGAAGCTGTCTGCTGTGTAAATGTGGTTTGTATGTTTCCTTGTAGAAGGTGAACGTCCTCTAACAGTTACACAGAAAGTGAGTTGTTTGTGTCACTTGTGGCGGCTTCAGTCCTTCCTAGTTTTTTAATTATTCAGGACCCAGGGCCTGTTTTACAGAGGTAGAATGAAGTTATCCAGGACAAGAGAAGAAAACAGGCTTTGACCAGCCTTATTAGGACAGTCCATCACAGATTACCTAATGATGACATGGAAAAGTTGCTGCTCCTTACTTAAAAATAACCTCATAATTTCCCCTCAGTGGTTAATAAAACATTCTTTATTTCATTTAATTTCACCCCAAGTGAGTATCAACCAGTAACAGAGGCTTAGAAAGAATAAAAAATATAATATCGTAGCATTCTGAATGAATGGAACTGCAAAGATTCATGGGAGTTAATGTTGTTGTAATAGCAGGCCTTGTAGTGATGCAGTTATGAATCTAAAAGCTGTTACTTGATATTTTCAGGTTAATGTAAGCTGGCTTTAAAGACTGCTGAGTCATGACTGAACATCTGACTGATGGGGGTTGTCCGATTAGATATGAGGTGATCAGAGGATGGTTTAAAAATAAAAGAATAAAACTCCTTTGTTAACAGTCTAAAACTCAGCTTTAACAGGCCTGAGTTAAGTGATAACATTTGCACAAAGAAATATGAAGATAAACCACCATGAAAAACATTCAGCTCTTGAAATTCTGCCAGTTCACACCCATCTTGAAAATATGTTAACGTGTCGTGTTTCTGCTGGATATACCAGCCTCTGAGCTGAACCGGTCCTCTGTGGTCTCCACTGCTTTTATTACAAGCTGAAGAAATAAGACAGCTGTTAAACTTTGTGTCACACATTTGTTTGCATGTGAACACCAGGCTGGATCATTTTCATGCACCACACCATAATCAGACACTCGTATGAGCAGAGAGCTGCAGGTTGGACATTATTATGGCAAGCCGAAAGGGCCATAAAACGCCTTGATTTCCGCGCGATACAGCAGCACAATTAAAGGAAACACAGACTTGTTTTTCAGGATTTTTACAGCAGTTTTGAGAACACAGCATTAATGTAAAAACATGAAGGGTGATTAATAGCAAATAAAATGCTTTTCAGGCTGAGCAACCAGAGAACCGGTCTGTCCTGAACATCTACCTGAGCTCAGTGTTAATACATTCTCTGTCCAACAGAAACACAACTGCAACCTTTTGTTTGTGTTTTAAATTCTAACAAAATGTCAATTGAAAAAGACACATGAAAAAAAGTTTTTATGTTCAAGTATCTTCCCAAAGAACATAAATGTTAAACTCTTGAGTTTTCTTGAGAAGAAGCTGCATCAGATCCATTTTCTCCTAAGTTGCCTCTTTCCTCCATCTTCAGACTAAGTTAGCAGCAGTAAAGTTTTTTCCTTCAGGAACATCTACTCCGTTGGTTTTCTGTGTTACTTCCATCTGTTAAGCAATAAAATTCCTCAGCATGTCTTCTTGGTGTGTCTGTTCTTATTGGACCCTTATCCCACCAGAGGAAAATAAAAATCTGGTCATGAGTCCAAGGTAAACACCATTTTCCTTAACCCACATTAGAGTCAGAGCTGCAGGTTCAGTGTAGTCATCAGTGTGGTCTTTCAGTTTTCCTGCCAGGAAGTCATCACATCCGCACAGAGGAGTCAGAGCTTTAGATACCATCAGTTTATTTGTCTGAAAAGTCTCTGAATAACATTTTCCTTCAGTTCATTATTTTCTCCAATTTTCCAACAGCACCAAAAGATCCAGAACTCAGGATTGTGCTGGTTGGAAAAACTGGAACCGGAAAAAGTGCAGCAGGAAACACCATCTTGGAGGAGAAACGTTTTCCATCTAAGTTATCTACTTCTTCAGTGACATCAGAGTGTCAGAAGGAAACATCTAAAGTTGCTGGTCAGATGTTGGCTGTAATTGATACTCCAGGTCTGTTTGATACCAGAAAATCTTCTCAAGATGTTGTAAGAGAGATTGGTAGATGCATCTCCATGGCTGCTCCTGGTCCTCATGTCTTCCTGCTTGTTATTCAACCAACCAGGTTCACCAAAGAAGAACAAGACACAGTGAAAATGATCCAGAAGATGTTTGGAGAGGAATCATCCAGATACACCATGGTTTTGTTCACCCTTGGAGACCAGCTGAAGGCAGATGAAGTTTCTATGGAAAAGCTGTTAGATAAAGATCCAGCTCTCAAAGGCTTTGTGGGTCAGTGCCATGGAGGTTATCATGTTTTTGACAACAGAGATAAAGATTTGTCTCAGGTCTGTGAGCTGCTGAAGAAAATCAACTTAATTGTTAACAAAAACAGAGGAAGATACTACACCAATGAAATGTTCCAAGAGGCTGAGCGAGCCCAGAGAGAAGAAATGGAAAAGCTTCTGAAAAAAAATCCAGACATGAGCCAGGAAGATGCAAGACGCCAGGCAGAGAGAGATAACTCATTCATTAGAGCAATGATGATTGGTGCTACTAGTGGAGCACTTACTGGAGCAGGAATTGGAGCTGCTATTGGAGGACCACTGGGAGCTGCAATAGGAGCTGTAGTGGGAGGCACAGTGGGAGGCGGGGCGGGAGGCCCAGTGGGAGCTGCTGTGGGAGCAGCTGTTGTATTGACAAAAGAGGCATGTACTATACAGTGAGAATCACTGTTAAGCTTGTTACATAATCCATGAGAAGTGAGAAGTTTGTTCTTGTTCTCAAGGTTGCAAAAACAAGAAAAAAGTTAATTTTGGTCCAATCCAGCTTTGACCGCAACAGAGCGGGGATGTGCACGCAGCTGTGTCCATATTTTTATTTACCACTGGTGTTGTATTCATTTTCGTACCTTCTCATCACCTCCATCAGCTGTTAGTTAAAATTATATGTTTAACCTGTATCGTCTCAGATGCTTCATGCTTTTCCATGTTAACCACGCCCACCTCAAATTTCCGACCAATCCAATAGTACGTGTCTGCAGTGCTGGAGACCTGCAGATTCAGACCTGCTGATCTGCACCCGCACTTCTAGACCTCTGAGGCTTTTTGCGACATTTCCACCTTCAGAATGATTGTCAAACTGCAACTGCATTTCTGGAGTAGCCGGTCTTCCAGACTGTCTGGAAACTGCAACGACTAAATCAGCATCCAACTCAAAAACCAATTTTTTATCTAAAGTTACACTTTTAAAGTTTTATAAGAAGTTAAATCTTTAAAAAACGTTGCTATGCACCTGATTAAAAATATATTATTTCATGAAGCTTCAAACAAAAAAATTCCCTGCTGGAAATCAGTACTTTGTAGGTTTATTACAGAATAAATTCTAATAGTTTAAAGTTTTATTTCACCCCAACAGTTTGACTTATTACTTATTATTACAAACTATTAAACACTAGCAATTTGTTTAATCTGAATATGTTTTCTTAAGCTTTATTACACAGTAAATATGTATTATTAAATATTATTTATATATAGCTTCCACACATGTTTCAAACCTGCTAAAACATGACAGGAAATATCTAGGCCCTGATGTCCGGTCCTTGTTTTGTTGTGGGAATTTGAAACAAAGACTGAAGCACTGAAATGTCTGAAATGTTTTATTAACTGGTCACAAATCTTAAATTTTTAATTTCTAATATTATACTTGTGATAATACAAAATGAACTTTTAGCATAAATGGCTAATATGTTTCTGAAATGTCTGACTTTTAAAAATGTTAACTGTTTCTAACTTTTATTAAAATGTTGACCTGTGGGTGTTTTTCTCACATCGTACACGTCATTACTTTAATAATTTATTTATGCTTCGTTCCTCATGGCACCTCAGTTTCATAAGGAATGCGAGTTAAATGTGTGAGTCAAAGGTTTTCATTTTCACTAAGCTAACTAGCTGCTAGCTTAACCTAGACTGATACTGATGTCCCTTTCAGACTGGAAGAAAATAATGTTAAATCATTTTAAATTTACCACAGTAAAACACTTACTCTTCGATTGTCCTCCTAATCCGTGAACTAGAGGTGCTGTAGGAAAGCAGCAAGGGGTCTAGAAGTGCAGGTCTGAATCTGCGGGTCTGCAGACACATGCCTCTCGACCAATCACACAATACTTTTCAGAGCTACATAAGATAAAACTTCTGCTTGGATGATGCATCGAGAACAAGCCGGAAGATGTCCCCAACCACATCCATGACAACAAAATGACGTCATTTTGAGATCAAGAATAAAGTCTTGCTTCTCGTAGAGAATGTAAAAGCCTTTAGGCACCAGCTGCAGATCAATAAAGCTTCAGTTACACTGAATAAACAAACTTATCACATTAACAGCATGTAATATTGATTTGATCACATTTAATCTTCTATTTGAATAAATAAATTGTCTTCAGTAGGTTATTTTTCTTTGATTTCAGGATCAGATCATTAGTTTCTATCATGTGATTAATGGGAACTTATAAACTCTTTAGTCCTCTACACTCAGAACATCATGAAAAACATATAAAACACACTCAGCATTTTATTTGTAGAAGTGAGCTTCATTAATCAGAGGAAACTTCTGTATTATTGATTATTGTGTTGTCAGAACAGAGCATCATTATAAACTAATAAACATGAATATTCTGTACTTGTATTCTAACATGATAATAAACATTCCTGTTAAATCTGGATCTTTATTATAAATGCTGTGTGAGTGTCTCCGATGGCCAGAGTGTCTGACAGCCCACCACCTCTTGACCACTTGTGTTGTTTTCAGGCTCAGACCTCAGACTGGTTCTGGTGGGGCAGGACAAAGTGGGGAAGAGCTCAGCTGGAAACACCATCCTGGGAGAGAAGAAGTTTGGCTGTGAGGCCAGTTCCAGGCCTCTGACTCTGAGCAGTGAGCAGATGGAAGCTGTTGTTGGTGAGCGTAGAGTTTTGGTGGTGGACACCCCCGGACTCTGCAGCTCTCGTCTGTCTGCAGAGGAAGTGAAAGCAGAGCTGCTGAAAGCAGTAGAGTTCTGCTCTCCAGGTCCTCACGTCTTCCTCCTCACACTCCAGCTTGGTAGACTCACCCCACAAGAACAAGAAGGCCTGCAGATCCTGCAGAGGATGCTGAGCTCTGAAGTCTCCAAACGCACCATGCTGCTGTTCACCTATGGAGACCGACTGGAAGACATGGACATGGAGCTGTTCATCAGAGAGGATGACAACCTGCAGAAGCTGCTGAAGAGCTGCAGCGGGATCTACCATGTTTTTAACAACAAGACAGAAGACCGGAAGCAGGTTGAAGAGCTGCTGAAGAAAACAGATTCCATGTCAGAGGGAGGAAGCTTGTTCTATCAGACAGGGTCCAGGTCATGGTGGTCATTCTGTGGATGGGTTAGCAGATTTTAAAGGATGATTTACAGAGTTCTTCATCAGATCTGTTACAGACTATATAACAACTTCTATTCAACCTGGTTCCAGCTGAAGATCAGTCTCTCAAACTGACAGCAGGAGAAAGGGTGATTGAGAGGCGCCTTCCTCGCCCAATCAGGCTGTAATCTTCTAAATAACTGTTTTCTATGAGCTCCCCATCAGTCTCATCTTTCTCCCACGTCATGAATCTGAAAGAGTGGTCAGCCTGACCTCACATACAATGACCCAACAGGAGAATAATAATGTCAGTGTTCTATATCAGTAATGTTCTATATCAGAAGGAAAAGAAAACATACGTCATGAGATGTAATTGAGAATAATAAATGAATAAATGCATTTTATAAGTAAAAGAATGATTACACTTGTGGTTATTGTATGAGTTAATATGACTGATTACCATATGCATTAAAATTACTTCCATAATTACCCTCTTCTGATTAAAAGAAAACCACGTACTTCTGTTAATCACAAATCATTGTCAAATGAGAAATGCATAAAAAAGGAAAATCACAACAAAATCAAAACATGTCAGATCAAAACACAAATCAAACCACAAAGGTAGCCACTCATCTCTGCAATATGAAACAAGGCAAAACACACCTCCGAACCAAAAATAACCCCATTACAACAGCAGGATGAGGCAGGAAGGAAGAAAAAGGGCTGCTGTTTTTGTATGGGAAATAAGAAGGAAACACATGTAAAATGTGTGAAAGCAAAGTTTGGAAGAAACTATAGAAAATAAACCACAGCACACATCACATCACACAGGGGAGTCATCCTCACTGTCAAAATCCAGAGTCAGGCTAGAGAGTGCTCAGGTGTAGCAAATGGGATTAGGGAGCAGACAGAAGAGCTGGAAATTTGTGAATTTCTGAGCGGTTTGCTCAGCCAGCTGATACCACATGTGTGTTTTGGTCATCATGATAATCAATCAGGTCACGTTTCACCTGCTCCTGTGGCTGTCAGCCTCCATGTAAACAAGAAAAGAAAAGAAGCAGATGAGTATTGCTCCATCTGCATTCAAGCTCCCGTAGTCATCTGAAGGCCATGGTTGTTGCTAGTCACTACTCAGGCAAAAAGGGACAGGACAACCCATGTAGATTCATCCTGGTGGATCAGATGAGTCGAGATCTACCCCAGAGATGGAGATGGAGGAGGCGGTGAAGACTGAAGGAAGACAGGAAGACCTCCCAGCAGGGGCACCTGGTACAGACCCGTGAACCTCTGTTCAATGCTCCCTCTGGGAACCTCACCTACAATCCAGCCACCCTGCATCAGTGTGTGTGAAACCCGTCCTCAGCTGGTTTTGGGGGAGCTGCTGTCACCACCTGTAAAGCCTCAGAAAGCACAAGGAAAAGGTTTCGGAATAAACCAACACTGAATCCTCACCAATGGCGATTCCAGGTAGGGCCGGCTCAATTCCAAGACCAGGAGGCCTGCTAGAGAGAACCTGAAATGGACTGAGGTTGAACCTTGTCCGGTTACACATCCTCATGCAGGTAAGGAGGAGGTAAAGAGCCATCAGCATGCAAAGCAGAGAATGTGAAGGGAGGGGCAGAGGAGAGAGGAAGCGAGGGGGAGAAGTAGGGAGACGTTGAGCGAGAGACGGCAGAGTGAAACAGACAGAAGTAATGGTAAATGGTCCGTATTTATATAGCACTTTTCTGTACCTGGGATGATACCCAAAGCGCTTTACATTATATTATATATTATTGCAAGGCGCTCGACCACGACCCATCAGGAGCAATTAGGGGTTCGGTGTCTTGCCCAAGGACACCTCGACATGAACCCGACTTGGCCGAGGATCGAACCGGCAACCCTCGGGTTACGAGACGACCGCTCTACCTTACTGAGCCATGCCGCACCTGCCAAAGTGTCTGCCAAAGTCAGCAACCCGAGACACGTCCCAAACCAGCTTACTGTCCGGTTTTTAGACCGGTGTCTGTGTCGCCATAGCAACCAGCTTCATGACGGAAAGATGCGGACACGTCAACATTCACTCAAACCGCAGGGTAGTGTCATACATGCACATACCAACATAAACATATCAGATATTTATTATAATATCTGCTTGTTCCTGTAAAAAAAAAAAAAAGTTATTATAAAATGTCCAAATTGTACGACTGGATCCTGAAGACCACTGCTCCAGTATCAGCCCTGTTAAAGCAGCCATCATCAGCTGTGTGATGAGATGAATTAAACAGCACATGCGCCCGTATCCATGGTGATAATATTCTTCCTGTAAAAGTTTATCCCAGAATGTCATAGGTGTCAATGTCATGTTTGATTTTTAAAATGCACATACACATATTCAAAAGAGATTTAGTGTAGACGTCTTTTCCTGTAGACAGATCCACGTCATCGGTCCTGCTTATCAAGAAAGTAAAGGTGTTTCTGGTTAATAACATCAGAGTTAGCAGCATTATAAAACACAGCAACCATCCCTGCGTGGGAGCAGAGTAGCGTCCTGGAGAAAATCCTGCTGGAAGGAAAAGGTCAAGTAAACGTCAGTCTGTTCGTTCAGGACAGTCAGAACTTTGTCAGTTACGTCACTCGTTCTGCAGAAAAGGCAAATCAGAGCAGGTAGATTTTCCCTGCATGTAGGAGGATCCATAAAGGGCCATTATGGCATCATTTTGGAAAGACATGAAGTCTGCTGGAGTTTTCTCTTGTGGAAATTTCATATTATACATTTTACCATATTGTGTCTACTGATCCCTCTCGGGGTAAACAGGTTGTTTTGGTTCTTGGAAATTAAGTCAAATACTGAGTAGCCTGTTGCTATCGTGCATTCTTTAGAACAGTTCGGTCTGACCTGGGCAACTTGTCTGATACCAGCCTGGTGCCTCAGGATGACCCAGCCGGGCATCCTGCCTTAATGTCACTGTTGTTTATGTGCGTCAAGAAGATGCAAATACTCATTAGGTTTGCTGAAGTGTCTAATCCTGTGTGAGGAACAGACAATCTC
>JBAFSZ010016479.1:0-14267 GCA_036919955.1 Melanotaenia pygmaea
TTCGCGCACCGCGATGACGTATGTGGCCGACGAATCCGCACTTCGAAGTGTGCAGACCCTGAATTGGGACACAGCTTTAAATAGTATGGAGGGCCAACATGATGGGTGTTGGGGGAGGGCCTGCAGACTCTCCTGCACTGTCCTCACAGGTAACTGTGAAAACCTGCCGGGGGAGAGTTCACACCTCCAGTTAATAAACACATGCTGCAGGAAATGTCTCAGCTCTGTGACGAAATCAACATGGATTCTAATGCTGTGCTTTCTTGTTGAGCCAAGAGGTGACACAAAATACTTCACTTAGTGGGGGAAAAAAAAGATATGTCTCTAAATAAATGGAAACTTGAATAAATAAATGATTTTTGAAGTTGGGTAAAAAAAAATTTTTTTTTTAGTTTTTTTTGCAACAGACATCAAAGTTTAGAAGGGTCCTGGTCTTTAGCGACCTGTTCCATTAAGCCACTATGACCTGAGGCATGTTCATAAGGTAAATAAACCTTTAATGGCTCAGAGCAGAACAGACAGATGGTTTCATCCTGCAAGGAATACGTTTTTAGTCTTCCTCTATTTTCAAGATTTCAGTCAGTTCTGTTAATTAGTTGTAGTTTAGTCATGTCCTCAGGTCATGCTATCCACATGCATATCTATAGTTAATCCCACTTGTGCGTTACACCACTTTGATCTCCCTCCCATCCAGGCGTGATGTCTCAGAGAGGAAGTGGTTGCACAGACTGAAAAAGCATTTTGCGGCTGGGCTTCGTTTCCTGACACATTGGATAATCTATTGCAGTTTGGAAAGCTCCATTTTAGTGGTTGCTCTTTTCATGAAACTTCACAGGGGACAACAGGAAAAAATTGAGTTAATTAGGAGTGTGACGGATGCCTGAGCCGCAAAGTCTGGTGGCGTTGAGTGTTACGGCTTTGATCAGCTAAGCCTTGAGCTTAACCATGAAACCGAGCACCGTGGCATGTGTTGAACAGCACCTACACATTGATGTCCGTTTACAGGCCCCCTAAAGGACCCCCCCTGGGTTGACTGTTCCCCTTTAAATCTATCTGTCTAACCTCTTCCATTCTTGCAAACAAAGGTCAAAGATTTGTCTAAGGAGGCAAAGATCTTTTGTAAGTAGATGGAACGTGGTTGACAAGCTGTTAGAAACTCCTCATGCTCTACCTCTTGGTCTCCAGGGTATGTCCACACTGACCTCCACTGGTTGTAATCAGTAATTGTGCATCTGTGGGGTTAAAAGCATCTTTCCTGTGTTGCAATGCTTAGTGAGTTAAAGGGAAGACTTTGTGCATTTGTTGAATTTGTAGAAGTTTGCCCCAACTTGGTGTGAATGACACTTATGTAGTTATATTAGACATTAGTCACAGTGATTTTCCACTTGGATTGAAGGACAGTAGGTGCAGAGGTGACTCATTCTGCCTTTGTGTGCGCTTGTTGAGTGTCCTTTCTGTAGTTTCCTTCATTCTGTGCTTCTGCGGCAGCATGCATGGGACCATAAAATGTCAGTTCATAGTAATTTACTGCTGTCACAGGCAGTGTATCATTTTTAATTTCTTTTTTCTATGCAATGTGGTCACAGGGGGCCGCTCTCATGTAGGCTGTTTTGTATATCAAAACAGTTTAATTGGTTTTTGCTTTGATGGGAGTCTTGTCTTTTTGTGGGTTCAGGAGATGATTCATGTATTGATCAGCTCAGCAGGCATGCAAATCACCAACAGAGAGCACAGTTTTCTATGCTGATACGATGTCTCCATCTCTAAAGGTCCTAA
This sequence comes from Melanotaenia pygmaea, assembly GCA_036919955.1. Lineage (NCBI taxonomy): Eukaryota > Metazoa > Chordata > Actinopteri > Atheriniformes > Melanotaeniidae > Melanotaenia > Melanotaenia pygmaea. The sequence goes on from JBAFSZ010016479.1 coordinate 1,777, forward strand.
GAACCTTTTTTTAATGACATTTGTAGGAAAGCAGACCACAATATATTTTAGCTGTTCTGTTCACTCTCTCTGCTTTACTATAAACTTTTTCTCCAACTTGTAACCATCTCATGATTTCTAGCCTGCCACTCTCACTGTGATGGTCTTGTGCATTTAATGATGGCTTTAAGTGCCATGAGTTTGATGTTGTCTGTGCTGCTTATCTCTATTGTTGTTTTATGGAAGTTGCTGCTCATAAAGTGAAGCTTGACTTCTGTGGTGGTGTAGTTTTGTTTCTGTTTTGTTTGGTGTCCCGTGACCATGAAGTCATACCTTTAGAGCAGAGGTTACCTTTAGCTTTAGCTGTAAACACTGCAGATGTCATTAAAAGATTCTGACTTTACCACATCTACCACAAGAGCAAAGATATTGGGTGTGCCCTATTGTTTAAGCTTGTGATAAAAATACCACCAGCAGTTGTGGACATTATATTAGATATTTCATTTCAGCTAAACAGAAATCATATGGAGGAGTTTTAATCTATCATACTTCATCTTGTACAAGAGTACATTTTATTTTGTAGTGCAGGAAAAAGAGGGTAGAAACTCTCTTCAAAGCCAGTTTTAGCCCCTTTGAGGTGAGCACCCCTGAAGGCTGCTCTGTGGTTCTGACAGTAACCAGACATCCTCAGGGGAATATTGATGCCTTTCTAAGAGCCGTGGTGTTGTGAGGCTGCGGGGATTCTTTGAAAAGTTCCTCTGATGAGCATTCTGCTATCCAGAACTACTATCCAGTACTTCAATGCACTTCACTTTATTCCAGCTTTGTTGTTTTTTTTTAATATCACTTGCAATGAAATATCAAAGCTTGTTTTGCCTGAGAAACATGCGTTGAATAAACTAGTGTTACTTCCTCAGCCATCAGAGGAGAGAATATGTGTGATGGCACCGAGTAAGGCTGTGAATAGGGAACTAATCATGAATTAGCACTTCTAGGTAGCATTCCTCAAACTCTTTGTAACCACAGAGGTGAACTGATTGAATGCTTCCTACATCTACTGACAGCATCAGGTACATTCAGTGAGTGTTGGAATCCATGTTTGCCAAGCTGCTTTGGGAATCTAATATTTTGTGACTGAATATTTAAATTTCCATGTTTGAAATGAGCTCACTGCAACATTTTGGAGCAGAAAGACGACTGTTGTGAGGCTGCAGTCATTCTTTGTGGCTGCACAAAGAGTACACACTGTCTCATTGATAACTTGAAATGTGAAGAAGTCAGAGTCCATGTGGAAGAATGCTGGGAAAGCTCCTTGATCACTTCCTAAACATGAACAATTCTCCTTTTCATTAGATTTGGCTGCTCGTTGTAAGTTGTTGGTGATAGGTGCTTAACTCCTTGGTATGTGTATGCATGTGTGCATGTGGCTGCTGACTGATAGCTTGCTGGTTATGGATGCCTGAGTCTGACAGTGAATACCAGCGAGTCCTCTGCAGTCACAGCCCGCGAAGCTGCTTTATCCCAGAGAGATTCTTTTTCCTCTGTTTTTCTACTGTAATCCATCCTCCCTGCAGCCCTCTGTTTACTTGCTTTCATCCCATTTGTTTAACATGCATTTCCATACATACATATAAACACTGATTTACTCTTGACTGACAGTGAGCAGCTGAGGTTGTATATTTTTCCTGTCTAACAATGCTCCTTGCCATAATCCTATTTGTGTTTTTCAAACACAATATACTTGTGAAGCAGTCTGAAAGCTTTAGCTTCATCCACTTAACTTTTCCTATGTTTTTAAGGATGGTCCTACATGAAGTACAAGCCAGGATTGAATTCATTGTGAATGTAGATACCAAGTTAAAATTTCTTGCTGGGAAAAAATTGACATTCTTCTTCATCATTTCCTCAATGTACTTTTTTTTTCTTTTTAAGAAATTAACATAAATAAGATCATTCCTGCATGTAGTTAAAATTATGCATGGATTTACATTCAGGAAATGGCAGCCAAGGTGTGATAAATGTAAGAGCACATCTCATTTCTGCCCGTCTCTCATCGTCCTTCAAGGGTCATATATCTGACGCTTCCATTTCTGTGACCTTTTCATGCCTCTTATAAACTGCAATTGCCTATTCGTCAGTGCTTCCATCTCGAAGGGCAGACTGGTAATGGTACCCTGTTAAATTTTGATATGAGATTTGGAATGGAGAAGAAACTCCTCCGAGCTTCGTTTGGCACTTTAAACATCAGAGTCCTGCCAAAAGACCTATTACCTCTTTACTTTGTCATTAACCCTTTGATGTGGTCCAAAATTACCCCCTGATAGCCAGCCACATTTTTGTAATTTAAAGTGTGGATCCCCTGTTCCTCTTAGCATTTTGTGTAAACTGAATATGAACTTAAGCATATGGTTTAGATTACTTAAACTATGTCCCCTGTTGTTTTTAGATGAAATACAGGCAGCGGAACATATTAGGCGGTTTGCTTTTCATGCAAAGATTTACCTGAACTAAGTGTGTCTCATACAGTATCTGTAGTCACACTTTAATTGGAGCCGCGTGACTCCTGGGTAATAGGTTGTGCCTGACCATCATCAAATGAATGGAGGTTTTTAGGACACTCTTTGGCTTTGTCAGATAACAGGCTGATTTGGACTACTTTTGTAAATGCTTAGCTGGAGCAGCCTCTTTTATTCTTGCATCCATCTGTCTAAACAAAGCAAATGGTCTGCAAAATCTCTCACGTTTAAAAGTCAATCTCTTCACTATTTTTTAAAAGGTTCTTTGCTGCAGACTATAGCTTCTGCTTCCTGCTTCTCATTTAGCTTCAGGCTTTGAGATTTCAACTTGGTTTGGTATCAAACACCCTATTCCTTTCTCTGCATTTCAAGTTGCATATCCATAGATGGCACTGTGCATCAAGCGGCAGCGGTTTAAGATTGCATGGTTCCGTCAGATTCACAGACATTATTTGAGGTGGGAGTGACTGGTTATATCAGATGTGGTAATAGGGAATGGCTGTTTCTGCTCTGCCATCTGTGCTGTCTCTTATGATTGGGGTTACAAATACAGTCATCTGATAACAAGACTGTGGAGGAGGAGGAGGTTTGGATTGGGTTACAGCAGGTCAAGGCTGGAGTAGTATGGAAGAGTGGTTTAAGGAGAGGCAGGCTGTTGTTTTTTTTCTATGGATTTATGGATTGAAATCATACAGGCACCCCCTGTTTCTAGGTTATTTTCTGCTGCTTAATGTTTGCTGGAATTACCTTTATACACAGGAAAATGTGGGCTCTTAGTAGAAAACTCCAAAAGCTACAGCCACTGGCTGGGAAGATGTTTTGTTTAATGTTTCAGTATTTACATTAAAGTCTCCCTTGGATCTCATTGTATAAACAGTTATATTTCCTTTTAGGAAAGTTTAGTAGACCTTTTCCACCATTTAAGAAAACATTATTTTCAGTCTCTGTTATGTTTATAAAGCTGTTGTTAATGTTACGGACAACTGGGACAAATCTTTCTCACATTCGCGTATGGTTATGTTGCAAAATTAGTTGGTGTCCTTATGAGGGTGAGCAAGCATTGTGTGAGTAGCAGTGGGATTTTCTAATTCCAGCATGCCTTAAGCCAAGGGAACAAAACAGCTATCCAACACTGACTCCTCAATGAACACTAGGGCGTTCCTCGGAGGACGTTACCAGTGTCCCAGATATATCATCTGACTCACTAGCACACCTGGACCTTACTCTATCCATACGATGTAACTCTTGTTGCAGAACTAAAAGGACATGATTTTTAGAAGATTTGCACAGATGATCAACATCTCTTCTTTTGCTTCTTCAACACTGCTTGTGTGTGTGTTTTTGAGAGCTCACTTTTAGCTCACTAACAGGCTAATTGTTGTGGTTTCCTGCTGTAGTTTACATTCCCAGAGCCAGCTTGCAGTGTTTTACTGGGAGCCTCCTGCCATGCACACAGTGTTCATGGCTGTCGGACAGAGTAGGGCTGCTATCAGTGCAGGGAGCTGTCTCAGAGTGTATGAGTGAGTTTTATGTGAGCTACGGAGTGCAGCCAAGCCTGTCCAACTAAGACACCACTGCCTCATCTCTAGTCCCATCTGGAACATATTAATCCTGTGAGAACGCTCTCCTTCTCCCTTATTCTCTTCTCTTTTGCATGTCTCTGTTGGACGCTCTCTCGCTCTCGTTCTCAGTGTGTTTTCTGTTCGTGCCGACAGGTCCGGTCAGGAAGCCCAAATATGTAGAGAGTCCTCGCGTTCCTTCTGATGCCATCGTGTCCGCGTTGAGGAAAGTGACTGATAACAAGGAGTCATCCCATAATGGTGAGTTTTGCATGAGTTTCTTTTTTTTGTCTGCTTTCGTGGAGTAAATTGCTGACTTTAAACTGCTTTAAAAGTGAAATATGTGCATGTTGTCAGGTTGAGTCCACAGTATTATCCACAGGCTTAAAGATAAGGCTTTAGAGTAGCCTCAGTCCCCATGTGAGCGAATGTAAGCAGGATTGCATTTGAGCCTTCTTCCTTCATGTAGGTCCTTATGCAAACACATAATAGTACTGTGTTTATTCTAAACCATGTGTTTAGATTACAAAGGAGTCAGTTTTCCACTATGTTTGGGTGCACTGTTTGACCGAAGCGCTGCTTCTCTGTCATGGGAATGCAATGAGGACAAGACCTCAGGTTTTACTGCAGTTTAACTGTTTGCTCTTATGTTTTCACATTTCTGTGAGGTGTACCTTCAGCATTAATGCTGGCCTATCCTTTCTAATTTTGGGCGTAGTATTTCACTGTGTGTTGGGGCAATGCTCCACTAAATACCCTGTTTTGATTTCCAGCGAAGCAGGTCAGGCTCAAATTCCTCCCATTGGCTTAAGTGGAGATGTAGAAGACGTTATCTTTAGCAAAAGGCATTTCAGGAAGTGTGTCCTCTGACTGCACATGGCTCATATACATGGACCTGGTTAACCTACTGCAACTGGGACATACCAAGGTGCAAGGGTGTGTGTAAGATTCAACTGGAGCTTAACTCAAAGAAGCCTACCACCAGATAAATGTTGTCTCATGACAACTGGTGTAGTGGCATTGCCAATTTTATGAGATATTTACTGAAACAAATCTTATGGTAGTTCTGGTTTGGGTATATAGGAGGAATCTTAAAAATTCAGATATATATGCAGTTAGAAAACTCATGAGCTATAATCCATTTAGAAGTTCAGATGCCTTTGCTTTCTTATAAATAGACTGATTTAATCTTACTCTATTCCCTGTTCAATGCTTGATGACACAGTGAAAAAAAATTATGCTCTAGGGAGTTAATGTGTAACCCCCCCTCGTGTTGACAGAAGGCTTCTGTTTGTTTAGTACTGCTGCAATAGAGCTGCAGTTGTTTCAGAAAATATTCAGACCCTTTCAATTTTCTAAATAGCAAATTGTGTTTCATAGTAACACAAGAAATTATGTTTAAATTAAAAGCAGAGTTTTTATTTTTATTTCTAACTTGAAAAGAATCAGAAAGTTGAATAGCAATCAGATCTTTTGCTTTCATGCGCTAGATTATGGTATTGTTATTCTGTTTTGCTTTAATTGGTTGTGGTTCTTATGTAGAAATGGGTTACTGTCCAGTTGAGACAAAGTTATTCCAGAGAATAGACACTACCAGTGATAGATGATTGGCATAACTTTTGTCATGTGCCTGTGGACACTTTGATTTCCTGTTCTTCCCTGACATGGTACTTCATTTTGATATATAAAGGAAAATTGTGGCACACCATTTCTTATTTCTTGGATTATTTGACATCATTGTTATATTTGTATTGCCATAAGTGCTGAAAAACAAGGAAGGTCTTGCAGAAAAAATGACCATACTACATGTTTAATGTACGTTGAAAGAGTAAAGTCAGGAAAGCTGACTGAGTTTTATCATTTACAGTTTGTAATATTTAAGAACTTTGAATGATATAGTAAAAAATTGGCCTAAAAATTTGGGTTTAACATATTGATGCTTCGTTCCTTAACTTCACTGAAAATATACCAAATTGTGAATGTTATATTGTGTTACATCTACAAAGCATTAAACTACCAAATGAGAAGATTTCATTTAGAATATTTTCTTTTGTTCTGTTTCATTCATACTGATGTATACCATGGATTAATCAATTAATTGCAGTATTATATTCTTTAGGTCTGCTCCTAAAGTAATAAATAGCAAATTTGAAATGACATTTCAGTCTCTGGGACGGTACCCAGTTTAATTCTTTTGTTTTATACACTGTAAAACTATACAGAAGTCATTTAAACTTTGAAATAATAAGGAATCATGTGGTGCGTGTGTGTCCAACATTACATACGCCCATGTCTCATTTACGCTGGCATAGTTGTTAAGTAATACATCTACTACAGGGCAGCGCAGAGCTTAAAGTTCATCTCCAAGATCTGCCGTCAGTTTCAGAGAAAAGCAAACACAGCAACAGTGGTGGAGATCATGATAATGTAGACTTTTAGAAAGAGACATTAAAAGAAGCAGCACAGTAGACGTGCAGCCATTAAATACGTTTCGGCTTCTTCTTTGTTTCTTTTGCTGGTTGCACTTCGGCTATACTTCACAACACTGCTCCCACAGTCTCTGGTGGCACTGCTCTGTTTGCTATATATGTGTACGTGTCTGCATGCTCTGAAATCATATCAAATATCAACATAAAGCATGCAGAAGGTGGACAGAAGTTTCTGTTGATATGTTTGTGATTGATGATTGTGATTGCCTTTTTCTGAGTCCTCATGGTATTTGCCTTGTGTCTTTCCTGACCTGATGATATTTGTCATCAAGGACATAAGGGCTCATTCATTTTGACTGTACCCATACTTTAAAACCAATTCAGAGGGTAAGAAGTAAACAAGCTAGTTTTTGACTTTTAGTGTAGGACTATTACAGAACATTTATACTTGTTGCCACCTACAGGTTGTATCTGACAAGGACATATCCAGTCTTATTTTTCATTGTGGAGTGGATCTTTTAGTTTGTCTTGTCTCTCAGTTCAGACAGAGTAAACTATGCTGACTTTATCAGTAACTGCTGAGACAGAAAGAGATGGTCGTTTGACATTGCTTCTTTTGCAACAAGGTCGACGTCAGCATAGAATGTTGATAGAGTGCCAGACGAATCTGAGTTGGAAAGTCTTACAGCATAAGTACTTCGTGACATTTAGGGCACAGATTTATAGAGGATTTGCCTGAGGGTGTGCAGGAGGATGCCGCTCTTGAATGTCAAAAAACCATATGCCACATATATCATCGTAGAGTAAAACTAGTGTGTAGCTGACACCATTAGTTTGATTTTAAGGATGATGAATTGATTTTTTTCTGCTCTATTTGCCTTCGATGTGACTGAAAGTTTGCACGTAGGCTCTATTTCTTTTGGATTGGTTCAGCTTTATCATCATTCTTGCTTTGAGTCGTAGACGAGCAGGATGGACTATAGGCTAAGAAAGGAAACATGCTTTTGACCTAGAGTCTTTCCACATGGCACTGGTTGATGAGGGATTGAGTTTCTTGTGTCTGTGTCTAAATGCAGTATGTATTTTTATTTTGCCTGTGTGCCGGCAGAAACTCTTATCTGTGTTTATCCATATGTATGTTTGTACTGGTCTACAACAGGCTGCCGATAGTTATGTGGACAAAATTGTTTCAGCTGTGGTCTCAGAGCCCTGTTTCTGTCAATCATGAGTGAGCCACAGGTCCTGTCCTCTCACAGTTTTCGTTCTCTAAGTTCCCCATTTATGCTGAGACCACCTGACCTTCATGTACTGATTATCATGTCATTGCTACTACAATGGTCAAATTTAATTCCTTAAGATTAGTTGATTTCTTGTTAAATAGGCGCTAGAGAATGAAGCTTTCTGTTACTGTTTTTGGTACTTTATTATAAAGTTTAATTAATCTGTTCTGTCCATGTGTGGATCTTTAAAGCAGAGCCGTCCACAGGGCTCCATCTCTGCATGAAGAAGCCTCAGTTCTGTTGCTCTAATGATTAATGAAATACCATCTGCATCTGACAAGCTGTGATACAAGGCAAATATGATTACTACCACCATGATGTCCCTAGCCCCAAACCTCATTTTATTTGCACATACGGTAGTATCAGTAATCTCAACTTAATTTGCTGTTTGGTCTCGTTGGACTCTCCATCTGCGGATGTAGGAAAGAACATTTATGGTTTTAACTTCGGAATATGCAATAAGACAGCTCAGGTTTCTTCACGGGGCACATCACCTTGTACCTCTGAACTCAAAAGGGGGAGCAGGATGCATTCTCTCTCTTATTGAGGGTACGTTAAACTGGCTCCACTGTTGGGATAATGAACTCCAACTGCTAATGAGCACCGGCTGGATTGTTTTCTTGGCAGGAAGAGAGCTAAGACAGCTCTGTGGAGCCAGTCTGTTCAAGGTGTCCCCCTTCTCCTCCTCCTCTTCCACCCTTCTTCTGCTCCATGTTCTTCCGTCTTCATTCTTGTATAACCGAACCACACAGCTGCTATTTCACACCTGCTCATAAACTTCCTCAGGCAGCAGATAACGATGTTGTTTTGTTTTCCCCCCATTTGCGGTACTGTTACTGCAGTAACAAAGTGGTTCCAGCTACATCCCTGGTTTTCCATATCTTGCGGGCACTCAAAGATGGAGAGGACATAGCAGATACTTCATGTAGAGCAGAGAGCCATTTTTCATAGTGCTCCCATTTGACTTAATAACTGCCGTACATTTAGATAAATACAATAATTTTACGTTATGTGCACTGACAAAATTGTGGTTGGCCTTATGCTGCAGTTTTGTGTGCAGCAGAATCATTTGTCATGTAATTTCAATTGAAAAAGTCCTAAAATGATTTATAGAGTGTCAAATGCCTTATGAATTTAATTCTGCTTCTACATATGACGTCAGGTTTGGTGAATCCAGCTAGTTGGTACCAATTAATAAAGTCAGTTAATCAAGATGAGGTACATTAATGAGTACCTTGTGAGCAATTCTTCCTGTCATTTTTTATTCTCTACAATCAGTTTTGGATATTATTCCTTCCAGTGTGAAATTAAAGGAGGTTTAACATATTAGACATCGCCTTTCCGGAAAAAGTTTCCTTCTCATTAGATCTTTTAAATCCATTGTTATTGGAGTTCGAAAGAGTTAGATTTTGCTCAGCTGTGCCTGTCTTTGCTTTCTTGCTTATTTCTTTTGTTTCTTTGTGAGTGCAGTTAGGTCTCAGTATAAAGAATTCATATCTGCAAGGCTGAATTTTGGCTTTACACTGCCCAGACGTTCAGTAGAGTTAAAGGTTTGTCAAGGATATTTCCTCATGTCTGAGTAAATGGCCATATATGTAGAGGAGGACCATGCCAAGTAAATTTTGTAATTCTATACTCGAACATGATTCGTTACTGATAATGCAACCCCTCTGGGGTTTCTTCTCCTTTTGTACTGAAATATATATTATCTGGTCACCACAGGTTCGACTGGTACACAGACTTGGGGATCTCCTGTCCTTGCACAAGTCTGCACAAGTTGTCATTTTAACCCATCATATTTGGAGGTGCATTTCTTTTTTTTTTTTCTTCTTTTTTTTTTAATTAAAAAAGGATTTGTGTTTTTACACTCCAATATTGTAATGCTGTCACTCTCAAAAGTCTGTACTAGCATGCAAATCTGCTCCACCTCAAAACTGTGTTGTAACTCAGATACACTGTTACACTGTAAAAATCTGAGCAAATAAATAAGGAGTGCTGCTTTGAAGTGGAAAAAATGAAAAATATTTATTTTCTCCTCATAAAAGATGGTAAAATATTCCCATAATTACAGAATCCTGATAACTTTCTGAAACAAAGTTGCATGTTATGCCTTTTGTTTGTTTACATCTATCTATCTATCCATTGGGTTTGCTAGCTAATCTCATATTTGGGTTTGCAAAGCATAAATTTTATTAAAAATGATGGTTTAAATTTAAATAGTATATGAATTCGACAGTTGACCTGTGAACACCATCATGTCAATGTTTTGTAGTGCGTTAATAACATTATTGAGGCAGATTGTGTAAAAAAAAAAACACTAATTATGTTTTAGTTGAATCTCTCACCTCCTTATTTTTGTTGACAAAGATAGTGTATTGGATTTTTGAAGAGTTCTGGTAAAGGGAGACATTTTTATCTTCTTTTTGTTTGCTGCCAAATCACTGCAAGAAATAATTCAAGTTTTCTCCATCAGCTTTAGTGCAGCCATGGAACAGCTGGGTTTAAAAAAACAGGGTGAAATGGCATTAGTATGAAACAAGAGCAGAGCTTATCTCTGAGCTCTGGTTAGGTGCGCAGCAGCTCTGGCTTGTAGTCAGTCCACTAGCAGGTTATCTCCTGAGACAGGTAGAACACGCTGACTCAAAGCTTCCTAATACTGGCTACAATATAGCATTTTAATTACAAAACCATAGCAACCCGGTTTCACATTTTCCTTTTCAGCGCCTGACATGATGAGAAACTGATAAACCCGCTCTGACCTGTGTGTTTGGAAAATGCTGATAATTCTTTATATTTGACAAGGACTGAAAAATCTTGTGTTTGATGAAGTTAACCAGCTAAAAATTAAATAAACCAAATTTGGCATTATAGCTCATTCACTGTTTTGTATGTTTAAAACTGCAGAGGGAGAAAATAGAGAATGTGACCCAGCAATGTAGGTATGCAGTATGTTTGTGCTAAACTACACAAGAAAATTTGCCTGGTTTAGGATTTAAACTACTTATCTGTGCTCAGTTTCCTCAGATGTGTCATTCAACTGCTTTAAAAGCACACACCATGTTATTATATTTTTCTATTTCACATGTTTCTGCTCCATTTGTTGGAAAATACATACAGTCCTGCAACACTTTAGTGGCCTTAAACTCAGACTTCCGTTGAGTGTGAGATGTACACGACAATAACATCAAGTTCTGGTAGTACTGAATGCTCTCTACAGCCATCATGAGAACAAACACTGAAGAAGTTTAATTAAAAATAATTCTTATGGTAATAATAAATGAATCAAACAAATGGACAGACTATTAGTACTCAGTATCTTAGAAGTAGTAATTAAACTGATAGAATCAATGTTACACTGAAGGAAACGAATATCCAATAAGGCTTAAGATGCTATCAGCTTAGAGGCAATAGAGAATATAGCTTATGACTTAAAGATTGCGTATTTGATCAATTAACACGTTGGACAAATCTGGAAGGAAAGCACAACAGAAGTGCATCCCTCCCTCAAGTGCCAAAGCTGAACAACATGGATTCTGTTATCAGCTGTAGCCAAATCTAACTAAAACTAGTTGCCCTTCCTGATAGTTGCATATAGTTGTGATTTCTCTTAACAGAGAAGTAATAAATGTTCACCTTACATATGCATAAAATAAACCCAAGGTTTTTCATTCACTTGTATGACACTACTGCCCTGATGTTTCATTTTTAAAGTGAATGTTGAATCATACAGACTTCATATTCCACATCCATTCAGAAGCAGCTGAAAAGCAAAAGCCTCCATTCTCTGACTGATTGTAGGAATGCAGAAGGTTACATTTCATTGCAAATGGAAGGGTTTTGTGTCTAGCTGTGGGTGCTGCTGGCAGTGCATTGAATTTGCACCCTTAGTACAGTGTATTGATTTTTCTGAGCGACCACTGGCTGCAGATGTTATTGATGTGGCCCATGGGCCTAACATATGGCTTGTAAGTGCTATTTGTGTCATTATGCCAGTCTCTCTGTCAGTTGCTGTGTGTCCAACATACATGTCTGCACATGTCTTGGGCTACTGATCGGTCCGGAGAGGCAGAAGGTTTTAAGTTGTTTTGAACAACTAGAAATGAAGTGGTGTTGCCAGGCTCAGCGATAACAAGGTGTGTGATGGATTTAATAAGATTTAGCCTCAAACTCAGGGCTCCGGAGTAACATTTATACCACCAGTGCTGTTGAAAATTGTAGGAGCACCACTTGAATTAACACTAAGCACAAAAAGTTTGATTTTAAAAAATCTTAACTGTATTAAAGTAGAAAGTATTGATATTCCTTTTACACATTAGTTAACATTGTAGAATTCTTTGTAAATGCAGAGCCACAGTGAGAGCAGTACATACAGTGTATGTACTGATGGAGTTCCTTCCATTGCAGTTACTCAGCCATGTAAGCTACACGATCCATCCCTTTCAGAAAGAGAAATTAGGGACTCTAACAGCACAGGGGGTCTGAAGGAGCTTCCCTTTTGAACAATGAACCACAGTTCAAAGGACCAAGCAAGAGTACTTACAGGTGGATGACAGCGCATTCAGAACTATACCCATCTTTTGTTATAATTATGAAGTGAGCATAGTGTTACCTCAGACACACCAGTTATTGCTCCCTCACGGTGTTTCACATGATATACAGTACAGACCAAAAGTTTGGACACACCTTCTCATTCAAAGAGTTTTCTTTATTTTCATGACTATGAACATT
>JBAFSZ010016480.1:0-11669 GCA_036919955.1 Melanotaenia pygmaea
CACACACACACACACACACACACACACACACACACACACACACACACACACACACACACACACACACAAACAAGTGTACAGAAGCAGAAGAATGAATGAAGAAGAAGCTTTACCTGTGCTCTGACAAATGAATGAGGAAGACTCAGATGGGGGAGAAATCAGCTTTTTTTATTAAATAATTCTTCTTATTACATCTTACAATAGGGTGAAGTTAGGGGTAGACGTCTTTGAGAAGATGCTAAGGCATCTTTTTGTTTTTTAACTTGTCCTGTCCAGCATCAGAGAAAGCAGAATTATGGTCTGGCTGCTGTGTTTGGCCAAACTAATTTGCTTTGTCAAGGGAAGCTTTAAGACTGCTCCTGATAATCAGATTTTTTATTAGTTTATTTATTTATTTTTTTATCGTATTTATTTATTTATTTTGAATTATGGAATTTATGTAATCTTGCTGGACCTGACTGCAGCGGCCAGGAAAAAAAAGGAGAATGATGAGGAAAAGTAAAAAGCAAAGTAGAAAAAAGAAAAAGAAGACAAAGATACAGCATGTAAAAGGCAACCACCCATCAATCCAACCTAACACCAGACACCCAACTGTTACAGAAACACAAGAGAATTTCCTATAGCTTTTACAGGTACACAAAGCTGATATTATGAAGTATTCATCTGTAGTTGCAACTGATAAAGATTTAGCTGGAAAAAAATGGCCCCTGTGTTGTCCTTGTGTCAAAAGACCTGCTGTGGCAGTTCTAGGAGGTTTTGTATTGCACAACTGGCTTCACGTTCAATAGCTGCTTACTATATCCATCTTTTGTTTACATCCTTCACTCTCTCTATACTTGCAGTCATGCTGAGCAACAATTTTCCAACCATGGAAATCACTCATCATCACTTTTCATACTTTGACTATAAGCCAAATATTCAAACTCCATGTAAATAAATAACCAACAAATAGCCTTAACTTAGATAAAGCTGCAGCAGATAAGTCAACTAAATGCAAAGCCTCTAGTTTTTTTCCACACCGGACTAAACAATAAAAAAAAGTTTGAAAACATCATGGACATAATGGTTACCAGGTGAATTCTTAGTACAGTTAGTTACAGACCCTGTATTTGTTCAATTTGGCTAATTTCCTTCATGACATGTATTTACAGCCATCACTCTCTCCCTCATCCATTCAGTTTTTATTTGACTTTCACAGTTCTAAATCTAAACCTTATTTTCAGGTTTTCCAATCTGAGAGACCTTCATTGTTTTAGCATTTGTTCAACTGCTTTTATGTATTTAATACAGGGTGTGTTTTTTCCATCAAAATAAGAATGATAGAAGTATGCATGTTTATCTGCCTAACTTAATTACAATATTTAAGCGTCTTTGAGATTCCCTTCTGTTCCCTTCTGTCCAAGTAAAATAAGGTGTTTTTCTCTGAGAGCTGGTATGCAGCAAGACTGCAGGAACAAGCTGTGACAAGCTTGTATAAATGACACCAGTGTTTTTTTATGTTTTATTTACTTGCCTGTTTTTCTCCCTTAACATCAAGGAGCAACATATCAACTCCTGACTTTTAAAAAAAAAAGTGTTTTTGATTTGCTTTGTGACACACATTGCAGACAAACCCCATGGTATTTAAATGTAATTTCCTGAAAATGAACACCAACATATGTAACCCAAGAACAGCTGTTTCAGCTGTGAGTCAAACACTCCTGCTTTCATTGAGGACTCACTATCTGCTGTCATGTCAGCAAGTCTAAAATATAAATTACATTTTATAATATTTTCAGAGTTTCACTGGCAAAAAGGCAGCAAAGTGTGACAAGTCTGCACAAATCATTCACTGATCCATTCACTGCATATGAAGAATGTCTGATTATCTTTAAGCAATCTTCATAGAAGGGTGCGCCCAGACTTCACAAAACCATAGCTGACTTTACGCTTGGATGATCTACGGTACTCATTTATCTGGAAACGCTGTGAAATACTCACAAAATCTAATTTATTTATCAATAAATTAATAGCATCAATGAACATGTTTTTTACTGATTATTTATGGTACAAAAATTAATATATAAAAGCACATCAACATATTTTGTGAAATCCTCATGAAAAGTCTTTTCCTTTACATCGAACAAGAGACAAAGCTCTATGTGCAGTATGGAGGGGTTAGATGTTGGAGCATGGCATCAAAATATTCTTTTCCTAGATTATTATAAGCTGGGTTAAGTCAACCAACTTGTTGGAAACACATCCCAGACATAATAGTAATGATTAAATCATTTAATCTTCTTTGTTGACAAATCTGAAAATAAAACTAAATTAGATACGCGAGATATTCACAAACATAATGACTACTGCAGTTATTCTAGACCACACAAGCCCCTTTTAAATTGTACCAGATAAAACAAAAATCTAAAATCCTCATTTCATCTTAACCCTATAATGTCGTATGTATCACGTTTGATATCACTTAACATCACTTTATGGTTAAAAGCTTGGCTCAAAACTCTGTTGTTAATAACGTGATGCTTGTCTTCTGCCCCCTGGTGGAAATAATAATAATACAGTAATGCACTACAACAATTTTAGCATATCACATAGTAATAAATGGTGAATATAATTTTTTTTTTGCTAATAATAGACTTTTCTCCCTTTGTTTCCTTTTTTTTTCTTTTATTAAGATATAAAATTTCATCCCCACAATAAGTAAACACTGATGTTTGCAAAGCAATTTTTTTTAACTGTCATTGCAACTTTATCAAGTATAAAATAAACCACCACAGATCAATGGCAGCTTTTCCACTTCTCAGTTCTGCCATGGTGAATGGAGGTGATAGCACCTCGGCTCCCGGTGTATATAGAAAACCAGATAAACTTAAGCCTGGCACAGATCCCAGAAATCACACAACTGCCTCACTACACAAAATCAGTGAGCACTAGTGTGTAGATACTGAATGAATGCAAAACTTTAAGCAAGCTGATGAAATAGGTAGAACATGGATAACCACTTGTTTAGGATTAAAGAAAGGCAGAGAGATTAGTGTCCACTTTTTAGAAGAAACAGAAAGACACAAAGCTGACTTCAATTCTTAAAAAATAGAACAGAATATACAAAACAATAAAACACAGAGAGGGAGAGCTGCTTACATTAAATCCTAGTGCTGCTTCCTTCAGGGCTTTCTGTCAGAACTGCTTTTCCTAGAAAGATTTTAGGGAAAGATTGCAGTTCAGAATTCCTGCATCTTAAAGCGTGGAATGAGGACACCTTCCTCATCCGCCATAGTGGTATTCAGTAAGAAGGAGGAGCCCCAGGAAGGAGGGACATAGAATGACTGCAGGCATCAATCTAGACAAAAAGTACACATACAAATGTACACAAAAGTAAAGTAAAAAAAATGATTGGTTCTGTCAGAAGGCCAAGCAGGCCTGGTGTGCACTTGTACCTGCTTCCTGTGACATTAACTAAGATTTAAAGTAGGTATTAATATGTTTGTTCTCCTTTCAGATTACTGATATCGAACATATACTCAAACTCAACCACTTCAGAGGGCCAGTTCTGCCCCCAGCTTCAGATGATGAGGGACCACGGAGTCAATAACAACACAAAGGTTAATCTGGCCGTGGTTTGCGTTCATGGTCTGGTCTCCTGCCTGGGGATTTTGGAAAATGCCCTGATCATCTGGGTGGTGGGCTTCCGCCTCAGAAATCGTACTGTGGCCTCTGTATGGGTACTTAATCTGGCCTTGTCTGACTTTCTGGCCACCTTGACTCTCCCACTCTTCACCATCTACCTTCATTCTTCCCATAGCTGGGAACTTGGCAACCCACTTTGCAAAGCACAGTCATCCATCTTCTTCCTAAATATGTTTGTGTCAGCCTTCCTGCTGGCAGCTATTTCCCTGGACCGCTTACTGCTGGTGGTCAAGCCCGTGTGGAGCCAGAATCATCGGTCAGTGGCAGGAGCATGGAAGGTGTGCGCACTGGGCTGGCTGTGGGCAGCAATAAATACAGCTCCTTTTTCCCTGTTTCGCTCAGTGGTAGAGAAGAGGGATGGGAGGAAGTTGTGTTATCATAATTTTGCCTTGTTTTTATCCGCTGCAACACTGGAGAGAGATTGCAATGTGATGCAAAGAGCAACAGCCATCTCCAAGCTGCTGCTTGCTTTCCTGTTCCCTCTTGTGGTAATTGCAGGGAGCTACATCCAAATTGGCCTCAGCCTGAGGAAGAGGGACATGAGAAGAAGGCAAAGTGCCAGTAAACTAACAAATACACTCATTGTGTCAAACAGTCGAGTGAAAAATACACCAACAAACACAAAAACTCATCATTTCCTGGTCAAACCTTTTACTTGTGGTCCATCTATTAGGTCAGAAGTAAGTACCTTTTCACCCACCACCTCTAGTCCACATCAAAACCTGCTTTCCCGGAGTTTCACCAAGATGGTTTCATGTGTGATTGCAGCATTTGCACTGTGCTGGGCTCCTTATCACATCTTCTGCACAATTGAGCTCTCAGATCAGGAAGATACTCTCAAAGTGGTGGAGACTTGGCTCCCGCTAGCTGCTACAGTTACATTCTTAAGTCCATTACTGAACCCCATCCTGTATGCCTTCAGCTGTCCACACTTCTGTGTGAGAATACAACAAAGCCTGGGGGCATTATTCGATGGACTGGTGGAGGAGGGAGAAGGAATACTGATGGTCTCGGGGAAGAGTCTGAGAGCTCACATGAGGCGGAAGAGCAGTCGGGATGGAAGCCTTGCAACACCAGGTTCACCAGAAGGGTTGTGTCAGTCACCTGACATTTAACTACACCCCCCACCCCACTCAAAAGACCGCAAACACAGTCACACAGATAAGTTTGTGCAAGAATCAACAAACAATGTGGAGCATAGCTGAGATATCATTGGGGTTTTGTTGGGAGTGGGGGGATGGGGGGGCTGACTGTTTATATATAACTATCATGCATGTCTGAAACACATTTGTGTATTTTGCAGTCAAAAATAAACAGAACAGGGATATTTCTGTGGACTAGTTTGCCTTGTTGATAACCATGTCTCTAAATTCCAGCTTTCCTCCTTGGCCCTGTTACTTGGTCTAATCCCTCAGTCTTGTAGCGGTAAAGTGTCTGTCCTGTCGAGGAGGAAGTCATCTACTGAAAGTTAGACCACTACGGCTTGACCCTAAAAGCTAAAAGGAACCTTAACTGTGTAAAATGAAAGTATTAAATTCTGCTGCTGCATCTTGCAACTTGGACTATTTCACGTTACGATATACCATGAGTCTGTACTTCTATATTTACATGTTTTGTATTCAGATACTGTGTTAAAAAAAAAGAAGTTTTTTGAAAAAACAAAAACCTAAAACATTTCATGTCAGCTTCTTCTGAATTTATTGCTTATCTTATTCTAAATAAAATAATTTTAAGATTTTAAATTGAAAATGGAATGATACATTGATAATCCATTATATATGTTTAGTTTTTCTTTTTTGTTCTTCTTATTTTTATTTTTTTATTTATTTATTTATTAGTCTTTTTTTTGCCAATGATTCTGGCCATTATCTGTTGAGTTAGAAGATCACCAAATGATCCCTATCTCCCAATAGTAAAGAATCCTTAAAAAATTCCTGGTGATGATCCAGATCACTCTGAAAATCTAAAAATTTGTTCCTTATTCCATTTCTGACATTCCCTGAAAATTTTAATCCGTCCATAACTTTTTGAGTTATGTTGCTACCAGACAGTCAGACAGACAATCTAACCCTGCCAAATACATGCCCTCCGCCTCAGCAACGGTAATAAATATAAAACATTTATCATGGTCACCTTACTTGAAGTCTAGTGGTATAAAATCCTGCTTTTCTCTCCCACAATTAGCTATAAACAGTTGTTGTGGGGCTGTAGATTAAAAGTAAAGGGTCATGGATGAATGGATAAGAAAAGAAATAAAGTTTCCTTGTAAAACACTGAAGTCGGATTTGTTAAGGATTAAAAAAATCTATTGTTTTTATCGTTTAATCTATGGTTGTTATGATTATTTTTATGTTATGACCAATATGTAATTATTGTTATTGCCGTTATTGCCCAGCATTTCTGTTATTGCTACTGTTTGCACACAGAGCAAGCACTGCCACACTGTTTTGTTTGTTTCTTCTCTTGTTTTTTTTCTGTTTTATATAAAAGTATAAAAAAACTATTAATTGTTTTTTTCTTTAATGAAATCTTTGTGGGTTTTTGCTGATTTTAGCCACTAGAGAGCAGCGTGGTACCAATTACGTAAACTGACATGAAAAGATAACAGAGGATTAAATTCCTCAGGTCCTGTAATCCAGGGCACCTCCAGTCTGAGTTCCTGAACGTTTGAACACCTTACTTAACTGATTGGATTTTATTATATCTGATATCCATTTTGATTGACTGTGTCATTACTAACATTCCTATGTGTGATTCAGTCACACTCAGACACACTAACACAGGCCGGGGAGTAACGTAATCCGCGGCAGTGTGGGATTATCACAAAGAAAGTTGTCATTTTAAAATAATATAGACTAAAGATCCAGATTATAGAGAAAACCCCGGGATTAAGTCTGGGGTCAGACTGATAAAGTTCCCATTCCCCATTCCACCGTCCACTTCTTTCCTTCTCCTGCTCTGCAGTAGTCTGCCATGTGTGCGTGTTGGTGTGCACATGAACACTTTGCTAAAGTTGAAACCACTCACAGAAAAAACAAAAGAAATGCATGTGTGTGTGTGTGTGTGTGTGTGTGTGTGTGTGTGTGCTGGAAAAGTCATAAAAACAAGAGTGAAAGTGAAACTCAGCAGGAAAGTCGGTCTAGGAAAATAAAAATAATTGAATCCACTCTTGCACAACCAAACTGATTTTTTTTTTTTCTGTTAATAGAAATGGTAAAAAGTAAATAAATAAATAAATCCCTGCATTGGGCTGAATGCCCTGAATAACGTGTATAATTCAGAAAATTCCTCTGCAGACATGAATGACTTTATATGGATGAAATGAAAGATTAGAGCTACTGACGGAGGACTGCAGGCAGATTAGAGAAAAGATAATGAAACGGTGGGAAAATCTGATGGCAGAAGATGCCGAAGATGATATAGCTCGACAGGTTATGTAAAGTGTAGTGAAAAACAGCTGGTACAGATGAGAGACGAGGAAAGAGTGAAAGAGAGGGGTGGGGGGGGAGTATTGCTTTAACAGGGTTTAATGCTCTGCTGTGGTACTTATAGCTGGCAGATGCTCATAAGAGTATTAAAGCTAAGTTGCATTTCAGAGATTTTCTTTTGATCATAATGTATTTAAGAACACACTCATGCACACACTCGTGGAAAAATGAAGAGCAGACTTTTGTGAAAAACATCTATATTAAAAAGAGATGGAAAAAGATTCCTGGAAGGTTTTGTGGACAATAAGGTCAGAATCATGAATAATTTGTTGTGACTACATCGTTCTGTTTCTAGGGACTTTCTTCAAAGCTAAAGTTGTTCATTTGTTCATAAAAATGCACTAAATGAATGAAATATTCATAACATACCAGTCAATGAAAAAAGAAAACTAATCTCTTTGGTTTACTTTTCTATTTATATTTAGATATATTAAGATCATATCGTTATATGTAGAATCAAGTTAAAAATAGACTATGGGTTAGGTTGAGCTTATGTTGTTGCTCTTGTTTTCCTGAGCCCAGCTCTGTTCTTTTTTTGTACTTTTTCCTCTTAAGACACCAACATTACTCATCATCATCATCTATCATCATTTCATTAAAACGTCATGCTATTTTTAAAACCTATGACTGAGGATTTCCTGTTTATTCAAGGTTGCACTTAAACATGACCAGATATTTATTTTTGTAATCCAACTAGCCTGGCCACCTGACAAATAAACACACTATAGGCAGTGAGATTACAAATAACTCTTCTTACATGAGCTAAATCCAGTATATTTGGCTGATTTTCCCAGTGCAAGAGTTTGAGATATAAAAACTGATGGTTTAAATACTTTAAATCCTTTTTAACAAACTGAAATGCTCATATTTCAGTAGAAACAAACGACTGTAGTATCCCGACACACCCAGACACAGACAGATGCAGTGACACTTATATGATTCATCTGCTCTTTAAAGGGGAAAAAATATGACGTGGTTACTGAATTAAAAATGTTTGACACATCATGTTAGAAATAACTGGAATTAATATTCTGAAATCCACAGATAGTAGAGTTGATTTTCTCATCTTTCTTAAGAAACGCATTGCGTGTCCTTGGAAAAAACCTCCTACAGTAAGTCATTACCCAGGGTGAAAGAGCTTGAATAAGTGGTTTTTGTGTTTGCACAAAATTTAATTTATGGGATCAAATTAAATTTAATCTTGTAAAGCGATGTTTACAAAATGATTTCAGAGGGTGTAGCTGTAACAGTCAGGTTTGTGCGTGGGTAAAAAAGATTTGTACTTCTCAACTAAATGAGTAACTAAACTGTTGAGTGACACAAAGTGCTGTTGTGAGCATTCGTTCCCAGATACAAGGCAGAAACCTGCATGTAAAAGCGCTCTAATTCCCCACACTGCATGTGACTCTGATGTTAAAAGAAGTTGGGCCTTCAATCACATGTCAAACGTTCTGCTCAGAGAGCAGGTGGTTTCATTTTCTCTGACGCTGATGGAGCTCATGAAGTGAAGCTGACTTCACGGATTTACAGTGGCAGCATGGCTGCTGAGGAAATTAAAGCATTAATTTAATGGATACTTGCTTTTACTCTAAAGAAGCTATCCGGAAAATCTTGGTGGAAACAGA
Source organism: Melanotaenia pygmaea (assembly GCA_036919955.1). NCBI lineage: Eukaryota > Metazoa > Chordata > Actinopteri > Atheriniformes > Melanotaeniidae > Melanotaenia > Melanotaenia pygmaea. The sequence continues at coordinate 8,798 of JBAFSZ010016480.1, forward strand.
AGCCTTCATATGTGTTCATAAGTCTATAATATCCTCTACAATTATTTACTCTGTCATCTTTAAACATCTTTAAACTCTACTGATTCTCTAAGCTTATTGCTGAAGTCTTTCCTCCTTTCCGTTGTGTCAACACACACCCGAGTGCTGCAGATGTCATGATCTGTATTATACTTCCTGCTTTTTAGCACACCTGGTTTAATTTGCTTCACCTGCTCCTCGTTAGTTGTCCTCTGTATATATGTTGATTTGGGTCCATGCTTAAGCAGACCAGCACACTGACAACATTCTGCTTTATTAGAAATGCTTACACTTGCTGATCACATGATCATGATCATGGTTGTCCTGTGACCCACTCTGGATGAAAATAAGAACAGGTCCATACCTGTTCCTTCAGCTTCAGCTTTCTAAAATGTCATGTTTAATAATGTGCAATTGAAATCATACTAAAACTGTTCATTTATTTTCTGTACTTGCTTAGTCCAATTTAAGGTCACGGGAGGGCCGGAGCCTTTCCAAAGAGAAAAACAACCATTCATGCTCCCTCCCAGAGCCATGTTACGAGTTAATCTTACATACTGAGACTCCCCCTCAGTCCAAACTGAGGGGGAGTCTCAGTATGTAAGAGAGAACCCACACATGCATGAAAATATACAAACTCCAACCAGAAATGCCCCAGAAAATGTTCAGATTTCAAATTGTGATTTTGGAAATTACACAAGAAGAAAAGCTGAAGTCTATACAATAATTTAAATAAAAAATCAAACTGCATGTGTGCACACAACTGTGTATACTACATACTGTGTGTTAGAGGTGTGAATCTTTACTGTCCTCATTAAGGTTTTCATTCCCCTGCTGACAATGCACATACCATATGTTTACATTTTTTCTCTTTTGTATAACTTTCATGTGAAACCTTTGTAGGCGCTTCTCGCTGGACCAGGATTCCTTGGAAAAAGAGAGCTTAAATACATTTAACCAGGACAGGCTCTCTACATTTCCTAACAGGCTCATAAAGAAATGTTTTTAATATAAAGGAAGCAAGGATGCAACTAGAGTACTGTTACATGTACAAAGTTCTTTTTTTATCAGAGACACCAAATTTCATTGCATGTCACATTATTTCAAAATAATTTCTGGACTGCAACAGATATAGTATGGTAAGTAGCTTCCTATTTTCAGAGTTGAAGGTCAGTTTTAGGTCAGTCGATGTGGTTCCTCAAATTAGTATAAGCAAAGTTTTTTTTCATTTTTTTTAAGGGAATCTGTATGCATTATGACAGTGGTTACTAATCTAGTTTCCTTGAGGATCCCCTTCACACAACAACCACACAGCCGTGGACCCCCTCAACCCCCAACCTGCTCCATGATGAAACCATGCTTGTTTTTATGCTTTCATTAATTAGCTTCTTGGGTTCACAAATTTGGGTTTTCAGGCTCCCAAGATATGTCCCGGTGAGGCCATCATTTCGATAATCACACAGGCTCTGTCCAGTCAAAACCTCATGGACTCTTTATGTTCCACACGGACTCAATGGGGTGTCAGAGACCCCAGGTTAAGAACTCCTGCAATATATCTTTTTTTAATCTACAGTTCCAAAAAATGTTGGGATGCTGTTTAAAATGTGAATAAAAGCTGAATGCAATGATTTGCAAATCTAACTTCTATTCACAAGGAAGTCAAGCATGTTACTTTATCAATTTTTATATAACTGCTTATTTCAATGCTGGGTCGCTGGAACCTATCCCATCAGTTAATAGGCAGGAGGCATAGTAGTCTGGCACAGGGCCAACAGAGAGACAAACAACCCTCTTTCCTACAGAGAATTTAGAGATGTCAAGTACGTCTTTGAACTATGAGAGGAAGCCAGAATACCCGGAGCAAACCCACAAACTGGGAGAATAAGGACGTTCACACAGAAAGGCCTGACAGAAGGTCATTTTTAACCATTGTGTGACATGTTCTCAGCCCACAACAATGCAGACTGAAGACAGCAGTTTCATGTGCTTTGGGAAAAATGAATGCAGTCTCATTCTTGTATAATACAAGATTCTAGGAGCTCAACAGACCTTTTATTTATTTATTCTTTATTTTGCATTTTATCTCAAACCAGATTATTTAATTGGTGGACTTAAGGTAGGACAGTCCAACACCTGGACTCTGTGCAGTCAAACCCATGTTGTTGTGCTTGTAGCATCGTTTGGCTGAAATATGTAAAGTCTTCTCTGAAGATTTTGTCTGGCCTAAAGATGTCGCCAGAGCCTCTGAATCTTTTGATGATTTTAAAATAACATCATCCAAAATGTTATTCACAACGGGACACAGAAAATTTATCAAGAGATATATTTTATAATTTTGTGAATAATATTTGGGATTATTAAGCTGACCAAAACCAAAAATAAAGTAAAATATTCAACTTCAGCTTTCTAAAATGTCATGTTTAATAATGTGCAATTGAAATCATCCTAAAACTGTTCATTTATTTTCTGTACTTGCTTAGTCCAATTTACGGTCACGGTAGGGCCGGAGCCTTTCCACAGAGACAAACCATGCATGCTCCCTCCCAGAGCCATGTTACGAGTTAATCTTACATACTGAGTCCAAACTGAGTGGGACGGCAGAAGGCCTGGAGAGAACCCACACATGCATGAAAATATACAAACTCCAACCAGAAATGCCCCCAGAAAATTGTGGAAATTACACAAGAAGAAAAGCTGAAGTCTATAACAACAATTTAAATAAAAAATCAAACTGCATGTGTGCACACAACTGTGTATACTACATACTGTGTGTTAGTGGTGTGAATCTTTACTGTCCTCATTAAGGTTTTCATTCCCCTGCTGACAATGCACATACCATATGTTTACATTTTTT
>JBAFSZ010016481.1:0-13934 GCA_036919955.1 Melanotaenia pygmaea
ATCAGTCCTTTAATCCTCCAGATGTTCTTTAAGTGATAACAGGCCGACTTCACAGCTGTCTTAATATAACTGCTAAATCCAGGTCTGAGTCCAGGACTGCTCCCAGGTCTGAGTCCAGGACTATTCCCAGGTCTGAGTCCAGGACTATTCGCAGGTTTCTGGTTTGGTTGCTAGTTTTGAATTTAGATGTTAGAAACTGAAAGCTGACTTTTAATCTTTCTTTCTTGGCTCCAAAAACTATTATTTAATTTTTGTCTTCGTTTAATTGGAGGAAGTTCAATAAAATGAAGTTAAATTACAGACAAGCACATCTGTAATAAGACAACAGCTCTTTGTGAAAAAACACCACCAATATTTTTGTTCTTTTGTCTGTGATTTACAACAAGATCACCATCAATACCCAAATACAGTAGCAAACACCACCACTTTTATTTCTCTTTCTTTTAGTATACATAGGTAATGAAGTGAAGTTTGGTTGCAGCTGAATCTGTGAAGAAAAGGAATAAAATATGTGGGACAGTCCATCATAATTTACTAGTAGCACATGTTCTGCCAAGCATTCCCATCAGAGATTTACATCAGCAGAGTCATTAAATCTGCATAACTGGCCATTAAAGCAGCTGCATGATGAATGATTGAATGCAGCCAACAAGACAGAACCTTCATACAAGTTTGCCCTAAAAATCCTGTCATTTTCTCTTTACATGCCTTACTGTCCCACATTCATAAACTTTCAATTCTAGAACAACAGTCCACAAGGACAGCTCTCCCTCCCAGGCCAAAGACTTTCAATGGCCACAGAGCAAGTGTCCTTAGTTTCTCTCAGGCTTCAAAGTGTTCGTCTTCTGTCTCCTCCATCCCCCCACAGTCCCTGGAGGACCACAGGCTAACCACCAGGGGATACAGCAACTCAGCAGTCACCTTCCAGAGACAAACACAGACCACAGATAGAGAGGGTGGGGGGCAAGAATGCAACAGCCTGGTGACAAAAACAGCCTTCATCAAGGTTGGCTAATCACATACTTGCATGTATGATGAAAACAAAAAAATGAAACAAATTAGACCACATTCCACATCGCACCCATGGGTGGTACTACATTAAAAACAGGAGGGACAAACACCCAAAAAGAAGACTGGTTTATCTATTAGATAATGCAGAACTTGTTTCCACCACATCAGAGTAAAATATGGAGCTGCAGATTGTAGCCATCTTGGGTTGATCTCTGTCTTCTTCCATGTCCGACCAAGAGCCAGAGCCACCTCATCGTCGTAAACGGACTGTTTACTTAACGCTTCTCTTGCCACTCAAAGCACTTTTAAACTACAAATCACATTCACTCATTCACATTTTGGGGTGCATCCAAGGATACTTGGACATTTAGTCTGAGGAAGCCGGGATCTACCACCAACCTTCCAATTCACAGACGGCCGCGCTTCCCCAGTGCCACAGTCGCCCATATAGTCCTACAGATGTGTATGTTTTGGTTGTGTTTACCTGCACACTGAACCCACAATGCACTTTGCTTTGTGGTCTGCTTCCTGCATTTGGTCCACTTGCAGCAGACCAAGATTTGCATTTATAGGGGCACCAGAGTTCCCTTTAGCAAATTCCCCAAACAAAGTGGACTTTCCAAGCAAATGGAAGAAGATGTGAATCAAAAAGTTTGGTGTGAACGCGTCCTAAATGTATTTCTGAAGAAAGATAAAAACAGCACACAGTTCGAATGAAAAGTTTCAGGCTAGCTTAATTTAAAAAGACATGTAGTGTCTGCAAAATATGGCAATACTTTATCATCTACTAACCATCATCCATCTTCATCATAAACAAAGCAGAAAAAAATAAAGGCTTTTAGTAAAGATAGTACAGGGCCTCCTTTCTAAAGCTGGCGTAGGAACAAAAACTGGCAAACACCAATTAAAGTCAACTTCTTGGATTTATAAAAGTCCGACTTGGCGGGAGAATGTTTCCACCTCCACGGGAACTCTGACCCTCCCAAACGACAAACAAAACAACAAAATCTGGAGAAACTGGAAACGGCAAAACCAACGACAGAATAAAATCAAAGAAATGATGTGAAATGTGAGAAATCTGTCCATAAATATTCCCTTTCACACCACACGTTATATATCAAAGGTATTTGCAAAAACAAATAAAGAGACACATTCAGTATTTATACGCCTAAGAGTGCACGCTCAGAAAAAAAAAAAACTAAACAAACAAAAAAACAACAGGATTTAAAATCTCCCTTGCTCTTGGAAATCCTAGAGAAAGGGAGATTGTAAGAACCCAACCACTAAAATATGTTCTGTCATTGTGAAACAAAACTTATGTTGTATGTTGTCTTATGTTATTCAGCTAAATAAGGTGGACAATCTGCTGCCAGCATAAACCAGTCAGTAAAAGAAATTGCAAGAAGTACCTTCAGTCATTCGTTCCAAGACCCAGCAGAGTGGGACGCAGACTGGAGGCTGGAGGTCTAGAAGTGATGCAACGCTTAGGAAACACAAGACGTGGATTTTCTTTCTTTATTTATTTTTACACAATACTTTTTTATTGTTGTCCTAATTTCCTTCAAGGTCTCTATTTCCTGCAACTCCTTGTCCACCTGGTTAATAGCGGTGATGGTGTCCCTCTGCACCTGCAGGACTTCCTCTGAGGACACGGCTGTGGTGCTGGGTGGAGTCTCTGGCCTCACCCTCTGCAACCACAGCTGCAGTACCGCCCCAGTACCCAGCTGGAACACCCAGGAACTAGAAAGAAATATTATTTAACACTAAATAAACTGCAGTCTCAGATGTATCTGTACATGTTTATTTTATAAATTAAAACAAAGGACTAAATTACCAACATCATTACTGTCATTTAGCAGATGCTTTTCTCCAAAGCGACTTACCCTGGGCTGTAGCGTTAAGGTGGTGTTAACGTTCACCCCTGTGGGATTCAAACTTGGGTTTCCGGCATGGCAGACAGATGCACTGCCAACTGAGACATCCAGCCGCACCATCCGACGCCTTCTGTCGTAGCGTTGACAGCATCTACCACCTGCTACCCTCCTCTGCATTTCTGACCCTGGTGATGTGGTCCATCAGGGTCTCAGTCTCACATTTCGAAAAATAATCAGCTTGTTCCGTCTTTTCCCCTCCTGCACCATCATGGAAATGATATGATGAATGTTTATTATAGGTGTTCGCCTGACCTTTTATAGCCACCATAAGAGCGGGGCAAGGCGCTTCCTCATTCTGGTCTATAAACAGGCGTGGGACGTGCATGCTTTTATGAATCTGAAAGTTTTTGTGCGCCACATTTCCTTTTATTCCTACGTTCGCCACCTGTATTCAGCTTTGCTACGCGCAGGTTTATAAATGAGGCCCCAGGTCTCCAAAATGAAGCAGCTGGGGATTTCGTAACTTAATTACTGTAAGAAGGGCTAAGTTTCTGTGTATCTAAAACCAAGTTTTACATGGTGTAGAAAAATTCTGCCACACCTGACTGACAAGGCCAGGACAACTGTCATAGCTCCCTAAATGCAAGTCAGTTTATAGAAACTCAAACGTTTCTTTCTAGAGACGAAAAAACGCGTCTCTACTAGCAGCTAATTCTGCTAAAGGTTTTTTAATGTTTGATTTTTCCATACACCGGCTCAACCTTGGGAAGCTATGATGGCTGTGCTAGCCTTGGCCAGCTCTCTCCATGATTCGTTAGGGATTAGAAAAATTTGGTTGGTTTTGAGTAGGCATGTAGGATGTGTGAGAAATGTTTTGTACTAATAGGTTTGATCTTTGCTTGTTCATGTTACACTTACAAATAGAGCAAGACAAGTTACAAAACCTATGTTCCTAGCTCCATAGAAAAAGGTCATTTTGCCACAGTTTGGACACCAGTAGTAGTTTGTGCAAATTTTTCAGGACCATATCTCTACTAAACAAATGATCAAAAGAAAATGGATGATCATTATTCTCAGCATTTTTTAGGATTTTACAGGACAGAATTATTAGCAGACCTTCCAACATCCCATTTGGTCTAAATCAAGATAAGGAGGATAATCTGTTAGTTCTGTCTAGTTACCTGGCTCAAAGTAGTGTTTTATACTGTCCCATAAATGATATAAGGTCTTTTTCCCTCATCATTGTCTATTTTTTGCTTTAAACTTTAAAAGGGCCTCATATCTCCATCCAGCCTTATCTTCAGCATCATTTCATTCACCAAGACTTCAAGCCTCCCTCCTCTAACATGGAGAAATACACCTCCACTCGCAGTAAATATACTGGCATTTACACCCGACACTGCGTCTGACAGCCTTTCAGAACACAGCAAATTCAATTTAAAATGGAGGAGAGCCGTGAGCCGAGATTGACAGAGAGAGCAGGACCGAGAGAAATAAAGAAAAAAGAGAAAACCTGGGACTCATGGCCAGCAGCAATACTTTATCATCTACCAACCCAAGCATTTTAGAAATCAGTAGGGTGTGTGTGTGTGTGTGTGTGTGTGGTAAAGAAATACAATTTAAGGCTGAAGGAAAAGAGTCCTGATTTATTTGTTCAGACCTCCTGATTGCAGCGTTCAAGGGCATTGCTGGTAAAGGTGATGGATGGGGATTGCTTGTACTGCCCCCCTCTTCCCTTCTATGATCAGATGCCTCTGGAGACTGTCAACATAACTTTTCCCATGGGAAAAAAGAAAGTAAAAAAAAAAAAGATTTGTTTAGTTTCAGTACAGTCCAATATGGAGGCTGTCTGCTGCACCATGAAGGCAGAAAGAAAGGAAGTAAAGTCAGATGTTGTGCAAACTTTATGAAATATGTTTGTATATGACTGACATGGCTTGCTCCTTTAACCCTTCGTGTGTCAATATTTTATCGCTGTGATGTCTTTGTTTAATGATAATCAGAGTAGTTTAATCATTTTTATTTAAAACAACAGTAATAAAATGTGTGTTTGATTGATTATTTATCTTCTTTAATAATACCAGTTGGTGTATTATAAACATTTAGGAAGCCTGATTAGTTACCTGGTCAACCAGGTAGAACTGGTGAAGATGGTCCATCTAAACAGCTAAACATGGAGGCAGTGCCCCGCAAAAATTCTTTCTTGGCGGACTGGATGAGTACACTCTCCCACAGTAAGAAGGAAGAAACAACACATATGGGTTATTTTTTACTTTATTTATTTGAACCAGTCAGAGAGCTCAGGAGAAGAGGAAGATCCATACACACCCACAACAGCTTGGTACCCCCGCCTCATGTTTGCTACCAGTCTGGTCACATTTTACTGGGGAGTAGCATCCCGTTTCCTCAGCCAGGAGTTGTCTAATGAATGGGTCATCACCAGGTGTGTGCAGGACTTGACAACAATCTGTTGTTTCATTTGAATCAGGTGTTGCAGTAGAGAAACAGGACATTGGTGATCCTGCTTTTCTGCCTTGTGTTTTATTCTATTCTATTCTATTCTATTCTATTCTATTCTACAGTCATTTAGCAGACGCTTTTATCCAAAGCGACTTACATTTGAGAGGAAGAACAACACAAGCATGAATTCAAACAAGATGGACGTCATCATTAAGTGGTAATCAGACTGCTTTGAGTCCAGTTGGACCAGGTGCTGTCATGTAGTGCTAGAGGCTGTGCATATCATTTTTTTTTTTTTTGTCATTTTAAGTAATTTTGTTTAAATACAAGATCACGATTTCATCACACAATATCAACTCTGTCATAGGTGCACACAGCTTCTTCAGTACTTGGTTGAGCGAAAGATCTGAACAAATCTTTCTAATTCATTCTGAGTAGAAGAGTTAAACTAAGTGTGGAAATGCTCCTTAAACAACTGAGTCTTTAGCTTGCTTTTAAAAGTGGATAAGGACTCTGCGGATCGGATGGAGTTTGGTAGATCGTTCCAGCACCGGGGAACAACAGAGGAGAAGAGTCTACTGATTTTGCGCCAACAGGTATAAACTAACCTGTTATAAACAATCTTCTATCCTTGTTTACCACCCCCTGGTGGACACCTTTTGCTTTACAATAATTCTGACAAACATTTATAAACGATTCATAACTGTAAATTATTTTATTCTACTTGTCTATTCATTTTTACATTTTGCATTTTGTTAAAGGGCCAAATAAAGACTTCACATTAAAAATATGAGAAGATTCGGCCGTATTTTTCTTTGTTCAAAAACTCCGGCATGCAAGGTGTTTGGAGAGTGACTTCCAGATGGCTTCGACGAGATTCTGGTCCACCATCCGGCTGATCAGCGAGGGGAGCTTATTAGGTTGAGGGAATCACAACAAACACACATCTAAAATGTACTATTATCCATATTCAGACCTTAATGCAACTTTTATGCACCTTCCACATTGTTTCCTTCAACATTCCTCAGAATTAGACTCTGTTGTAAACGTAATTCTCCAGCCCAGGTCAAAATCACTGTGGTGACATCATAGACTCGTTTTATACGTTATTACTAATCTGCCCAGTGTGTCATAGCACAGACACAGTGAGTACCCCTAATGAAAATTCAGCCTCATAAAACTAATGGAGTCTTCTTTTTTCCCAATTATTCAAATTGAAAGTGAAGTGGGTCAGTTTAAAAACACCAGCATAATTTGTTATGTATCTGGGTTAATAAATGTACTCCGCTTTGTCCCGGTTCAATAAATAATACATAGAAGTGAAAAAAATAATCTGAACCGCTGATGATTGGTTTTTACTATGAAGTCATGAGGCATTGCCCAGAGTCAACACCATGAGCCCATATTGACCAGAAACATATTACTGGGTAATGTGGTACATTGCACCAGGTCTTAGCCAGTGCCTTATGTAAACAAAGCCATTGTATTGATGAAATAGAGTCGCACACCATCTGCTGCTGCACGCACTTTCACTGTCAATGCACATGTGGATGGGCACAAACATGCATTCTCAGTTATCTAATGCTTTCAACTTTTATTTGACACAACTTTTCTAAAACCCTTTGTGTCAAGTGACATTTTGCATCTGCACTTTCCATGCCTCTACAGCTATGCCACATATTTTACAAGAGTACTATTGACAAACTAAGATATATATATATATATATTATTCTTCTCTTCTTCCATGTCTGTCCATATGGCAGCAAATCTTGACTGGGTTTGCAGCTGCTTCGTGATATGTTAGAGGAAGCATGTTGGAGCAGAGCCGAGGAGGGAATAAAAGGAAAAGTAAGAAAACGATCTGTGCAGAGGAGCTGCAGTTGGGTTCAGTGCATTTTGGACCCAATGTTCCCAGATGCTTTGGTGCAGATGTGTTTCCTCTCCCCACAGATGACAGAGGTCCTGGTGCCAAACACATGGAGACACAATTTGCCCAGGGAGCACAGAGAACTGCCAACATACACACAGAGGGCAACCGCAGCACTTCTAACTAATCCAATTCACTTTCAGGAGAATAAGCATTTTATTTATTTATTTTGTTAAAAACCAAGCATGTTGTTAACCTCTTATTAATGAGAGCTCCCTGGATAGAGGGCAGCATGAGGTACATGCAGTACAGAAGATGTTTGCACACACTAGGATTAAGCAATCCTAACATGTAGTATGCCAAAATGATGGGGAGAAACAAGCATTGGCATCCAAACCAAACATATTTCAAACCACAAGCCAGTATATGGGAATGTAAGAAAAACTTGACAACAGCGCTGTCCACTTTAGAGCGTCTGCTAATTTCTCCACTTCCAACAAACCACACAAACAAGGAGTCACATGAAAACAGAGACTCTGCTGGTTACACATAATAATAAAAAAAAACAGAAAAAAGACTAAAACAAAAAAAAAAAAAGGCTTCTGAGATATTCACATGTGTAACACATCTCTATTAAAACACCTGCTCAGGTTCACTTTTTACCTCCTACCGTAGAGCAGTTCCTCATCAGATATTATTTACTCATCCCTAAGACTACCAGTTCCTATGAACCAGGCTGCTATCCTCTGGTTTTCACTGAAATTAATGTTGTTTTCTTTAGGAGGAGAAAACCATTTACATTTTTTACTGTGTTCCAGGTTAATTTACTCTGATAAAGTCACGCATATCTTGATCCTGACTCTTCTCTCGTCATCGCAGATGTGTGGGCTTTCTTTTGAAAGTGAGATTATACATACAGCCCTTGTAGTTGTGAAGATATATTTAATTTATTTGGGGTTTGTCATTTCAGACAGGAGGCAGAAAATATAGAGCTTGTGAAGCAGACTTTCAAACTGGTTAAGGAGTTTTGATTGGGCGACAACCAATTGTGAGATTTTGTCACCAGAATCGTTTGATTTCATTCATTAAAGATTGTATAAAAATGAAAAAGAGAAAGTAGCGTAATGTGTGAAAAATAAATGGACTCTCTGTGACCTTTAAAAACTGCAAATAACCAGTTTGTCTAGAGCACAGGGAAAGGATTTGTATTAATAAGCTCTGTTTCCACTGCACAGATGAAGCTGATATAGAATTTACCCAATGAAGCATTCACAGTAGAAATTAGTTCGAATTGTGATAAATTGTTGGTTTTAGCCTCAGTGTTTGCAGGTCATCAGGACATGAGATAAATGAGATGTTTAAGTGTCTGCATGTGGAAAGAGAGTGTGACTGCACAGTCAGTGTGACTGGAAACATGAAGGCAAACACAACGTGCAGCTGAGGTTCTTATCTAACACCTCTCACAACAATAATCCGCCTCAGTTCCTTTAAATCAACAGGACAAAAAACCAGCCGTGATGAGGTCAGGGGTTGCATGTAGCAGAGCTGATGAGAGTAAATTCAGACATAGCCATTTTACCAAGCACATGTACCTCAGTGTTTGCCCCCCCACCCTCGATTACAAACACACAAACACACAGTCAGCAGTGCATCAGACTTTCATTTCTTACTATGTAATCTGTGATTTACCCACATAAGCGCACACAGATCTTCAACTCACCTCCTGAGCCACAAGAGATGAGATTCGGACAGCCCTTCGGACCCTGGCGTTCCTCCCTCCCTCCTGGGGGAGGCTGTCTCGCCCACTCAGCGACATCTCGCTCATCTGATCGGCCCAGGATCCACGGCCAACGGGCACGGCCACATCCCGCCGGGCTTCCCCCATCCCTCCCCAGCTTCCTCCCCGTGCCCGCCCGCCATCCACACTCCCCCGTCCTGCCACTCCGTCGGCTGTCCTCCCCCCTCCGCTCTCACCTAGAGACGCAATGGGTGAAGGCGGCAGCACCGTTGGCACTGTTGGCACCGTCACCTTGCCCCCTGAGGCCCAGTGTGTCCTCCTCCAACTCGTCAGCCTCCTCCTCCCCCACCTCAACTGTGCTGTCACTGGTCAGCCCCCCAGGTCTCCAGCAGAGGTAAAGTTTTGGCTCCTGGGTTTTGTCCCTTTCCTCAGTCACTGCTCACCTTTTCTACTCTATCACTCCTGCTTTCTCTTCTCTGTTTATCGCTCATCTTCTTTTGCTCCATCCTTCATGTTCCGTCTGTCCGTCTGTGGCTGTGTGAGTCTCCTGAGGCCAGTAGAGAAACACGCTTCCTATCACATCCTCAGCGGTAGCCGGTCTGACTGAGCGCTGCTGCTGCTGCTGCTGCTGCCGAGACTTCCCTCCCTCCCTCCCTCCCTCACTGCTTCCCTCTTCATCTCTCTCACTCTTCATCTTTACTGAATCTCTCTCTCTCATTTAGCAAGGTCTCTCTCTCCTATCTGAACTCAGAAGGATTCCCTTTTGTTCTCCCTTCAGTCCACCTCATCTCTCTCTGCCATACACTCACTTTCCTTGCTTTCTACTTTCCCTGATTTATTCTTCATCATTTGTATACCAGTCTGTATTTTTTCTCTTAAAGTCTAATTTTAGTCTAGTTTTACTTTTTTTTAAACTCAACTCAGCCGACTTCATGGCTGAGAAATTAAGGTAAAATCAAAACGTGCAGTTCCTGAAATGACCACGAGGAGGCCCAAGGATTCAACACTCTAAATCAAGGGTAAATATGGGCCAAACAAAACTTTAGATGTGGGCCATATTTGGGCCAAACATTTTTTACCATCTGGAATATACTGAAATATATTTATCATTTACACATCACACCTCACCACAGAAACCCAAATTGACACTGTGGAGTTTGAGAAACCTGCAGCAAATGGGCGAAATGGGTGGAACTTTACTCTGTTGTCTACTACAGAGAGAACATTGTGTCTCTTTCAGCTCTCAGTGCCGTCGAGTGACTGCCATCCATGATAGAACTAGATGCAGAGCTGACTTTGGATGAACCTGATAAGGCCATTGGCAACTTGGCACCCGAAAAGGCTCTGAGTAACAATGAGTTTCCTCCAGTCCTTATAAAGCTCTACAAAGCTACTGGCTTCACTGTCGGCATGAAGTTCTCTCCCAGTGCGGGCTAGAAGAAACTGTACCACAGTATTTGAGGGCGGCAAGTTTACCCCCATCTACAAGAACAAGGGTGAGAGAAGTGACTGCAACAACAACAAAGACACCTCCATCCTCAGCGTTCTTGGTAAAGTCTTTGCAAGGGTCATATTGCTTCGCCGACAGAAGCTGACAAAAAAGGTCTACCCCAAGTCACAGGCCACGTTCACACTGCAGGTCTTTATGCTCAAATTTGATTCACGTTATCATTTAAATGCAACCTTCATCACGCTGAACTGTGAGCAGTATGTGGCCCTGAAGTGACTTGCATGCGCAGAGAATAACACAACCTCATACAGTGCGTAGTATTTATGGATGTAATGGATGCTTCATGTCTGTTTATCAGTTTGGAAATACTTGCCCACTCTGAGCTGATAAAATTTTGTCTAACTGATGAGGGAAAGAAGGAGACAGAGAAAAAGGAGAGCACAAATGTTAACAAAGGCCTTTTGTGACACAGTGGCTCCTGCTTCTGTTTTGAGGCACGTATAGACAATGCAGCCAAGTTAATCTGTGCCGAGTCCTGCACGGGTCCAATTTTACCAAACCGCACCCACCCGAACTCTTAGGATGATTACCAAACTCAACCCGTGGATATCTTCCTGTGAAATCTGGACCCAACCCAACAATGTCGGATGTAAAATGCGACCGGACCCACACATTAACATATTATAATTGTAAATACACCTCGTCCCTCCCTTCATTATTCCATTCAATATTTTTCTTAATTTGTTCACATGTTTAAAGTGATGGTGTTGTTTTGTCGTTTTTATTTACATAAAAAAAGGAAATGACAACAACACATGCCATTTGTCTGACTTCTGTGATGTCAAAGTCAGAAGAAGCGTGACCGTTCAGTCTGAGGTTGCTTCAGACTGGACCACATATGAAAGGGGCCTGGCTCGGATTTGTGCTGTTCAGACTATCATTATAAATCTGATATGAGTCACATGTGGGCAAAAAATTGGAATTGAGCAGGACTGTGAACAGAGCCATAGCGTGACTTTTGAGCTAAATGATCAACAATAGATATTACCTGCACCTTTAGATAATTTCAGGAGAAACGTAGAGTGCAAAGAATGGCCTTGTGTATAAAATTCACTGACCTCACAGAGTCTATTGATTTTGTCAGTATTGATGGGCTCTACAAACTTCTTCCAAAAATAGGCTGCCCACCAAAATGTGATTGAATACGTGCACTCTAATATGAAGGGGACAGAGCAGTTCAATGGCAACTTATTTGAGCCCTTTGATATCTGCAGAGGTGTCAAGCAGGGCTATGTCCTTGCTCAAACACTCATCAGGATTTCCTTTGCTCTTCTTCAGAAACACACCATTGGCACAACAATAAAGGGAATTTACCTGTGATCCAGATCCTATTCAATCTTGCCCACCTCAGAGCCAAGTCAAAGGTCATGAAGTACTTATCAGAGACATGCTGTTTGCTGATGACGCTGCAGGGGGGATTCACACAAAGAACCAGAAGTTGATGGTGAATATGGAGATAGCAGTGTACAGTGTCTGTGTTACAGTATCAGCACTGTTGTATGGCAGTGAGACATGGATCACATCTGCCAAGCAGGAAAAAAGACTCAACAAATTCCACCTGTGAAGGATCTGCTATATCATGGGCATACTCTGACATGACAGTTTCTAACACCAAGGTCCTGTCTCCAACTTTCCCAGCACTCAGTGTTCAGACAGTACTGGCTGGGTTATGCCCATCACATAAAGGATGGCCACATCCATCAAGAAGTTCTATGTGATGAGCTGACTTCTGGAAGAACAACCATCGGTCATCTACAGATATGTCACAAGGACATTGCAAGAGTGACATGAATGTGTTCGAAATGGACACCTCATCCTCACAGCAAACCATACAAGGTGGAGATACCCTGAGTTAATACATTATTACAGGGAAAAAGAAGCTGTTGGTAGCAGCAACAGAAAAGTGAGCATGAAGAAAAGAGCAAACCGCTCCAGCAGATATAAATGCCATACCCACATTGATCTCTGTCTCTATTATTATTACTATTATTATTATTATTATTATTATTATTATTATTATTATTATTATTATTATTATTATTATTATTATTATTATTATTAGGACCAAGCACGGCAGTGCGAAGGCCTTTTGAAATGCAAGCATTTATTATTATTCTGCCTCTTCTGTCTTATCCTTTACATTAATGAATTGCATTTTTGGGTGCCTGAACATGCCCCTACATACCCCCAAAACGAATGTGAAAAATTTGATATTTTGGGGTGCTTGGGATTGTTTGGGCAAAATAGACCGAGACAGCCACCTATTTTATTTTTAATTTTTGATGTCCAAAACCAGACAGAAACTTTGTCAGGAAGTGGTGTTTTACTGTCACCGGGCAGTAAACACCACTGGAATTGAGTCAAGTTGACATATGCTGGAAAAGTTTCAATCTGGCACTATAGCGCCCCCTACAATCATTTAAGGATCAGCCCCTACGATCAGCCCCACCTACCTACTACATTGACCAACAGCCTCGTTACAACATACCAGGACATACAAAAAGGCTCTTGGACCTATAGGCTAAATTAAACAGAAAGTCGGCCATCTTGAAAAGTTACATTTTTGGGGTAATCTTTGCACATTTTTCTGCTTTGCATTTTAATGAACTCCTACAGATTTTATCGTACTAACCTCAAAAGTGCTTTGAACACTCTATAGGAACGTGTGATCAAAAGTTTTCAAAAACTTTCTTAAAGGAGTTGGGTTCGCACGGCACGGGCTGGTCAAACTTGATGGAATCCACTATCTCATACAAACAACACCCATTCTGCACCAAACTGAACATGTTTCACTCATGTTCCATCCTCACCACATCTGCATGTCCAGACGTTGCCAACACCATGGCCCTGCACCCTGGAAACAGGAAGTCTGATCATTTTAACCCTTTAATATTTTCCCAACCCAGTCAAACTGATTTATCATG
This sequence comes from Melanotaenia pygmaea, assembly GCA_036919955.1. NCBI lineage: Eukaryota > Metazoa > Chordata > Actinopteri > Atheriniformes > Melanotaeniidae > Melanotaenia > Melanotaenia pygmaea. The sequence continues at coordinate 13,385 of JBAFSZ010016481.1, forward strand.
GATAAGCCAGGATTAAAAATATGACTGAATTCTTACACCATCATGATTAAAATGACTTCCTGTGAGATTTCAATCCTTCACCTTGAAACAGGAAGTGGCTCTAACTCTGGACTCAGCTGACCAAAGCAGGTGATAGTTTTCATTTCCCTTTTGAGTTTCAATCTGAACATACTGGTACATGAATAACGAGTCAGAGTCAGAGTGCCACCTAACACATGGAATTCTCCTGGTGTTAAAATCATGCTCTTGTTTGTATGAATTTGACATGATTTGTCAGAAAGAAGGTCATGGATGTTTCAGATGTCATTGCTGGGCACATTGAGGTACCAGTTGATCCTCGGAGGAGGACAATGATCACCTAACGCAGAAAATCCCTGAAGGAGTGAACATACAGCTGCAGGAGTTTTCTATAGGAGGGAGGTTACTGGGTGATGTGGTGGCAAACTAGGCTACATCACAGCATTGCGGCTTTAATTACTATTATTATTATTATTATTATTATTATTATTATTATTATTATTATTATTATTATTATTATTATTATTATTAT
>JBAFSZ010016483.1:0-13678 GCA_036919955.1 Melanotaenia pygmaea
AACGCTCGGAAAAGACAAAAACAGTTATTTAAGGGCTTAAAAAAGTGTATTTTGCATGATATGTTCCCTTTAAGAAAAAAACTATTGAAACATGTTTTTCTTTGGAGAATAATAAGAATAAATGTTGAGATAACAGTTAATGAAATAGTAACGTAAAACAGTAAGGGGATAACAAGCTCTTACCTTTGGTGCAGGCAGTTAAAAAGTTAAGTTGGTGTAATGACGATGTTTTAATCGTCATTTTTTCTGTCAGTTTTTGTAGCTGTTTCTGCCTCCTGTGTGAAATAACATACCCAAAATAAAGTAAGTATATCTTTACAGCTACAACAGTTGTATGTATACTCGTGGTCTTCACAGAAAGCTTAGACATGTGAGGTTACTACAGGAGCATCAGAATCAAGATATGTGAGACTGTGTCAGAGTAAATTCACCCGGAACACATACTTCTGTATAAAACCTCCTTCATCTCCATGGAAACCAGCAGGACCATCATGATTCATGTCAAACAAAGGCAGAGTCGCAGGAGAACACATTAGCAGAGTTTTAGAGCTGGAATCAAACTTTTCACCACGAAACAGCAAAAGTAAAGATTTCTGGTTCTGGGTGCTAGCTCCAGAGTTTCTGTCCAGCAGTGATGAGACAGACGTCTTTCTAACCAGCAGAGTCTCTGCTTTCATGTGACTCTTTGTTTGTGTTGTTTGCTTGTAGTGGAGAAATTAGCTGAAGTGCCAAAGTGGACAGTATTGTTCTATTGTTTTTCTTATATTCCCATATAACTTTGGGTTTGAACTGTGTTTGGTTTGGAAGAGTCTTACAGCTGAGTTTCTCCTCATCATGTTGCTATGCTACATGTAGCATTGCTGCTTCCTGGTGTCTGCAAACACCTGCTGGACTGCAGGATCTCATGCTGAAGTTAAGAAGCAGACCACAGTAATGGTGGTGCTCATCATGCTGTAAACAATCAGCCAAACAAGCTCCATACACTTTCCCACATGAAGCTGGCGTCTCTTACATTTGACATATATTGCAGTAAAACTAAGAACAGAAAGACAGAAGCTTCAGTTTTAAAGAACTAGTGGATGTATGTTGTTTGTTTGGAGCCTGCAGCCACAACACCTGCCGCCATTGTTGGTTTGGGAAGTACAGGTGAGCCAGTCAGTCTCTGTAAGCCAGAAAGAACACAATGGTGTTAACTTTTTTTTCTAACATGACGTTTTTCTTTGGAAACAGTGCAAAGACAAAGTTTCTGCACCTGCTCAATGAGCTCAGGTGTCTCACCCACTGGGAGAGAGGTAGAGTGTTTCAAAATCTTCTAAAAAATGTCCATATTGTTCGTAGACCTGTCCGAGGCACACAGTTTGTCTTTCACAAGCACAAACATCTTTTGTTTTTCCCCCAAGCTGGCCGTGTACACAGACTATATTTTCTTTAGCTCTCACACACACGACGGTCAGCTTCAAAATGATTTTTATATTCTGCAAAAGCTAGTTCAAGGCTACTGATCTCATGTGCAAGTAACATTCTCACAACAATACCAGGTTGAGAGTTAGACAGTCTAGTGTGCAAAGTTATGTTCCGAAGATGTAAATATACTCTCTCACACCCCTGAACACCCCCTCCCCAGCCCTCCATCCCTCTGTCTCTGGCTCATTACTGGCAGTGGGTCTTCCTAATGTGTTAAAACTCAGTGGGGTGGAAATGTCAGCCAACGGACTTTGGTCCCTCAACGGTCTTTACTTATTCATGCAAGCTCTGGCCTCTCCCCAGGACAGTGTAGCATTGACATAGAAGGACAGCAGGGCCCAGAAGAAATGACCCTGTATCAGGGTCACTCAGCATTTTAGGCCAGTGCGTCGACGAACGGCAGTGTCAGAGTAGCGCTGAGCTCACTTTTGTTCATAATTAAAATGTGCCACTCTGCAGCATGTGTTACATTCCTCTCCTTTTCCAGCCTCTGCCTTAAGTATGCTTCAGTTCAGGCTGATGTTCTAATAACCATGCCACTTGATAGTAAAACTAGTCAGAGCAGATATTACAGACAAAAAGGGAGATGCACCGAAACATAAACCTGTGACAGGACTGATGTGATGCTTAAGGCCAATAGAGCATAGAAAAGGAAGTGACTCATTCCTTTTCTTAAATGGTATGTATTCACTTTAAATGCAGCACAAACTGTTCAAAATTAGTCAATAAACCCCACCCCCCCGACCCCACCTCAAAGTACGTTTAGTTAACATCTGTTTGCAGTAAACAAATAAAACAAGAAACCATTTAAATAGCTAAACACAACTATCAGGACAGGTGCTTTCTTCAACCCATTCCTCGTAGGCAAAGGTTTGCATGAAGCAACTGCCTTCTTCAAATCATCTTTTAAAAGATGTTCATGTACTACTCTAGTGTCCTCCAGGACTTCCTCTGAAACCAAGTGTTTCCTGATGCTTGATTGAATTCATCGCCTACTTCAGATGCTGCAGGTTTGCAGCTCCAGAAGACGAGAAGCAGCCGAGTATCATAGAGTCACCGCCATGCTTCACTGTAGGAAGGGTTCTTTATTCTTCCTCCTTCACATACCACTGATCTACGGACCTGGAAAGTTCCAGTTTTCTGTCACCGGTCTTCTTGAGTTTCACACAGTTCAACACCACGATTAATTAATCGCAACGATCCCTCAATATTGTCACTTTCCAGAAGAGATTACGTCAGAATCACATCAACACAACTCGAGCGCGGAAGGAAATCAAAGGTAAAAAACATGCTTGTGTTGCTTTGGTTTCCCTCTTTGTTTACATGGGAAAGTACAGCACAGGAAGAATTATTCCCTCCAAACTAACAGATTTAATCATTCTAGTGGATGTCTCTGATTCCAGAGAAAATGAGGCAGGTGTGATTGTGGAGGATGTCTCAGCCTGTAAACCAAGACATAAAACAGGAAATCACCCCCTCAGGAGAACCGGTAGCTTTGTAGCACAAAGTAAAGGCAAATGTTCAGTAACTGCTCAAAGATTTTCATTTTGTCTTATCTTAATGATATGAGGGCTTTTCCTTCTTTTCAGACAGTAATAGTAGGATGTTGTAACATACCTGACGTTTCGGCTGTATGTGCAGCCTTCCTCAGAAACATCAGCTGACGTGTTGCTGAGATGTTATCAGCTGTTTTCTGAAGGTGTGGCCGTCCCAGCAATCCTGTCAGGTCCCCTGGACGTCATGACCCCGAACATGTATAATATCATCCCAGTTTATGGATTTGCTAGCCCACTTCCTGATCTTGATTACCTCCATTATCCAGCATTTCACTTTTCATTACTGTATTTACTGAACGTTGCATTATACGGAGGCTAAAAACTGAACCAACCCTGGTTCAGACAAACCGACTCTACGTGACATTAAGGCCTTTTTTACTGGTCCGTGTTAGATGGTCTGTAGCAGATATTTACTTCTAGATGTGTGGTCCAGGTTCTTTATTTCCACTGTTCAGGATTATTTCTGTGTCAAACAGCAGCTGGAAGTCAAAGATAGCTGGATATTTTCCTGCTTTCTAAAGAAATGTTTAAAAGCATTTTTATAATGCAGCTTCCACAAAGAAAGCTCCCAAGTCCAGGTGGAGGTCCTGGAGTCTTTCCATCTGGTTGCTCAGAGTTAATATGTAGGATTTATTTATTCTTTACACAGCAGAGAAGATTTTTCTTACTTTACTTTGTTGTTCTATCATTTTGTTATGTTGACATCAGAAGATGGAAATAAATAAAACTTAAAGACTTATTCCGAGTCTTCGTTTGGTTTTCCACATTTATAGTGATGGGAAAATAATTAACGCAGAATAATTTGATTATTTCTCAGACAGTAGTCGTGCCAAGAAATTCTATAATCATGAATAAAAGAAAATAAAATTCCTCTTTAACCGACTAGATTTTGCCTTAAAAATGTGCTTATTTATTGAAATGTATACTAAGATGATCCAAGTGTAAAAAACGGGTTAAATATCAGCCCTTAGCCATCTCTGACCAAAAATAGCCTCAGTGTTGAACTAGTCCTGGCACCTCCTCTCTTCCTATTTACTATTTAATGTTTGTCCTCTCTTAATGCTTCCATCTCTTCATCTTTCCACCTCACACTTTCAGACCCACTCACCATCCATCCCTCTATTCCCAGTCTGTCCCACCACGTTGTCCCTCAGTCCTCACTTGCCTCTCTCTCCTCTCCCATCCTGCAGACATCAGAGCACATTTAGGAAAACTGTCCTCACTTGTTTGTTTGCCTTATCATCATCATCTTCATTTACCAAAACATCCAAGCACTGAACCCCTGAAAGATGTCTCACCGTTGGCCCCATCAAAGCTACAAAACTTTGAAAGCTTCAAGATGGAGTTGGCTGTTTTTTCCTCCGACTTTTTTCCTGCACATATTTAACCACAGAGTGTGATTCACCAATCAGCTTCCATTTTTTTAAGTTGCATGTTAATTTGTTAAGTAAAAATTGCTTTCCAGCCTGGAATTATCCTTGTGAAATGATCATGACTATTATAAGAAGCATTCAGCATGTTATATTGAAGAACCTTCCTCCTATAAATAGAAGATGAGGCTGACTGACACTAATTCACTGCTACGCTACTGCAGACCAGCTACAATGAAATGGTGCTCTGACATATTTTTATGTGGCTATAAATTATTGAAATCACTACTTAACCCCTGTTTTTTTTATTGTATTATCACTGTTCAGCATGTCCATATAGAAGGACTGGTGTGTGATTAATGTACCTCATTGGTTATTTAGGTCTTTCTATTTTTCATGCAGTTTCATCTTTTTATGCCATACCACACTGGTAACAAGAAAGCAGCACTAACTGCATGGTGCAGTAGATCAGTAGAAGACAGAGAACACTGCCCCTTGTTTGACACAGTGGTCCCACTGTGATTATAATATTGATCAATGATCTTTGATTAAAATCGTAAATATTATGTCCTGCATAAAAGGCTTAAATACAGTGGAACACCTCCATTTATTTTTCAGATAGCTGATGAGCTGGGGCTGTGAAAGTAGCTATTATGTCTTTCTTTATAATAAAATATTGTCATATAATACGCTATAATCATGATTTTTAAAGCAATCAAGTTCAAACTGAGTTACGAGGATTTAACCACCAAGCTGCAGCTCTAAACCTCCATTACATCACAGATCAACATGTGAAGATTATCTTTCCGAAAGCCAACACTGACAAAGCGAAGCAGAACAAAACTAGAGAGATTTTAGTTCAGGGCAGGTCTCCAACATGGCCAGTTTGGCAACATCTCTTCTCATCGTACCCATACTGGGGTACCTCAGGTTTTGAAAAGTTAATATTAATTACTGGAGTCCAACAGGATAACATTAATGAATCAGGGAGGTTTTTTGATTCAGAAATACACCTACAATTCAATTAAATACAGAACCAGTGGCCTCATTCCTAAAACTGACCGTAGCAAAGCAGACTGCAGGTGGCGTATGTGGGAAAAAGGAAATGTGACAAAAAATTCGAGATTTTCCACTTCAACCAATCAACTCTACAGTTGGTGCGCGTGAGGAAACACCTTGCCCCGCCCTTATGGTGGCTGTAAGTGGTCAGGTGAACACCTGTAATAAATATTCATCACATCATTTCCATGATGGCTCAGAAGGAGAAAAGAGGGAAGGAGCAGATTATTTCGGAATGTGAGTCTGAGATCCTGTCCCCACCAGATAAAACTGGTGGGGACAGGATGGTCATCACCAGGGTCAGAAAGGCGGAGGAGGGCAGCAGGTGGAGATGCTGTCAACACTGTGTCAGAGGGAAGACACACCAGAGAGAAGGATCAGCTGATTTAACCCTTTGTTTTCATTTATGAAATGAACATGTACAGATGCACCTGAGATTGGTAGCAGGTTATTTAGTGTTATTTCTTTCTAGTTGCTGGGTGTTTCAGCTGGGTGGGCGGTGCTGTAGCTGTGGTTGGAGAGGGTGAAGCCAGAGACTCCACTCAGCACTGCAGCAGCCCTGTCCTCAGAGGAAGTCCTGCAGGTGCAGAGGGACATGATCACCGCTATTAAACAGGTGGACAAGGAGTTGCAGGAGATAAAAACAATTGTCTCAAAACTTAAGACAACACTAAAAAAGCTTTGTGGAAATATAAATTTTAAATAAATAAGATCCACCTCTTGCATGTTTTCTAAGCGTTGCATCACTTCTAGACCTCCAGCCTCCAGTCTGCTTTCCACGTGTTTTTTTACTGGCTGCTACATGTTGGGACGACTTTTTCAGAAAGACGTCTGCAGACACCATAACGTAGTGCAGTTCTGTTTCTTTCTTTAGCCGCCTGAAGCCTCGTTTCCAACAACGGAATACGGAGGAGATCCTGCAGATGAAGCAGTCACCTCAGTTATTGTGGACCCAGGCCGATGAGCCACATCGTTGCTGAGCCACATGTTGAATCACACATGATTTATACGTTTAGAGAATGAAAATACTTTGGTTAAAGACAGCAGATTCCATTTCCAATTTGCAATTCCCCTCTGGAACTAATGTTTCTATTATTTTTTTCATTTCGTTCTTACTTGATGCTTTTATTGCAACTTTAGTGTGCTTTAGGAATCTCACACTTCACATCATTTACTTGATTTTATTCTGATCCGTTGGTGTCGCAGTTTCCCGTTTCTCCAGATTTTATGCGAACGGCAGGGTCAGAGTTGATGTGGACGTCGGGATATTCTCCCAGCAAGTTTGGTTTTTATAAATCTTAAAAGTGGCGTAGGTCGGTTTTTGTAAGTAAGCCAGCTTAAAAAACGAGGCCCCTGAACATCTGCTTTCAGCGAACCTGCAAAAAAAGACTGCAGCAAAGTGGGAAACTGTCATGTGGTCTAACACTCTGTAAAGTCACTGTTTATGCTGAACAGTACAAACACTTTTTCAAGCAAATATTTCCTTTTTTTTCTTTTTTTTTTATTGCTTGGCTTTCTTTCATTTAGTACAGTAAAGCCACTCTACATTTGGAGCATACTATAATACCATGTTTTGCTTTCAGACCCAGGACTTCATATAAACATCCATATTAAAAATGCACATGGTTACAAAAACTCAAGATGTCCTGCAACAATCCGATTAGAAAAAGTAATGAAATATAGAAAATCTATGTTCATAAATCAGCCTTATGCCCTCATACGCCTGTTTCCTGTAAAAGAAAAAAAACCTGTTCGATGCTCCAGATGCACGAACTGTTTCATGGACCATCACTGGGTAGAAATGTTTAACTTCTCACAGAAACCAGTGCTCCATGGCCAGTGTGAAAACATTTTACCAGCTCAGGGTGTGTTTCCTGCTTTACAAACCTGATGCTTTAACAAACCTGTTTGATTGACGGCAGTCCTCCAGTCCCATCTAATCTCACTCTTTACACTTCTGCTAATGTACTAATGTTGAAGCCCCCACATAATAAAGAGAGTAGTCAGCAACATGGACTCTGATCACGCTGTCAGAAAACTCCGTGAACGCTGTCATGGTGATGCCGTAGTCGTTTACCGTCTTTGTCTCTGACACCTTTTCCACATGTTAGCTTCTGTATGTCCAAGACGATGGAAATTCAGACTTCAGATCACTGTCAGCGAAGTTTTGAGGAACATACAGCTAAAAAACATTATTTATATTCATGTTTAGACCTAAAAGACATACAAGTTAGATCATATATCTCACAATGAGTGATCAAATCTCAACCTTGGGCCAGGATGCTCATCATTTTTTTTTCTTTCCCTGAATGGAAAGTGACTTGGTTAGAATATTTTGTCTGCACATTTTCAGCCGATGAAGGGTGAAAGGTGACCGGGATGTTGTGCTCTAGTGAAATCGTAAACATATGCACACACTAACGTAGTGCTGAACTGACTTGTTTGGTTTGTGTGACTTACCAGTGACTTAACTAGAAGATGTACTGATGTGATGCAGAGACTGAGGACTCTTCATCTCAGTGCTTTCTGTTGTCCTTCCGTTGAATTTCTAGTATCATGACATGATGGGTATTTAGTGTTAACCCTTGAAGCTCATTAGGGACTCTTTTGTTCCCTCGGTTTCTGGCCACCATGCTGGTTGTTTCCTCACATAGGACGATTTTTTGCTGGAGAACGTTTCTTTCAGTTGCAGTTTTTCTTGAAAGCCATGAGGATGTTGGACAGAAATTTATTACCATTTCTTGTCATTAGAGGACAAAAAAGTCTTTACTCTAAAACCGCTATAAAGCATTACAGATCAGTCTTGTTTTCCACTTTTTTTTTATTTTTGCTTAAATCCATCAACTTCATTCCTAATTAAAGGTACCAAATCTGTAATTATTTACATTGTTAGAACTCTGTCATGCATAATTTGATAAATAACAGTGCTACATTTTTTTCTACATACAACAGACAGATATGCAATGATGCTTTTTTATTTCTTAATCTTACTTTTATTAATTTATTTTAATTCCTGCAAAAAAAAAAGATAAAATAATGTTTTTGTATTTCTACCATATAAATATTTTATTAATATATGACTGTATCTTTCCTGTTCATCACTGAGGCAAACGTGATAATTACAATGTTTGCATGTATTGATATATTTATTTATTCTGGGGTAAGTGGCAGATTATTAAATGATCCACTGAAGTGGCAGAAGTACATAGACCATCACCATCTAAGAATATACATGAAAACAGCTGTCAGTGTCCACTGCAGGGAATTAATTGTTTTTTATGCATGATAGAAGGATGTAGATTTAATGAATATCAGTGGTTTCACACTTTTTTCTTTTGTCATTTAAGATTTATTTAAATTTTAAAAAAAGGACTAAGCTCTCAAACATGTAATTTATGGAAAATAGCTGTGTGTGTGTGTGTGTTGTCGTTTTGTTTGTTTTTGTCATTAAAACAGTGATACAATGTAATTAAAATTAGCATTTAAAAGGTTAAAATAAAATAATTTTGAACTTGTTGAGGAATTTGAGGAAAACAAAATGGAATGACACATTATTTGTAATGTTTTTATTGCTGCTTTTAGGAGAGGACTATTTTGTCCTCTAGTAAGTTGAAGTGATTCTGAGAGGTCAAGATATTTTTCTAAATAAAATTTATAAAGCATTGTTTGGTTCCATGTGTGTAAGGACTTAAATAAAACCTCCTGAAATTTATCTGGGATAATTTTACTTATTATATTGTTTTCACTAATATTATTATTGTTATTATTATTATTATTATTATTATTATTATTATTATTATTATTATTACTACTACTTACTGCAGCTACTTCCAGTAGACACCTCTCGAGGTATCCCATCCAAGGTGCCTCTGAAGCACCACCACCCTCCCCGCCTGTCAGGGAGCCAGTAAAAGCTGCTCTCTTAAGGCAGATTCTCAGATCACCTAAGCTGCTTCTTCTCTCAGGCCATATTTAATAAATAAAACTGGCGGCACTCTCAGACTTGGCCAGAGAGCTTCTGCAAAGTGTCGGGGGGGTGCAGTGAGAGAAAGTGAGAGGGTCACTATTATATCTTGCTAAAACACTCTAAATGTAATTCAGCCGCAGGTCAGAACTTTAAAAGTGCAACCAGGTGTGTGTCCCAGCGTTTGTATGTTGGCACTATATGTGTGTAAAAGGGGTCGGTTTTTAAAGGTTTTTTAAAAGGTTTGGAGGAGTGAAGGTCAGGTGATGGAGAAAGCGTTAACAGCAAACCTCTCTCCTTCTCCTTCCTGCTCTTCCCCTCTGCTGCCCATGAAAGTTTGATGTTAGAATTAGGTTGTTGACTCATCTCGCACCTCTGTGCTCATAGTATTGACAGGCTGCCAACGGACTGCTGCGCCGGCTGAGATAGCCACTGAGAGTGTATTCCCTCCCTCACCGTCTCACTCTCTCTTTTTCACTCTCCTTTTGCTTCAGCATCAGCCAACAGCATCAGAAGTGTTTTAACAGAGCTTTAATGGCCTCAGCCCCAAACCTCACCTCTAGCACACACTCACACACACACACTCACACATGTGGGTTGGAAATAGCTTGCTGCTGGTGGAGAAAAAAGTGTTGAACAGAAAGAGAGAGAGAGAGAGCTGGTTGTGCTGATGGAGGATGACATGTCCTCCTTTTCTCACCCCAGCTCCCCCAGCTCCTCCAGCTCCGTTCCTCGTCAGCTCTGATCACAACCTCCCTGGTTTTTACCATTCTCTATTGTTCTGTCGCTCCATCTTCGTATAGCCGTCTGTTTCATTTTCAGACTGATATGTGAAGATCCGCTCTCCTTTAGCATCTTCTTTAATTATTGTCTCATAAAATCAAAACTTCTACCTGTTTGTTGGATTCTGAACTTTAATTAACCTTAAGTTACATTGATAATGGAAACAACATGTAGTAATAATTGTTTTCATGACAGCCAGGATCCATGCTTATGTAATTTTTTCGGCTGTTCACGTTAATGCATTATTTTCTATACGCATTTTTTTCCATTGCTGAGTGGCTCTGGATACACAAGCAGACAAACCACGAAGGATCGAGATGGACGTCATCATTCATGAATAAGAACGATTTGTCCAGCTCTTTGGCTCAACTCAGCACTAAAGTAGCTGCGTGCACTCACACCCAAGGTGATGTTGTGTGATGACATCATGAATTTGTATTTAAACAAAGGACTTACAAAAAAAAACTTTCTCTAGCACTACATGACAGCACCTGGTCCAACTGGACTCTGACTATCTGACTACCACTTTATGATGACGTCCCGTCCTGTTAGTAGCTTTGGATAAAAGTGTTTGCTAAATGACTGTAGAACAGAACAGAGTCATGTATCAGCATTTGGTGTGGCATGAACCGGTGTTGTATGTGGTTAATTCTGCCTCCCACTTCGCTAAATCTCCACTCTGTCCACATGTGGAAAGAAACAATCAATAAAAAGTTTCTATGAAAATAAAGCCCTGGTTTTTTTTTCCTTTTACAGAAACAGACTTTTCCTCCCACCCTTCAAGAGCCGAGACTATAATCCTGCTTTTTGTTCTTGCTAATGTCTTTGAACATTACCTACAGGCTGGTCTAGTCTGCAGGACCAGACTGGTTTGGACCAGTCCTTTTTATCGTCTCCAGTTATTCCAAAATGCTGCTGCTGGTCTTCTAACTGGTGCTAAATGGAAGGAGCAAATAACCCTGGTGTTAGCGTCTTTATATTTCCAACATCACTGAGGCAGCAGCAGCTAGAACCTGTTTTTCTAATAAACGGATCCAGTAAAACCAGTTTTTTCCAGCAGGTCTGATGGTTTACAGATCCCAGTTTAAAGTTATCTGTGATGTATCTGATGGAGTTAACATTTTTTAGTACAAAGGTAGCAACAAGCTAACGTTTACGCTGCTGTGGCGCTAAGCTAGTTGCTGACATTGATGCTAACATTAGCTTTCATTTTAAGGTGACTAACCTCTCCAGGTGTGTTTTAAGGTGGATGAAGGTGAATCCAATGTCACCGGTGCAGTTTTTTGATCTTTTATTTTCCTTTTATGAAGTTTTTCTACCCAGAAGTTGTAATGAAAGGTGGAGCTGCAGCAGGTGTGCTCACCAGGGCTGATGGTTTTTTTTTTATTACACATGTGGATGCATCTGTGTTTTGTGTGTCTGGAGAAATGAATCACATCCAGCAGAGAAGAGATCAGATGGAGAGGAGGTCAGGAAGAAAATATTAAATAAAAAGAATATTCACTAATCTCAACTCAAAAGAGTCAAGTCGAGTCTCAAGTCACTGTAAAAGTGACCTAAGTGCTACTCAAGTCCTGGCGATCTCTGGGTTGAACAAAATGTGCTGCCATGTGTTTCTTATATCTTTGCAGACCTGTATCTTTACATGAAGAGCAGCACAGGGTTTAGTGTCTTGCTGGAGGAATCTTTGGCATGTCAACAGGCTGCGTTTGACTCACCAACCCCTCTGTAACGACTCTTGCCACCTGAGATGTTGCTGCTCAACTTCTTTTCTTTCCCCATGTGTGGCAGAAAAAGTCACATTTATTCTTTCTGCAATTTGTTGTCTTCTCACGAGGTCTCATCCTGACTCATTCTTTCCATTTCTGTCTGTTTTTCTCTCTGCTGTTCACACACTCTTTTACCCCCCCACCCGAGCCATATTCTTTAGCTTGTGTGTGTGTGTTGAAGAGCACTGTACTAGCTGAAAGCCAGAGGCAACGCTCATTAGCAGAGTTTAGCCACACAGGCGCTGAATGGGACGGCTTGTTGACACACACAATGGGATCAGCCCCCTCACACTCACACAACACACAAGTCATGGCTCCAGCTTGACGCGTCATGCCCCCCCCCCCATACCTCCCGTTTACCCTCTTCAGACCAGGCTTGTGTGTGTGTGTCAGAACAACCCATCCAGATAGCTCATCTGGCTCATCATCACACATGCTCAGACTGGATTTACACACTTGATTACCTATCGCAAATTATTCACACACATTTCTTACATGGTTACACTCACATTATCCAAGTTCAATGCATCTTTTGTCCCTTTGTTGCAGCAATCACAGCTGTCCGCCTAAGATTTGCTACCTGCGGTGGAGTTGTCTCTTCAGGGGTTATATCTCTGACCCTTTCACGCACATACGCTCATCCAGCCCATTTCCAACTGCTCACATGCACATACACTGGCACACATAGACACACATCCTAATGGAATAAGCAACCCTAATACACAGTAAACTGACCAGTTAGTGCTAATAGGTTCTTTCACTTTGGCCTGGTTTGGCTGTCACATGGCAGAAGGACAAGGCTCCGTCTTATAGCCTCATCCACCCTGCCGGATGGGACATATCAGCTCCAATTTGGCCCATCGCCCCCTTTAAGAAAATTCATCAGGCCCTCGTTAGGAATGAAAGCCGTCTGTGTACCAGGAGCTGGGGCAGATGGGAGATTAGTTTAGGCTCCCACGGACAAGATATAGGAGGAAGAGTGCCATGTTTGACTGGGCTGAGAGGTAGAAAATAAACATGAGGACACTTAACTTTTCAGAGTATGTTTTTTTTTTCTCTTTTTTTATGATGAACAATTCTGAAGCTGCCATAATCCTCTAAACATAACAATCAAACATCAAGGGAAGGGAATTTGCTTCATTCATAAGATTAGAACAAGATTGTTCCACTCAATCATTTTCTTAGCACAATGCTTCAGGCTCCACATTATACAGCCTTATTGGTCCAATTAGTCCAACTCTTCACACAGCTGACCTCTGTGTGACTGCCTGCGGTCACATAGGATGTGTTGCATTTGTTCTGGCCTGCAGCGTTTATCTGCATTATCAATTAATTTGCTGCTTATTCACAGATAAATATCTCATATAAAGGCTTCCGTCTGTTTCGCTGTTATTGGCTGTTGAGACTGAAATTAGTTTAAAACTAACCAGTTGGATTTGAAATATAATCCTTTAAATATAAAACTTGTTGAATATTAATCTGTCTTTGCATTCAAACATGCAAAACACATTTTAACCCTTAAACCTCCAAGCCATCAGCCTCCAGCTGTTTTTTGCTGTTTAACTCAGCTGCTTTGTGGCGCCACCGTGCATCAGAAACGTCTTCTTGGCTTTATTCCAGCCATAGAGGAGCATTTTTTTTCTTCTTCTCACACACACATACAACTTTCTGCTCACTGGTTGATCTTTGGCTGCTCCTGATTGGACGTTACCG
>JBAFSZ010016484.1:0-13459 GCA_036919955.1 Melanotaenia pygmaea
TAAACACTGAAAAACAACATATTATGTTGGATGATATAGAAAAAAAAGTTCAACTTGTCATCCAGGCACTAATATGTGGACATTTCTAAAAGTCCCCCAGTTACAAAACAATCTTACTTTTTGTTAAATGTTTTTATTTCTTATCAGTATTTGATCCTTTTTACTCATTCTAGACATGTTGTGTATGTTGCATTGCTAAACCTGAAATTAAATCCTATATCTTAAGCCTCTACTTCTGCAACCTCACAGACCTTGCAGTGCTTGTTTAGCTTCTATCAGAACGTCAGTGGGATTCACTGTTTTCATGAACCCTGTGAAATGTGGACTGAAGGCATGACTGGTGAAACTTGCACTGAGATCTAAACAGCTTTCAAATAAATGTCTGTTTTTATGATTTTTGATTTTATTCAATCAAATGAAACTTATTTTTCCAACGTGTGTGTCAGTTTCTACTTTATGTTGTTAGACAGATTTTATTGAACTGGATAATTATCCAAGGCCATGATTATGTTTCAGTGAGAAAACATTTTAGTAAAATTACAAAGATGTTTGATTAATTAAAAATACATAAATTAAGCTTTTATCTTTTTTCCTTGAAACCGTTTAACTGCACTTCAGATGTTCATGAATGCAACAGCAAGCAGCTCAAACATTGCTGATTATTCTTTTAAGAAGTGAAAACACAAGTGTGAACATCATGTTTTTTTTTTTTTTTTTTTTTGAGAAAAACAGTTTAATGCTTTTCGTGTAAAATTCTAATCAAAATAAACTGAAATGTGAAAGAAACCTCTGATCATTTTTCACAATGTAAATATTCACTGCTGTTCAAATAAAAACGAAACTTTCTGGGTTTGTTTTTATCCGTACAGTCACATTTATGAACTAGTTATCTGATGTAGACGTACTAATTTCAGACTTTTAGACTTTTACAGAGCTTCTAAGAAAATATTGCTGCAATGTGATGGATTTGTGCTTTTGAGTGTGTAAAAGTAACACTGGACTTTATTCTTTACCTGCTGATCCTCATCTGGCGACAGACAGCAGCTCAAATCGTAGCAGCAGCAACTTCCAGCAGCTGCCACAGCCACCGTGAGCCTACCGGACGGCTCAAACTGATGCAGTTCAGGACCAACTTCTTCCAAGAAAAGTTTTATATAAAATAAAAAATGCAATGACAGAATTTAACTTCACAAGAGGCAAGAAAAGGCAATTTACTTGTATAGCAAATTTCATGTACAGGACAATTCAAAGTGCTTTATTTTAAACATTAAAAGCATTACAGATATTAAGAAATATTAAAAGGCAGCAACACATAGCAAGAATCAAAATAAAACCATAAATTACATTAAAATGATTAAACTTGTCGTACATAGATGCTGTGGAAGACATTTTACTTATTATGCTCCATATATAATATTATAATCACACCTATAATTACTTCCTTTACTATATTCATTTATAAATTGTATTTACACTGATTGTTGCTATGTTACACTTTTTACATTGTACATTTTTACTTATCATGCTTTAATTCACATTTAAGGTTTATTCTCTTCATATACATGCTCTCTTAAAAGTTTACTACGAGGGTAAGGTGACCTTTATCTGGTCCTTCCTCAGACCCTTAGTCAGACTGGTTCTGGTGGAGACACAACTATGTGAGGTTGTTTTGACGCCAGCTCTTGGAGTTGTGTGTCCACCCAAGGTCTTCAGGAAGGAGGATTCTTTCTACAGAAATGTAGAACTATTGTTTTTCCTCTTGCCTCCCTAGAGTCTCTCTCGACTTCACGCGAGTCGGGAAGACCACTCTAATTACTTGCAAGTTATTCTGTATTAAATCCCCCCCTCCCCCATTTTGTGTTAAAAATGGGCAACGTAATAATAGTAAGAGGAAGCTGAACTGAGATCTAAAACTACCATAAAGGTTTCTGACGGGAAAAAACATGGAGAACCAGCAGACAGAAAAAAACCTACTAAATAGCCAGATGGCTTTGTTTTAAGTACATTATCTAACTTCAGTCATTTATTTAAATTCATGGCGCTGATAAGTCTGCTCTACGCAAGACGCGTGTACGGAGAACTGACTTTGAGAACAACAGTTTTTGAGAACTTTTTCTTCCATTTCTCATCCTTCATGAGAAAATATACAAACTGTCAAATAATCTGGTCAGCCTGAGGAAATGTTTTGTTCTGCTTTACAACGCTCAATATATGCACAAGGACACACTTTCTGAAGTTAAGTGCTACTGTTTGCAATGAAGAATGCTTTTTGCTTACACACACACACACATCTGAAGATTTATCAAATATCTGAAAGAAAACACTTGCAGTTCCTCTGCTTCGAGTTTCAAAGAGACTGAAACCAGATGTTTGATGGAGCTGACTCAGAGATGGAAGCAGTCATGTGACCACATGACACTGGTGGTGAGACCGTTCTGATTTCATACCATAAATAGTTCATGATTTAATACAAAACTCTGAAGTTTAATAGATCTTATCTTTTATGAAGAGAAGACGCTAAAAGTAAATTAAAGACAGCTTCAGTTCTAGAGTAGGTCTTCACATAAGACTACTTCACAGCTGGAACGAGAGACACATACATGAACACACACATTTACATCTACAAACACACACACGCTCACTGCAATGAAGTACCTGCTTGCTACTGACGACATGATAACATGACATGACATGATGAGCTACTAAACCTGTCTTGTTTTGAAAACAGAGAACATGTTTAGTGAGTAAAACCTTCCTGTCAGAGGTGGAAATGCCAACATACTGATCCTTATGTGCATTTATATAAATACTGAATGGCAGTTTCCCTGCTTGGTTCTGTGTGGTGGTGCAAGCTGCAAGTCCCCTGATTTCCTGACAACTTTAAGTGTGTGCGTGATTTGCACAAAAACTGCTCGTGTGTCTCTGGGTCCTGATTATTTTATTTTTGCTCATGGCTGGTTTACGTTAAGGTTTTCAATATGTTGGTATCTATAATTTATAATAAACCTGAAACAGCTTCCATTCTGCTCTTAAAAAGGTTGTATAAGAACTCTGACCCGTGGTCTCATGTGTGAACCATAACATGCTGCATTTAGCGGTTATTAGCAGCCACATCCAAATATTTTCTTTGGTATTGATCTGTCATGGCTCATTGGTAAATTAAAATGGATAACATGGCTCAAACATATATAAAAGAAGGAAAATACATGCTATTTCACTTTTAAGAATCAACACTAAAGGCCTGATCTATATTTCAAGCAAGGATTTGAAATCTGTCAGAAAGAAGAAGAAGAAGAAAAAGAGGATGGATTAATAAACGGTTTGCTTAGAGGAAAATAAATCCCTGGCACTTAAAGAAAAGGGTGATTAATAAATGGGAAAAAATAGAGCAAATTAAAGAAGCTCCTCTTTTACTGGCAGCAAATAACCAGATGGAAATTAGTTTAAGTAAAAGAAAGGAAACTTGAAAAATTAGTTCAACAAACCTACATTAATATATTAATATAGATAAAATAGTTTTTTTTTGGTTGTTGCTGTTATCTGCAATCACATGGGAAAGTGCACTATAAGAATTAATACAGAGAGGTACCGGGAGAAAATACAAACTATTTCATAATAATCTGATATCCATGGATGTTTTAAACTGATTCTCTTGTAAAATAAAAATAAAAGATTTGTAAAAGAACAAAAGAGAAAAAGCTGCTTGAGCAAAATCTGGCTGATGATGGACACATAATTAACAGAAATTCAAATTGGTTTAATGTCCACATCATCTTGGAGTTTAATAAATTGATTAGACTTCATGTCTTTCCAAAACGATGCCATAATGGCCTTCAAGGATCCTCCTACATGCAGGGAAAATCTACCTGCTCTGATTTGGCTTTTCTGCAGAACGAGTGACGTAACTGACAAAGTTCTGACTGACCTGAACGAACAGACTGACATTTACTCGACCTTTTCTTTCCAGCAGGATTTTCTCCAGGACGCTACTCTGCTTCCACACAGGGATGGTTGCTGTGTTTCATAATGCTGCTAACTCTGATGCCATTAACCAGAAACACCTTTATTTTCCTGATAAGCAGGACTGATGATGTGGATCTGTCTGCAGGAGGAGACATTAATACTTATGTGTATGTGCATTTTCAAAATCAACCATGATATTGACCCTTATCACATTCTGGGATAAACATTTACAGGAAGGATATTAACACCATGGACACGGGTGCTTGTGTTGTTTAATTCATCGTATCACATGGCTGATGATGGCTGCTTTCACAGGGGTGATACCAGAGCAGTGGCCTTCAGGATCCTGTCATACAATTTGGTTATTTCATAATAACTTGTTTTTCTAGATTACGGGAACAAGCAGATTTTAAAATAAATATTTAATCGTTTTATGCTGGTATGTGCATGTACTGTATGACACTGTCCTGTGGTTTGAGTGAATGTTGACATGTTTTAGAATGTTTGTTTGTCCACATCTTTCTCTCATAAAGCTGGTTGCTCTGGCGACGCAGACACCGTTCTAAAAACTGGACGGTAAGCTGGTTTTGGACGTGTCTAAAAACCGGACAATAAGCTGGTTTTGGATGTGTCTCGGGTTGCTGACCATGGCAGGCACCGTTACTTCTGTCTGTCTCACTCCACCGTCTCTCGCTCGACGTCTCCTTACTTCTCCTCCTCGCTCCCTCTCTTCTCTGCTTTACATGCTGACGGCTCTCTACCTCCTCCTGACCTGCATGAGGATGTCTAAACGGACAAGGTTGAACCTCAGTCCATTTCAGGTTCTCTCTAGAAGGCCTCCTGGTCTTGGAATTGAGCCGGCCCTACCTGGAATCGTCATTGGTGAGGATTCAGTGTTGGTTTATTCCGAAACCTTTTCCTTGTGCTTTCTGAGGCTTTACAGGTGGTGACAGCAGCTCTCCCAAAACCAGCTGAGGACGGGTTTCACACACATACAGGGTGATACAGGGTGGCTGGATTGTAGGTGAGGACCCCAGAGGGAGCATTAAACGGCTCAGAGGATTACGGGTCCTTACCAGGTGCCCTTGTGGGTGGTCTTCCAGGCCAGTCACTGTAACCATGTCCCAGCACCAGCGGGAAATCTTCAATCTTCTCCGCCCCCTCCATCTCTGAGGTAGACCTCGACTCATCTGATCCACCAGAATGAATCAACATGGGTTGTCCTGTCCCCTTTTCCCTGAGTGGTGACTAGCAACAACCATGGCCTTCAGATGACTACTGGAGCTTGAATGCAGATGTTGTGGAGCAATACTCATCTGCTTCATTTCTTTTCTTGTTCACATGAAGCTGACAGCCACAGGAGCAGGTGAAACGTCACCTGATTGATCATCATGATGAGCAAACACACGTGTGTGGTATCAGCTGGCTGAGTGCTGGCTGAATTCACTAATTCCAGCTGTTCTGTCTGTTCCCTGATCCCATTTGCTACATCTGAGTCCCTCCTGCTGCAACCTCGGCCAGCAGATGTTGTGCTGAGTGTCCTTTCTGTGTTCACTGTTGTCACTCACAACAATACACACTTCCTGGATCTGAGCGTTATAAGGAGACATTTTCCGACACTCCTGGATCTCTCATGCACTCCAACTGGTGTTCCTTCCAACTTCACACACCGACAAGACTGTTTCTGGTGGAGTAATAATTACTCTGCACTCAGTTCACACTCCACAGGCTCCAGAATGTTCCCATCTTCTGGATGGAGCATCATTGTTTTATCTTAGGACTTCCTCACGCTGTAATATTATTTCCAGAAAATTGTGAAAACAGATTTCCATTTCACATGTCTGATGTAGTCCTGCTCTGCTTGTATGATGTGTATTTTACTTCTTTGGGTCTTCATGGTATGAATATGCTGTTTCACACACACCTTCTCGGGGTTCTGGCTGTCCCACAGGTGTTGTGTAGGTTTGTGGTTACCATTCTTGCCTGTCTCCTCCTTTCAGGTAACTGGTGTGGTATTTGTTGCTTAGCCTTCCTTATTCCTTATGCACGTGTGGCCTCTAATTTAACTATTACTCTATTCCTGCAGGCGTCACTCTTGCCTCCATAAGAGGGAGAGGTCGGCTCCATGGTCTGAGGTTCTGGGTGGTATAATCACTCTTATGTTACTGGTCGTAATGCTTTTCACATAGATCTGTTGGCTATTGAACTTGAGAATCTCTCTGTACCAATTTCATCTGGTTTTGAGTCCCTGACCCCTGAGCTTAAGGCTCTGTGTCTCGCCCCTGGAGAATGGGATGGCTCTGGCTTCCTCCTGGCTGACCTGGGCGGAGCCTGTCAGGTAACAGGTGCTGAGTGTTGTATTTGGATTCCTGATGCTTCTGACTATATTTCAGCTGTTTTACATTATTTACGGGACCTCATACAGGTGATGACTTCTACGTATGATGATATTGGTTTACTGGTTTTAACAGTGATGCTGATGATTTCTGAACCTCAGTGTAATGTTATGGTGTGTCAGTGTATATTTTCTAAACTTTTGCTTTGACTACTACCTAGGGGTGTCTATGCTCATGTAGGATCAGCAGTTCTTATCCTTCCTTCATTTCCCACTTGTGTTGTTTATGACTTTTGTTTTGTGTTTTTTTTTAATCTGGGTGCATTTTGACCCTTGATGTGATTATAACAGTGGCATTCTGTTGTGTGAAGGTGTTATGGTAAATTTTTTTGCGTTTTGTGTGATTAATTAATGTGATTAAACAAGGTTTTCCTTTAATCAAAAGTGGGGAATTGTGAAAGAAATGTAGCTGCATATGGTAATCACTCATATATACTAGTACTACTACTAATCACGTATATTCAGTTTCTTTATTAATTTAATATTTTTAATCCATTCACTTTTACATTTTCATATTGTGTGTTTTCATTCTACAAAATACTGAAGTTACAGTTTTCATTGTGTATGCGTGTGTGAGGTCAGACTGACCACTTTCTTCCCAGAGCTCTGATATGGCAGAGTTGAGACTGGTTTTCACACCTGCTAGATAGTAACAGTTGTTTGGGATATCAGCTTGTTGTGGTATGTGGGCTTTGTCTGAAAACTGGAAGAAAGTCCCACTAAGTCTTCTATTCTTCATATTATTATTTTGCTGTTTGATCTTCAGCTTGGTACCAGCTGAATAAAACAAGTTTCTCTCTGATGAATCATCAGAGTCTCTACCGATTTCATGTGAGTCGGGACGACCACTCTCTTACTTGCAAGTAATTCTTTTTTTTTTTAAATACTTCTCCTGTAAGTAAACCTTTTATACTTGTATTCATTCCTGACTCTTGGTAATTTTTCTACAACACCATGACTTCCTCTGAGGAAACTATGTGAAACCAGCAGCTTGTGGGCTGGAAAAAAAAAGGATCTGAAAGGTCAAAATGGTTTTTGAGATTTAAGGTTTAAAAGAAGAAAATGAAACAATTTGGTCTAACAATGTTTAACCACTTAAATGGTTTAGCATTAGCTTAAATGCATTAGCAGCAGCTCACTGATATATTTTATAGACTTTTGTCTTTATACTGTGTATTCTTTAGCCATAGTCAAAGCATTATACAATACCACTACAAATTTAAAGCTAAATGACAATGTAAAGGTTCCTCTGTTGTGATGAACCTATAAAGCTGCACATACTTTTTACTAGGCTTTATTATAAGATGTCCTGACCAGCGTCATAGCAAGCAGAATGGTGGCTTGGCTGCTGTATTGTGACGAACAAATTTACTTTGCTAAGAGGATCTTTATGGGTATAAGGGCCCTCTTATTCTTTATTTTTGATTTTGTCTACTCTTGTATTAAGAAAAGGAATTATTGTGTTCCTCTTCTGCACACACACATTTGCATACTGCTATGATAACTGTGGCCACACTAGATATATGACAAATAAAACATCTTTACATAAATAATCTATCATAACAATACATAATATCTATCTATCTATCTATCTATCTATCTATCTATCTATCTATCTATCTATCTATCTATCTATCTATCTATCTATCGGTATTATCTATGAGCAGCTTTTTAATAAGTCTGGATTAAATACCAACCTCTAGCACACATAGCATAAGCAGGACACTCAACAGCAACTGCTTTAACATTTTTAACAGATTCATGAAAAGGAAGTAGTGGGTGCAGTGTTTTGGGAATTTAGTTCTCCATTTGACATTATAGACCATAGGTTTAGGGTCATTTTTAATGGCTCAATATCTTGGACCGCTATGTTTATGTGAATGATATGCCTCATATGTTGGACAATGCAGGAATGGTCATTTATGCTAATGAAACAACTACATTTGCCTCTGCTTCAAACTCTAAGCAGGCTAAAGAAACTTGACAGGAAAATTATGTTGGTTTCCGAGTGAGTAAATGGAAACAAATTGAATCTTTCCAAAACCAAATGTCTACGTTCTAAATATGCCCCAAGGTCAGATCATAAGTTATCTCTCACTTATTGAAATTTTTATTGAACAGGTTAAAGAGGCCAAACTGCTTTGTGTTACTATTGATGAAACTCTCTCATGGACGCCTCATGTTGCAAACATAGTCATGAAGATGAATTGGGGTATTTCCATTATCATAAGAAGTGCTAGACTCTTAAAGGAATTATCATTAAAAATGATAATGGCGCACATCTGGACTGTTGTCCGACAGTTTGGTCTTGCACATCACAGAAAAACATGACAAAACTCCAATGAACTCAAAATAGATCTGCTTACCTTGTACTTCTGTGCTCCAAAGTAGAGAATGTGTCAGAAATATGTGGGTAATGATAACAAAAAGGTTGACATACAGTCTGATTCTGTTTTTTAAGAATATATAAACTGCATACAACAATGAACAATGAGTCCCAACTATTAACAGACATAACCACAAGTCAAGACAAGCAGTGAAAAACAGGTTCATAGTACCTTTGCCGAGAACCAGCGCATTGAGGAGAACAGTGATGTACAGAGCTGTGGTGGAGTGGCACAGCCTTCCACATCAGCTTATGTCACTGGTCAATCAAATTAATTTTAAACATCAATTAATAAAATTGTATTTAGAAAGGTAATTGTAAAACTTCTGCAGCTTGGAGGTCCAAAAGGTTTCACATCTCACCTTAAAGCTACCTGCTCAGTTCATCTTTAATTAGACCTCACAGCTCAGTCACATCTCCTGCTGAGAGACAGCAACATGGTTTCCAATCCCTACAAACACACACATACATACGCAGACACAGACAACACCAGCGCTTGTACTTCAGCTTTATTGTTCTGAAGAAAAAAAAAAAAAAAAAAAAAAAAAACACCAAGTAAAAAATAAATTAATTCCTTGAATTTATTTTAAAACATCCTGGTCAGAGGCTGTCCTCGCAGACTGAAGGCCCAGGAAACGAACTCAACTGAGATGATGTTAGAAAAATGTTAAAATGTGCTTAAAATTCTGGCTCAATTTATTCACTCTTACAGAGAAAAACAGTTTCAAATAACTGGAGTTTATAATGCATATCCAGCAGTTAAACTAATCTAATAATTCAGAAACACAAATCAATCCAAAGTCATTCCATCTTCAAACTAAGTGAGCTGTTGGGTTTCTTTCATCAAGTCAGTCTCAAGTTCCTGCAAGGAGATCCAGAGTTTTGTCTTGTTTAGGTTAATAATAAATGTTACACACTGAGACAGGATGTACTGAAGAAAAAGTTCAAGAACAGAAAAAATGAAATACTTTTAAAAATCACACGGTGAGAGACAGGTATAAAAACAACTTCTTTGCTCAAATATTTGTTCAGTTAGCTTTCTACTTCACTGACTGAAACTCAATTTTTTGCACAAAGCTCGACAGATTCTGTTGACACAACTTAACAGAAGCAGAAAACATTTACACACACACATAATCTCTCTCTCCTGAAGTAAACTATCATTGTGTGGTTGTTACATAGACTTTTATCAGCCTTCTGAAACACTGAGCATCATCAGATAGAGCTTAATACTGTAATAACTGCTCATACAAACAAAATATATGCAACTGTCAAATATTTCTGTGGCTCTATGAAATCTGAAAATAATACAAATGGCAAGTGGAAAAAAAACAACATGCAAAACATAAATAATTGCTCTAAAACTGTAAAAATTTAGGTGATTGATACAAACATGAACATATCAAATTACATTAATTTAAAGGAAAATGTATCTCAGCAGATGGTTTTATATCAAATCCCTTTAAACTTTTTACTTGATAATCAGAAAAATTTAAAGTTAAAGTGAAATATTTCAACGTTAACAGAAATGAAAGGATAACGCCAAGGATGGTAATGCTCAGCAGTTCACCATGACACCTTCGAGGACAAGATTTTTCCAGAAATAAATGTGGGAAAAAAGGTTCTTGTTAGACTATTAGGAGGCACTTAAGCAACCAAGAGGGATGAAAAAAAAAACAACATATAAAAAACTGAAACAAAATTAATAAAACTACATAAATCTGTTTTCTTGAAATGAATTCAATAGCATAGGTAAGTTAAAATAGTCCCAAGCTCATACCCTATCCCATTTCCTCTACAATGTCCGTAAGAAATCCTCTACATCAGGCACTTGTTGAGTAGTTCATAATGGCTCCAAGCTGGCCAATTAGAAACAGCAAGCGGCCCGCTGTCCTCCAATCACCTTCTCTCAGTTAGTTAGTCCAGACAAGGTCTTCCCTCCTCTCCTTAGCCTCTTCTTCGACTCAGCTTTCTCTCCCTCCTTCCCTACGCTCCTGGTGCTTCGGTACACCCCAGGGGACCTCAGCTCGATGTCATCGAGTGTGGGGTCCTCGGGTGACACGGGTTGCGGGGCCGGATAGCTGGGTTGGTAGTAGCGGTATGGGTCATCCTCCTCAACCTCACCGTAGTTTTGGAAGACGTTGGGCGGAAGTTGGACTGAGGGGACAGCGCCACCGTCAGTGTTATCTTCACCTTCTGCATTTCCAGCCAACCAGCACCCAGCCAGTCAGACAGACGGAGAATCAGGGAATGCCCAAAACAAAGATGGCCGCCACCATAGAAACAGTGTTTTGGAGCATTTTGTTGGGTTTTTATTAGGTTAGCGGGAAGAGGGAAGGAGCAAGAGACATAGATGGACAAGGATTACCAAGGGTTACCAAAGGTTACCAAGCAATGGTTATAAAGTGACTAAATTGAAAGCAGTTAGAAGAAAGTTCCAGACAGTCAGCTTTATGTTAAAAGTTAGAATAAGCAACTATGTTTGGGTTTAACACAGCAAGTATTAGATCTGTTACCTATTAGCTGACATTCAATTTGTCACAATTAAAATAATTTTAATGTTTTCAAGTATAATTATTATTATTATCAAAGGTTTCTTGATGCTAACTTACATTAAAACGTGCATAATATAAATACAATTTTGGAGGTTTTAGTTGCTCTACAAAGGTGCATGGTGTTATAGGAGTTTACAGTATAAAGTCTGTGAAGCCTGTGGATTAAAAAAGAGGCACCGGGTGATCATAATCTAGAAGAAAAAGTCAGGAAAGGATGATTGTGTCAGTGCAGGTTCATTTTACATCTGGAGAAGATACGGTTCAGCCAAATAAAAAATAAACTTTTATTTTCAAAAGTGTTTTTTTTCTATTATAGTGGCTATAAATCAACGCTTTTATCGTAAAACAATCACTAAGATTGCTATGACTATAAATCTAAATATACAGATAACATGAATTACAGATGCAGACTAAGTAAACGTCTACATCTTTTGTGAGATAGATTAAGACACACTCTGTTGTCTTTTTGAGGGAGTTGTTGATAATGGACATAATGGTTATTGTAAATGAAAGAGCATTTTGTAAAATCATTTAAGTGGATGGTTTAATAATAATAAAAAGTACCAAAAAAGGCCAAAGATCATTGACAATTCTCTGTGTTTTTTCACTGTTTTCTCATAAACAGCCCAGAATCTCAAGAAATTCAGTTTTCTAACATGTATAACTAAGGCAAGTGGCCAATATTAATTTGAATTAATCACAGCAGCTCTGTGTGTACACATGAATATGATATAACACCATATTTATGTGTAGAGGAATTATTAACTAATGCACTGACACCATCTCCATCATCTATAATATTTTGCATCCTCTGCAGCAGTTAAAGCTGTGACTCCTTACTGTTATTGCTTGTGTGTTTGTGAACGTCGGTCAGTAGTCACTAAGATGTGCTGGTTAAGAGCAAAAATCATAAGACCAGGGGATGGTGGGGACACACAGATAAAGAGAAAAAAACGCACACAGAAAAATGATTACAACATGCAGACGTTACTCACAGAATGCCCC
This sequence comes from Melanotaenia pygmaea, assembly GCA_036919955.1. NCBI lineage: Eukaryota > Metazoa > Chordata > Actinopteri > Atheriniformes > Melanotaeniidae > Melanotaenia > Melanotaenia pygmaea. Next base: position 12,305 of record JBAFSZ010016484.1, read on the forward strand.
TTCAAGCTGCAAGCTGCACAGCGCCTGTTAGGCTGCTGCGATACCTTCAACCTCAACACACATTAAACATGAACATAATCATGCATTTAGTGGCTAATTATAACTCCTGCAGGGTTTTCTGTAGTGTAATGTTCGCTGATATCTTCATGTGGTGAGAATCAACTCAGTGGTCTCTACTAATACTCTGAATGCCCTGGAAGCCTGCAGTGGTGTCTACTTACTAAGTGTGAAATTGTTAAAAAAAAAAAATTATTAGGTTGTGTATATATTTCATTAGAGTTGTATACATCAGAAAACCCCCCATGGAGCATTTTTTTGTATCTGAATAAACCCACACTCACCACGCCAGAGTAATTTACCACCACAGCTCAAATAAATCATGTTAAGATGCAGATTTCAGTGGTCATGTGTTTACCGTGTGGTCAGTTTGCTGATGTGTGGAGCAAACCATGCAGTAACACACATACAGCAGTAAGGTACTAAAGAATGACAAAACTAAACTATAAACGTATTTCCACCCAATTCATTAGACATTTTCTACTGATGTGATCTGATTCATTTTCAGACACATAAATACTGATTTCTGTTCCTTTAATATTAACACAACACAGAATGTAATTTGCTCAGTGTTTGTTACTCAGTGACTTTAGCATCAAACATGTTGATTTCTTGTTTATGACGACTCATTCTATAATTGGTGGTTTAAAAACACTTTTGACAGTTCTGTAGAGGGAAATATTGGAGTGACAGAAAAAGCTAGTCACAAGTTGTTTTAATTATTTATTCTAATTAATACGGTTTAAAACTGAACTAAATTGATATCCTCCTCATCCTTCTAATTTATTGAGTTTGGATAAAAGCAATGCTCCTGACTCTTGACTAATTCTATAAAAAATTATTTTAATCAATCATCATAATTTTGTAAAACAATTTTTTTTCAAAAAGTTAGAAAAAAGGTAATGTCTTAAAGTAAATATGGAAGAACAGTTAGTTGAAGTTTAGTTTAGCTCTGTTTATTTCAGATTAGCTTAGCTTAGTTTAGCTTAGCTAAAGACACAAAACAGGTGGAAACAGTTAGACTGGCTTTGTCTGAAACCACAAAATAGCAAATTAACTTTTTTTTCATGTTTTTTAGAACATGAGAGTAAAACTGAT
>JBAFSZ010016485.1:0-13393 GCA_036919955.1 Melanotaenia pygmaea
CCTCAGGTCATCTGGATCCAGTTTCTTATCAGTTCCCAGAGTCAGAACCAGACATGGAGAAGCTGCATTCAGTTTCTGTCCGCCACATGTCTGGAACAAACTCCCAGAAAGCCTCAGATCAGCTGAAACATTATTTAAATCCAGGTTAAAGACCCACCTGTTGTTTGCTGCATGGACTAGTTTTTATTTAGAAGTCAAAATCTACACCTGGTTTTATGCATGTTGCACTCATGAAAAATAAAAATACAAGTAAAAAATTAGGCTTGCAGAGATTCAAACTTTTTTTTCAGACTTTGAAAATACTTTTCAAGGTTTCAAAACTTTTTTGCAAAGATGCACACAGCAGTTTTCAGATCTCATATTACAAGGTTTCAAAAGTTTTTTTTACAAACTAATGTGGTGGGAGAACAATGCCATATTTGAAACTCTGAAAATGTAGACTTGAAAACTGTAAGGTTGCAACAAGAGGTTTGATTCTCTGAAAAGGTGAGGCTGAAACTCTGTAATATGCATGTTGTACTTATGAAAAACAAAAATTCAAGTACAAAATTATGCTTGCAGAGATTCAAACTTTTTTTTCAGACTTTCAAAAAACTTTTCAAGGTTTCAAAACTTATTTACAGACTTGCAAAACTTTATTTCAGGTCTTAAATTTTCAAACACTGACTTTCAAAGTTTCAAAACGTTTTCTTTCAGTTTCAGATCATGGCAGTGTTCTCATCCCATACCTGTGCACCATGATCATATATGGGCCAATCTGGGCCAAAATGCTAGGGCTGATTTTTTTTTTTTCCCCAGTCCAGACCAGTTGCTACTGATCCATATTTAATGTCTTCCATGTCCATGTTTTGTCTTCTCTATATTATTTGCAGAAAAACTTGGTGTTTATCTGAATAAAAATAAGCTGAAACCTGAAACCGTTCATTTGTTTGACTGCATGTCTGGCAAAGAAAAGACTCAGGATGTGAACATATTGGCTGTTTTGTAAGTATTGATTATTATTGCAGTAACAAGATACAGACATACTAAAACCTGAGTTGTATTTAAGATTTTCTACTGTATTTCAAATATTTTTTCTTTGAAAAAAATTAAATAAAACCATTTAAGTTCTAAACTCAAGCTATCGTGTTGCAAGAATACACAGCAATTCTTTGGTGCAACTTATTAAGATCACTAAAGTTTTAAACATAATATTACTGAATTTATTCTTTCTTTTATACTATTAAACTGGTTATCGATCTTAAGAAAACATGAGGTTTTTCATTTTTTATGCAGAACTGGTGACCACAGGGAGGACCACACATTTGCCACGACCAGGACTCCAAAAGAAGCTATTCTGGTATTTTTATTTTAATTAATTAATTTTTTTCCAGTTACTTTCCTAATAATTTTATCTGGTATTTTTGCTCCTAAAGCAATAGCTCTGTGAGGGTTTAGTAATTGTCCTTCTTTGGTCTGTTGCCTCCACTAGCAGTAAAAACTCATAAAAACATAAAACTGCTGCTAAACTTTCTGTACCAAACTTGGGAGGTGCAGGCGAGGTGATCACTCCTGGGTGAAGCAGCAGCTAGCTAGCTTCAGGGTTAGCTCTCTGCACTTTACCCAGCAGTGGTGAAGGAGATGCGGGACTCTGCTGGAACTAGAAGAGCTGGGCGGTGTTTATTGCTAAAGCTTGTAGCAACACCTTCCCTTGTCTAACTACACAGTCTCTCCCAGGTAACTTTCTCTGCTCCAACCATTGTTGCCAGATTAGAAATCTTAATTTATCATACCAGGAGCTCAGAATAATCGTATTTTTGAGGAAAACACACCTTATTTGCATTATGATGTGGCTTAGGACCATCAGCTTCAATAACACAATATCAAAGACTGTTCATATTATAGCCTAAATAGCAGTTTTAACTTTAAAGACTCTAACAGGCCGAACAGCCAGTGATATCAGTCAATTCCCAAACTTGTTCAGGCATCAACCAGCTTGTGAAGGTATGTTTGGTCCAGCAGGACCCACTAAATTTTTCATGCAGTAAAATAAGAAAAGTCATTATCATGTAAACAGAAACATTTACAAACACACACTCCATATGAAGTTGTTAACAAAAAAAAAAAAAACTCAGATATTATTTAACCACATCATTTACAACCAGATAAACACACTGACAATATGATTAAGTTAAAAGGTTCCCTCATCAGTATTTAGCCTGGGATAATAAAATGTCCCTCATTTGGCAGTTTTACAGTTGTTTCTGAGTTGGATGAGCAGAGTTGTGTACAGTAGTGTACAGGTGTTAAAGCCAAGTAGATTAAGTATTAAAATATCCATCTGTAAATTTAATACAACACATTATATTAACTAAAATTTTATCTATGATACCAGGACATCTCAATTAGGACTTCCTGTATATCCCAGTTGCGTCTATGTCCATCTCTCCTCTAACACTCATTTATGAAATAGGGAACTCACGGCTGACTGCTGCTGCTGGTGGAGACTCAATATCAGAAAGTTTCTGACATTTACCTCCTCCTCAAGTGCCTTTTTCTTTTAAACATCTATGTTCTTTGTTGGTGGTGTTTTGTTTTTGAGCTAAGGTTTATCTTGCATGTGATGTGGTTTATGATTGATAAGAATTGTATGTTGTCCTTTTTCATTTGCACACTACATTTGCTCAGTAAATTAACAGCAAGAAAACAAATTTATGGATAAGAAGAAATTAGAAAAATTAACTTGCCATTAAAATAATATTATTGTCATGACCAAAACACTGCGTGTTTCTGGTTTAGGTGATATATTGACCTGAGACAGACCTTCTAAGTGGTTGTAATCATAAATTATGTTAGATATTGTAAGGGCACGGTGTAAAAATGATTAATCATTCATTCAAATAAAGACACAAAGTCAAAACTCTTTTGGATTTAAAAAAAACTGGCTGCCATCCTGGAGTATACAATAGTAGAATTTAGTCAGTATCACAATAAAGTGCCAGCTCCACATATCTGATTAGATTTCTGGTCTTTTGTTCCCATCAGGTCCTCGTAGATACAAGCTCTTCAATGGATGAAAAATGCTATGGAAGTGTCGACATAAAGAAAATCCATGCCGTGAAAGAGCTTTTTGACATCTTTGCATCTCGGAGTATGGCTTATGATTTTCACCACATCATAGGCCTTGTCGAGTTCAACTCGACTGTGAAAACAATCCACACATTTACAGAAACACTTGAAAAGTTTAAGGTAAGTTTATCAACCTTTCATTAGTCCAATACTGTACACATAAAACTTAAATATCAATTGTCGGTTAAGATGTTTTCACACCACATAACGTGGGCTCTAGAGTCTGAAACAGTTTTTACTTTGTCCAGGAACACATGCGCACTCTTGAGCCATCAGGAACCACACTGCTGTATGATGCTCTACAACACGGACAAGCTGAGCTAGAGAAAGTCAAGAGCAAATTCCCACAGTGCAGACTTCGCATTCTGTGTCTCACAGATGGAAATGATGTTAGGTAAATTTCACTGGCTCTGCTAGTTAGCTAATAGCTACCATACTGAGGTGATCATAATGAATCAGCTCTGCCATTTTTAAATAATACTCTAGTATTACTAATACAAGGTTAAGGTTCAAGCTTAAGTCAGAGCAGTGGATTATGATGGTGTTAGGTGAGGATTAAACTGTCAGTGTAATCTCCTTTTATGTGGGTGACTGTGTCTGTATTTCTGTGTTTATGTAAAATTACAGCCTTGCTTGGTTTTAAGTTCATGGTTAACTTGTTTTAGGTTTAGGGATGTGAAGTCACTAATTATATTATGTGTTTAACAACATATCTGGATGTTTCTGAAAAGATCTTTAAACATGCCAGCTCATGTTGCTGCCAACCTGATAAAGTCCCACATAATAGTGGATTCAATCCTCCTTGGCGACGTGGTGAATAACATTCTGCATGGAATCAGTAATGCAACAGGTAACTTTTCATGGAACCTCAAAGTTTACTAAATAATTTATATAATCTTAAGGTTTTTTTTTCATTACACTGTTGAAGTTTTATTTGTATGGATTATAATATCATTTCAAGAGCAAAAGTCAAAGTTCTTATTTAGGGCTAATGGCAGACCTACTGTATACTAATGCCGTTAGAGTTGATCACTCACAGAGGAAGACTGGAAAGCAGGCTTTAATCCTGAGCTTAAAGAAACAGAAATCCCAGTTAAGGCAAAAAATATTTAAAAAAACTAACTAAAGATTATATAGCTTATGTATCAGGACAAAATAAAAAGGTCCTTACCAGGTGTCAAAAGTATGTCAATATAAACAACACAGGAAATATTGCACACCATTCTAAATTTACGCCTGAAATCTTACTGCTGCTAAATTCTCCATTTTCTGTTACAAGCAAAGCACATATTTGTGCTGAGTCAAGTCTAAGCGAAAGTTACCCTCAAAAATGAATAAATAAATAAAAATATAAAGAAGTCTGTTATATCTTGGACAGTAATGTACTGTTTTCCTGCCAACGTTGATGTGTCTTTATGGATGGTGCAGTTTGGTAGTTTGGTAGGAACTAAACTGTCCCCACAGGCAGCTGAGAAGTAGGATTTTGGACAGAGACAGTAAAATTTTTCATGTGTGAATGTAATTCAGCAGACTGGCTGAATGAGTGTTAAATCACACACCTGTTTCTCTTTTAGGAGGATGTTGTTTCAAACCAGAAACAAGCAGAGATGGGGTCAAGCTGTTTGAGATTGAAACTGTTCTTTCTTTGGAGATGAGGAAACCAAAAAGCAAAGCTGACCCATCAAGCATCACTGAGGTTCATACACCATAATTACCTTTACATTTCAATATTACTTTGATTTATGTCTCGTTCTTATTTTACAGAGTCTTTTGACAAGCTACTTTGCTACTCATGGATATGATGCCTTTCCAGAGGCTGTCTTACCGAGTCAGATGCAGAGCAAAGTGACTGTGACACAAAAGTAAGTAATAAAACAGAATTTCACTGCAAGGTGGAAAACGAGAGTTAGTCAGGTTTTCAGTACAAAAAGCAGGTTGATAAATTATGTCTTCTAATGAATGACATGATTTCAATAAACACCTTTGTAAGATTTTTTTTATCTAGTTAAATTAAGAAGAATTTGTATGTTTTGATGGTTTTCAGGAAGTTTTATGTTAACTGTGAAATTCTAATATACAATCTTCAAAGATCTGACTTTTTATTGGACCGATTAACATATCTACCATCTTTTTTTGTTGTTTGTTTTTGCTCAGTGTTTCTGAGGTCTGGAGAAATATTTGTAACTTGCTTTAGTCAAAAATAACTCCAGAATAAAGTGTTGGCTACAAAAATACATTTGGAAATAAATTGAACTTTTATTGAATGACAGAGAATAAAGTACCTCGTTGTATGTTTACAGGTACATCCATTTTAAACATCACTGTCCTCATACTACATATGGTTGTTAGGTAATACATCCACTAGCAGGCAGTGGAGAGTTCAGAACTCTGACATCAGTGAAACACAATTGGAGATTTTCTTTTTTTTTTTCTTTAAACTTGTCTTGTCAGCATCGTAGAAAACAGAATGATGGTCTGACTGCTCTGTTATGCTGAAGAAATTTGCTTTGAAAGGAGAGTAGAACAAGTAGAAGAAATAGAAATAGGGGGGAAAAAACAAAGGGGAAAAAAAGAGGTCCATAGAAAGCATGCGGTTACGTCAGGTTTCCTCATCAAATCATAAACAGGGAGATGAAGACAGGATTTTATGAAAAGGTGTCAAGAAATATGGCTTGCAGATATTTAGCTGAGATCAAAAGGAGCTGAATGACAGAGTTTGGAGATCACTTCATTAAAAATGTACAGATAACTTCAGTTGGTTTGGGTCCTTCCCTGTTAGCCTCTGCCTTGTTGTAGCTAAATTAAAGTTGCACTATGTACATTTCTGGTGCCGTTGCTGCCCAACAGTATCCTGAAACTGAGAAACTGCAATACACAACTTCCTGTATGCTGCATGACGTTGCAGCTGAGTTTCACTTTATGCACTTTATGCACATCAACACACCGGCCATTTTTAATTGCACACAGTTGCAAACTGAGTAAAGACATGCAAGTAGACATTATCAAAGGAAGATAGGAAAGAAAAGAGAGGGACAGAGCAGGAGATAAGACAAGAGTCAACATAGGACTGTCTTTTTCTCGCCAGAGAGAGCTCACAGTAAAAGTAGGATGCAAAACAGATGCAGGATTAGCCATCAATAAGTCTGAGAATATTTGCCAAAGGTCTGTAATGCTCAGCTTACGAGGGCATAAGAGCAGAAGCTGGAGAACAAACAAAGGATGTGTCATTTAGAAAAAAATCTTTTTGTACTGCGGCAAGTGGCGATCTCCATCTAGCTGCCACTGGGATTCTGGGCTGTACTATTATCTGCCCCAGGTCTACGTAGTCTCCGGCCCACCCCGAAATGGTCGTCTTGTGAGTGGCTTGATGTTAATGGAAGCTAAATCTACCTGCTCTTGAGGGTGCTGGGCCATCACTTGTGTGCAGAACAGATTTTTTTTGTGGACTTGGGGGCTTCATTTCTGTTTATTTCTTATAAGATACGGTAAAATATTAGAAAGTCATTTCATATTTGAAAATAAATGTTACCATATTTATTATGCATTGTTGGCAGTAAACACTTAATCTTTAATGTAAACAAAGGTCACAACTCTGTCACTGACTCTCAAACTAGTGCTCTGAAAAAGAAGATTCGGGAGGCCAAAGATGGACGTTTCATGGAGAAAGACAGGCGCATCCTTGAGGAGCTGAAGAGCCTGCACTGTGAACCACATCCCTACATCAATATCTTTCCATCTGAATCTGATCTTAGTAGGTGACTTTTATAAATCATTTTTTTCTCAAAATGACTTTTATGATTTTCATTTGTAAAATATTTAGCGCCGTCTCTGAGTTACAATTAGTTAATAACATGACAACACTGGTAAATTACAGTTGTCACTTCCTGGTTGGGTTCTGACAACATTACCTGGTTTAGGTTAAGAAAACAATGATAATTGAGACTAAAGTAAATTCTTTGCCTTAATGGACACATTTTGCTGGTTGCTTTGGTTACTTGTAAACACAACACATCATTATAAAAGTTGTAAGTTGCTTTTTACTTTTTAAGTGGCAATTTATTTTTTTCTTGTGTTTATTGTTTAAATGTATTAAAATTAGTTAAAACATTGATTAAAGGGTTTAAATAATTTGAATAATTGTAGATTTGGTATTTTTGATTAGGTGTGAAGTTGATTGAATGATTTGAAAAAAATAGAAAGAACATTGTTTTTGAATGTTTTTATATGAGGTTTTGCTTGAGGATTTTTGTCATCTAATGACCTGTAATTTAATAAATTTTGTTCCCGGTGTTTTGCTGACATTGTTGACAAGTTCCTCAACCGAAATACTGTCTTAAAAAAAGTCTTCCCATTTTGGGTAACATACAAAATCCTGGCCAGACACTAAATGAAAAATGACCTGAAAAAGCAAAATAAAAAAAAAATAATAAAAAAATCCCTTTTGACCAACAAGGATTAAAAAAAGCCACCATGGTCAGAACTAAAATAGATGCAGTATCACCCTCATCGATGCCATTTTTACACTTCACATGCAATTGCTCTCACAACCACTAAAGCTGATATATTCTCTAACTGAATTATAGACCCTCTCTGTCATATAAACATAATACCCAGGAACATATTTTGAGGACAGTCAACATAATCAATGTGTTAGATTTGATCACAATTACCAAGAAGCTTTGTTATCAACCCTATTCTACTTATGTTATTTCCTAAACCTAAACAGGTGACAGCATTTTGTCTTAAAGTGTTATGTGCATATGCAACCAGTGCAACCAGTATCTGAGAAGTATGTGATGTAGAAACGTACCAGAACTGTATTGTTTATTTTAGGGCAGCAAGATTCTGGTTCTTAGCGATATTGTAGACATTTAATTTTCATTTTAGTACATTTTTATGAGGTTCAAGTCAATATATACAGGCTAAAGTTCATTTTACTAGGAAGAGTCAACTGCTTTGTCTTACTTTTACATCTTACAGCATTCTGGAAGATTCTGATGGAGGGCCCTCCTGACACCCCTTATGAGAAAGGAGTCTTTGAGTTGTTCTGCCAGTTTGGTCCCGACTACCCTGTGAAGCCTCCAACTGTTCGCTTTGTCACACGTGTATCCTGCTAAATAAATGCCTTTCTGTCATGAAACTTATATTGTAAGGCCATGGGTTTAATCTCAACTGATGGTGTCTAAATAAAGAATATTTTTATGATTTTATGTTTATTGTTTGCACATAATGAACAAAAGAAGACAACTGTTCTCTTCCTTCCTTAATGAGAATTAAGATGTACCACTGCAACATTAACAGTGTCGGGCGCATTTGCCACAACATATTCGATCGGAGCTACAATTCCCATATCACCATGAGAGAAATCCTTGAGGCTGTGTTTGGACTGTTGATTGCCCCTGAACCAGAAGATCCACTAGACAGGTAACACTACCGGGCAGACTCTCGCATTGACATTTTCCACCTTTTCACCAATGACTTTAAACATTTTTGATTCATTTTAAGCAGCATTGTGCATGAAAAAACACTGAGCAACCCTACTGTTTACCCAAACTTGGAGTAGTATGGCACAGCTGCTTTTTGTATTTATGGCACTATGTCACACCCACAAAAGGAAAGGAAAATCTACCAAAGTTCAGCAGTGGGGCTTAAACATTTTTAACATTGTATTGTAAAGACTTTTTAAAAAGACTTCATCACCTTCCTCACCATCACTATTTGATGGTGATGAAGGAAACTACTTAAGCCAGCATGTACTAAGGTACATGACTAACTTAAATGGCTGACCATTTTACCAGCTTACCAAAGCACCACAATTTTAAAAGAGGCGTCTACAGTGTAAATTCACTTCATTTTACAAGTATGGTGTAAATTTACTAACACCTCATATGTGTAAGATGATAAATCATTTAAACTAATTATTGTTTTGGTTTTATTTATTTTCCGTGGAAGTGTTCTGGCTGAGGAGTACCTGACCAACCGCACATCATATGAAGAAGAGGCCAAAAAACAGACTGAGGAAGCTGCAGGGGAGTCTATGGAGACAAAGGAGAAGGTGATGGGCCGTTTCACTCTGCAGGAAGATAAAACTACAGACATCTGATGATATGTTAACAAACTCTTTCCTGTCATTTGGATAAAAGCACTGATATATTGATTTAATAAAACATTAACAGATTTAAATCTTTTGATTAAGGGATAATTATTTTAAATCCAAGGTTAGAAATACATTTTAAAGTAAAGGTGCACATGGTAAAAAAAAAACAATTACTTGCAAATAATTTACGTGCACATACCAATTTTGTGGGATATTAACCTTAAATTTAATCTCATAAAATATTAGAAAACCTAAAACATACATATAAAAGAGTTTTAGCTTAATTCCTTAAGTCTGCTTTGGTTTATTTGGTGCTGGGTAATGAATAAATGTCATTCCATAAAATGTAATGACAGTTAATAGTAATGTTACACACAAATTTCAATGATGATTCAAAACCTGTTTATTGGAAACCAGTTTATATTGCAAAAAAGTATATTATATATAGTATATTGCTATGATGATAATGAGTAATTGTTTAGTAATTGTTTCTGGTAAAAACACATAAACCACTTTAACAACAATCTTCTTTTACAAACCAGCCATTAAAGTATTTCTTGTAAATCTCAACTTAAACATTATTGTAATAAAATCTTATATATATGACAAAGAAGAAAATTTACAGATTTATTTGTTAAGAATTAGCAAGTCAGTAGTATGAATTTAAGCTGCTTTCTTTCCAAACACAGAGGGAACAATATCTTACTGTGGATTTCCTGCTGGAACAGAAAGCAGGATAAAAATCTCCCACTGTGAGGGAGGAAGCGATGTTGTTGTTGTTGTTGAGAAAATAAGACTCAAACGTGTGTAAATATCCAGGTAATCTATAAATTAATTTCTCTTAAAACTTCTGTTATATGAGCAGTAGGAGATAAAGTATCATATGATAACATGTTTAGCATGTACAAAAAATATTTATCAAATTTTTCAAACTTAAAATCTGAAAATAAAACGATTTTAACTTTTTGTTGTAATTCTGTGAAACAAGCACAGTACTGTATGTCAGAAACGAGTTTTCATGGAGTTGTTTCCTTGTGTGGGGACATAAACTGTTCAGGTGAGCTCTGCAGCACTCCACCTACAGGTGAAAAGCTTTTTCCGTACTTGCACAGGTGCATGTGCAGTCAAAATCTATGTGCACTGCTCCAATTTTACATGCACAAACTTGCACATGCATGTGTTACTTCGAGCCCTGAAATTCTTCAGTTTATGACATGTTAATATAGTTTGTGCTGTCTACTTCTTATTTAACAGAAACTGGTGGAGCCGGCAGAACAGCCTGCCCCTCCACATCTCATCTGTCCGCTGACCAAGAAGCTGTTTGTTGATCCTGTGAAAACAAATCGTGGGAAAATTTATGAACGGAAGGCCATTGAAAAACACCTGAAAACGTAAGTAATGTTATAATAGACTGATCAAAAAGAATATTTAAAACATTTTAAACTACTAGCATATGTTGTCTGAAATTTCATTGGAAGACTGAAAAATATATCTATTTAAAAAACTAATTTATAAAGAAAAGTTACAATACAAGAGAAGTTTTGGATGTCCACTTGCTCCAATAAAAGAACTTATTATAAATTACCATTTTATTTATTTATTTTTAGCTGATGTTATTTGATTTGGGCAGCACAGAAATGCAGTGGTTTGTAAAGTTGACCCACACGAAAAATTGGAACCTGGTAGTTGGATAGTTGGTAGTTTTACAACCTAAATTCTTAATAAGTTGGAATGCTGCATAAAATGTACAATAAAAACGGGGGATAATAATAATAATAATATAAAATCACATAAAAGACATTATAATTTTGAAAAATCACATATTAATCACATAACAATATTTGTCCCAAAAAAGCAACATTTTTTCATTTAAATGGACTTTAGTGGATGACTGAATTAAATAACACACACAAACATTAAAATTGTAAACTCAAGCTTTAGTAACGTTGGAAAAATGCATACATGCTTTTACGATGGGGCGGTGTGGCTCGGTGGGTAGAGCCACGACATCTTGGAGCCTGAGAGTTGCCGGTTCGATCCTCAGCCCAGAGAGCTCATGTCGAGGTGTCTCTGAGAAAGACACCTAACCCCAAATTGCTTGTGATGGGTCGTGGTTGAGCGCCTTACACGGCAGCTTCCGCCATCGGTGTGTGAATGTGTGTGTGAATGGGTGTGTGAATGGGTGAATGTGATGTATGATGTCAAATGCTTTGGGTAAAAGTGCTATATAAATACAGACAATTTACCATTTACATCAGTTTCCAAAAGTCTGTATTAACACCAGAAAACGACATTTTATTTTTTTAATAGAGTCTCTATATGGGTCTGAAAACTCGCTGAATACGGTGCCAAAGTAGCTACGTTGGCAGCACTGATTTATCAGGGCACTGCCATGTGCATCAACGTAATCAGTGCACCAGGAACTCGCACAGTGACCCATACCTAACAAAAACCAAAAGCAATGATTTTTACATTTCAAACTATTCTATTCCCACTAGAACATAAACAAAATATCAGATCAAATATTGAAACTAGACATTTTACCATTTCATGGAAAATATTTGCTCATTTTGAATTTAAAACATCTCCAACTGAAGGAAAAACAACAGGATTTTACAAACAATTAGGAGCTATAGAGTCAGGACAGTCACTGAGCTCCCTCAGGAAGATGAAGACAGAGAAGCCTGCAGAAAGCTTTGGGCTAAAGAGCAGAAGCTGTTCCTCTTGTAACAACTGTGCTGCTCTGTCTCATTACAGTCTGTTGACAGACGCCTACCATGTCTTTGGTCTAGCATACAAGTTCTCACTGACCCTGTCTGTAACACAAGTGGCCTGTAAAAGGACATTTTTATACTGAAATTTGTCAAGAACAGACTGAGGACTTCCATTAGCCAGGACGAAGAGGTTCCTATGGAGCTTGACAGTGGTGGCATTATTGACGAGGTTGCAGATAGCAGCGAATTAATGCGCCACCTGCTGACCTTCCAAGGGAGTGCTTTAAGTTTAGTAAAGCAACACTTTTTTCATTTAAAATGCAGAACATTTTATTTTCTGTTTGATTCTTGGCATGTACGTTTATGTAGCTGAAATGCAGCACCTGCTTGACCTTCTGAGGTCGTGATCCAAGTTTAGTTAAGCTATGTTTATTTTATTTTACAGAGCATTTTATTTTCCATATTACCATTTCCTTGTTAGTTTCCATACCTGAAATGTGTAACCTGAACCTCTAAGTCAAAAATATGTGATTTTGTGGAAATTTTGTTTTATTGTTTAAAATCTCACAAAAATTTGAAAAGGTTAACCGGTCTTTACTTGTGTCATTTGATCATTAAATTGTATTTTTATAGAACTAAAAATGTGTACCCGGATGATCACAAAGCAATATTCACATTCTTTTCATTGTTATGACATGGCTAATTTTACAGCATAGAATAAAACAGAACTTTATCAATGCAACGAAAAGTGCAACGAAATGAATAAGTTCTCCAGTCAATGCAAAAAAGAATAAATAGAATAAAATAGAAATAACATAAATAAGGCAAAATACAACATAGCTACAACATCGTAAATAAAATTAAGTAATAGCTACCAGAGTATAATGTATACTATAAAAATATAGAACATATAACATATAAAATACAATACAGTATATAATACAGCTATTGCAACACCCCTTATTTAACTAAGGCACAGTTGCGTAGTGCAATGTAAAGGATACAAAAAAACTTGAGGTAGCTTAATAAGGCAAAAACATGAGTCGGAATTTCAAGTACTTGTTAACCCTTTGTTCAGGGCTCTTACTGCTGTCGGGTAAAAACTGGCCCTGAACCGGTTTGTCTTTGCTGTGATTGATCTATTCTACCTGCCTGATGGTAACAGAACAAACATGTGGTGACCGGAGTGAAAGAGTCCTGGATTATTTTGCCAGCTTTCCAGGGGCAGCGGTAACGGTGCAGTTCTTCTAGTGTAAGAAGGCAGCACATGATCTTTTGGGCCGTGTTTATGACCATTTGCAGTGACGTCCTCAGAGCCACCTTGCAGCTGGTGTACCACACACACATGCAGTACACCAAGATGCTCTCCGTAGTGCACCTGTAGAAAGATGTCATGATTCGGATGGTTGGACTCAAAAATACTCAGTTTCCCAGGGATGGGTTTAAGATATTTATTGTACAGAGATGAATACTG
>JBAFSZ010016486.1:0-13302 GCA_036919955.1 Melanotaenia pygmaea
TCTGCTTTTTGCGGATGACGTAGTACTGTTGGCTTCATCGGGACGTGATCTTCAGCTCTCACTGGAGCGATTCGCAGGAGTGTGAAGCGGCTGGGATGAGAATCAGCACCTCCTGAGACCACGGTCCTCAGCCAGAAAAGGGTGGAGTGCTCTCTCCGGGTCTGCGATGGGGTCCTGCCCCAAGTGGAGGAGTCCACATATCTTGGGGTCTTGTTCACGAGTGAGAGAAGGATGGAGCGGGAGATCAACAGGCGGATCGGTGCGGCGTCTGCAGTGATGCGGACTCTGCATCGGTCTGTTGTGGTGAAGAAAGAGCTGAGCCACAAGGCAAAGCTCTCGATTTACCGGTTGATCTATGTTCCTACCCTCACCGTTGGCCACGAGCTGTGGGTAATGGCCGAAAGAACAAGATCGCAAATGCAAGCGGCCGAAATGAGTTTTCTCCGCAGGGCGGCCGGGCTCTCCCTTAGAGATAGGGTGAGAAGCTCGGTGATCCAGGAGGGGCTCAGAGTAGAGCCGCTTCTCCTCCACATCGAGAGGAGCCAGATGAGGTGGCTCGGGCATCTGGTTAGGATGCCTCCTGGACACCTACCTGGTGAGGTGTTCTGGACACGTCCCACCGGAAAGAGGCCCTGGGCAAGACCTAGGACACGCTGGACGGACTACATCTCTCGATTTTTTTTGCAAAATATCGGAAGCGGCATCAACCTAAAACAACATCCTGTTGGCCGGGCTCTAGTAGTAATGGTTAAATATTTGAAGATTATTATTCAGAATTGGATGCATTCCTTCAAGCTGAAATAGCAGGAGAGGGCCAAGGCAGTTGTCTGCACCTGGTTGATCCTGCTCGCTATACAGGGAGAGTGTTTCATCACGAGATGCAGTAAAACGTGAGCATGTTTCATCTGGAAGGTGTGGAGCTCAGCTGCAAGTGTTACAAAGGTCTCAACACACTATGGTGTGTGCATCCTTGCATCAGCTAAAGCTACATGTCATTGGCTTTAGTGATTGACAAGCTTTTAGTCTTGTTATTGTGTGGATGTTGGCATTGTTACAGTTTTTAAACAGTACACAGTAGAGGCTAGCGTGTAGTCCTTATTAACTTGACTCATCAGACCTCAGTCTATTCTCTACATTTCGCTGTTATCTTGAAATAACGTAGGTCGTCGTGCACATTTTAAATGGAAAGTAAAAACTGTTCAAACAGGTTTTGCCAGTGTGTGAGATGTAATCACGAGCTATAAAACTATGAAACTCTGTTTGTGTGCAGCAGCGTGAGTGGCGGTACAAACAAGGATTGTTGCCGCTGGGTAATTGCATCAGATGTGTTTTCTTCCAAACCCAACCTACCCAAACCACTAATCACAGCAGAGCACCTCTCCATGTTACCTCAGCCTGCTCTCTTCCAATCTGGCTCCAGTCTTGCTGCTTAGTTACACTACAGATTAACAGATTAAAGTGCTTTATAAATAAAAGCTGAGCTTGGATACAGATGGACTTTCTGACTATTCACATCCTGTTTTGTCCTGAATATTGGTATTTAGTTACCTAAAACGTCTTGATGATTTTACTAAATGTGTTTATGTGACGATAAGTTTATTGTAGTGTTTTTAAGTCTTTGCCATCTGATATCGGTTCAGTTTATTTTGTATTTTGTCCTTGCTCCTCAGGTTTCTCTGACTCACACTCTGCATTTACTCCGGTAATTCGATCTCCAAAAAATCACTACAAAGTAAGACTGGTTACATGGCCTGTGTTTGCTTCTCTTTCATTCTGTAATTTCAACTCTTTAATGGAATCCCTTTCCTTCCTTTGGATTTGTAGGAGAGAAATAGCCCAGGGCTTGTTTCAGTCTCCAACCCCCTAGCGTCCACCCACGAATTCCTGCAGGCCTGCTCCACATGTTTCCCTCAAGAGGGTACGTAAAGAGTCTTATCCTCTTCTGAATGGTTTCCAGGAGTCTTAATAATAATCTGAGCCCATTAGCTGGTCAGGATTTTACTGTCTAGGAAGTGTAATGCCTGCTTGTTTTTAATAAGTCTTACAGTGCACTTTCCTTTGTTTTGATGTTTGCACTTTCTACAACAAAAAAAAAGATCTTTTTGTATGTGAAATACTCTTTCCTTAGGTAAAGGGATATACTCCTATGTTCACAAGCCAGACCTGGTCCACAACTGTAAGCGAGACATTCTGCTATGTAGATGGAAGGTGGATTGTCCGACGGCGTGGACCAGAGTACGACCACTTCCTGCTAGGACATCCTTCTCAGGACCATTTGTACTCTGTAGAAGTGAGAACCTCCACACGAAATGAGTGATTGATTTTATTTTATTAACTGCTTACAATTATCATTAAAATGGTTTGCCTTATCCATGTACAAAAATACCACGAGTACGGGAAGTATTTTCAAGAAGTGCGTATTTCGGCTTTAAATAGATTTTTACTTCCGAAGCATTGCTGCCCGGCTGTACCGTGTGAGGGGTTCATGAGGCGGTTCAGATCTTGGTGCAAGCTTCAGCTCTGCTATTCAAACAGATGTTTTCGAAAGCTGGAGAAGTTATCTTCAAAAAATAAAAATTTAATCAACTAAACCCAAACACAGTTGAAAAACTATTGTTTCTTAATAAAAAATGAATAAAATCTCCCCACTACTGTACATTTGTTCTACTTACACAGACACATTTACTGTTTTCTGCTCTGCTTAAACCAATACCATCGTTCAGACGTGACACAGAACACAAATATTACCCCTCCTGCCATTATTATTTTATATGCCACACCACAATATACTCTTTTATTAATTCTTATATATAAATATAAATAACAGGATGTGAACTTGAGGATGAAATCATGTGACGCAGTACATCTGCATTTTATCTCTGCTTAAGGTCATTCTCGCTGTAAAACAGTAAATTATTTATATTTTCTCCCGTCTATAGATCTGCTGGAGTCTGGGGATTTGGGCATTTGTGAGTACGGAGAGAAATGCACGTTTGCCTACAACCAGCTGGAGATAGATGTTTGGACAGAAGAGAGGAAGGGGACACTAGACAGGAACCTGCTGTTTGAGACCACACCCGTCAAAATGGACCCTGTGAACAGCATCAGACGGCTTCAAGAGGAAAACAAGGGCATGTTTGTCTTCCTTTGTCAGGTTAGGGCATGTATAATGTTGTTTTTCGTCAGAAGAGTCACATTTGTTTAATTTGAAGCTGTAAAACTGGACACCTTCCTAAAAATCATAAATGAGGGTTAATAACTACTAACAACTTGTCCTGTTTCCATCTTTGTAGGAGTGTTATGACAGTAAACCTAGAATCATCAGTAAACGCTCCAGTGACAATCACGCCATCTGCTCTAACGTGGATGCTCCTCACAACTTCGATGCTAATAAGTGAGTGTGCTATGATTCCTAAACTCCTTCTATCCTCTCCAGTTTCAATCATCCTCCCTGTTTCCTCCTTCTGTGCCCATCAGGTGCCTGGCCTTTGTGATGAGGACCTTCAATGTGAACTACAAAAAAGTTCGTCCTCTCAGCATCATGTGCCAATTGGACTTGTGCCGACAAGCCATCCGGTACGGCTGCCAAAGAGAAGACAGCTGCCAGTATGCCCACTCTGTCATAGAGCTTAAAACCTGGAGGATTCAGCGTCACACAGGTGCAGCATTATTACACACATGTACAGCTTGTTTTATGTGTCCTGGCTGATCTGAAATGTTCTAGTATTGTAAAAACAACTGGAAGTTTTATCATTGCCAGTTTAAACATCCTGTATGGCCTTAGAAATAGTGATTCATTTGCTGAGAGCTACTGGGAAAATGGTTAAAGTTAAACGGTTACTGCTTTAATCAGTAATTAATCCTCCTCTGAAGCTCACTGCATCCTGGCTGGCTGGTTTTAAACAGCATGAAGACATACCTCCAGCAGGTGGTTATTTTACTGTCAGCCAGAATGAATGAATATTGAGTTTGGACATGAAAATAACTCTAAATTATGCTACTCTATCATTCTTTTAAAAAAAAAAACCTTTAAATACCAGAATGAATAATCACAAATATGCTTTATTTGTGGGATATGAAGTGGAAAACATGTATAAAAACTTGGTTTCGTGTGGACTCTAACATGTTTTTGACTGAATTTTCTGTGTATGTATGTTTATTTACAGGTATTAACCCTGATGAGATTGTGAAAGTATCCATGAAGTATCATGACAAGACAGCGCAAAATTCAAACAAAGACAAAGTTTACAGAGTAAGAAATAATTTTTCCAATCTGTACAGAGACAGCAGTGTCCTCTATCTCACACACCAACATGTCCATTAGCACCTGGATGAGCCCTTCCTGCTTCTTGTCTCTTCTTTTTTCATACTTTCATTAAAGCAATCGCATCACCTTACCACTGTTGCTGTCTCTACTTAGTCAACTTTTAAGCTTCTTTTATTTACAGTCCTTATATTCCGATTTAAAATCATGTTTGCAAGTAGCAACCAGAGTATGTGTTTGTCTTCTGTGTATTAATAGACTAAAAGAAATCTATTGAGAATTTCATCTATATATTTTCTTTATTATTTGACTTTTAAGCAGGTGTTCGCTGGAAGCAAATCTAAAGGAGAAGTAGGAGGTGCCAGGGCTGGGAAGACTCTTAATATGAAGATGAAGTTTGCATGTGCTCAGTGCTGGCGGGGCGGCCTGATTACCGAACCAGACAAAGCACTCAAGTACTGTTCTGCCAAAGCCAGCCACATGTGAGTCGACATGATATTTGTATGTAGTTCTTATGCAAGTCTAGTGATGTTTTTAATAATTTGTTGTGGCTGGAGTGATTTCACCAATGAAAGTTCATTTTCTTGAAATTGTGATGGTGACATGACCAAAGCAGGAGCTGTCTGCATTCTCTGCACATAGTCAGACTTGTTCACAGTGCACGTTGGTCCCCAGCGGCAACCTCCGCCTGTAAAATGTGAAGACTATGCGGAAGTGCAAGACATTGCAGTTCAGACCTCATCCACTAGGGGCTGGCTCCAAAACAGTCAATCCCCACAGACTCTCATGTTAAAAAGACCAACTTCACAGCAGAAATAAACGTGTTTAAAGCCTGGTACAAAAATCCATTTTAGTATTAATAGGTCAAGTTTACCTTCATGACAACTGTGAGGGGGGTGATTTTTTTTTCTAACTCATCTGTTTGGATGTTATTTAATCTTAAAATTCTGCATAATTAGAGGTGTGTCCTTTTGATTGACAGGTATCAGTATCCATGGAAAGAAGGGAGAGTGTGGCACAAATGCAGTTTTTAGCTGGCTAACAGTGCGTCTTTGCTTTAGCTCGCCTACCCCCGTTAGCTGGTTAGCTACAGTTAGCTCAGTTAGCTCTTAGCTACAGGCAGCTCGGAGTTTGATGGTATCAATTATCCACCCATTCACTTTTGTGCTTCAGAAACCTATGGGTGATGTCACGGAGGCTCCGTTCATCTTTTATATACAGTCTATGGCTGGTCCAGAGGCTTCCACTTCTTACTAGTCCTGCTGTGTTCATGGACGAGATCTTGGGGAGAGGAGGATGTCTGGGTTGAATCCTTTCTTTTTGCAAATTATGCGGTTCTTTTGGCTTCCTCAGGCCAGATCTTCAGGATGCACTGGGGCGGTTTCCAGCTGAGTGGGAAGCAGTTGGGATGAAAGCCAGTTCCTCTAAGTCTGGTAGAGTGCTAGCTTTGAGTTGGAAATGAGTCTCTACCTCAAGTCAAAGAGTTTAAGAATCTCAGGATGTTTTTAACAAGTGATAGTAGGATGGAGTAAGAGGTGATGAGATGGATCGAGGCTTTTTCAGCAGTAATGAGGCACTGATCTTTTGTGAAGAATGATTAGCCGACAGACGAAGATTTCGGTTTAGAGGGATTAGACTTGGGATCCCCCAAGAGGAGCTGGAGAGTGTCACCCGGAAAAGGGCTGTCTGGATCTGGATGGATGGATGGTGGCAGTCTAAGCATTTAAATTTATCATCATATTTCTGTCTATTTCTTGGGTTTTCATCTTTAGGTGGACGAAAGACAGACGAGTGCTGCTGGTCAAGTCCTCAGAGAGAAGTAAATGGGTTCAGGTCCGACCACTGCCTCATGCCAAGAACTTCCCTGTGCAATATGACGTAGGTCTTACATCTGATCTTACACACAGATGCAACCAGCTGTTCAACAGAGGCTCACATTTAACAGACTTCCAGTGTTTTCCCAAGTTCTCTAACATTTCTTCTCCCGTTTCCGTGTTTCGTGTAGCATTTCTACTGCTTGACGATTAATTTCAGAGGTTTCTTTATTTACATATTTTTAAAAATCACGTACAGCCAATGTTGTGACTTTTAAGTGACATAGGAAGGCTTTTTATCCACTGACCGTTTGTATTCAGCAGTGTGTTCTGTATTTAATAGCTTCATGTTTTCTTGTGTCAGATGTGTGCCCAGATTCAGGAGAAGAGGAAATGTAACTACACTGGGAACTGCACCTTTGCTCACAGCCAGGAGGAGAAGGAAATGTGGATGTACATGAAGAATAATGACTGTGAGTTATTAAAATTATTCTGTTATACAGTTAGAATGAGATAAAAAGGAAATGTACAAAGCAGCCTAGTATTACTAAGCCCTGCTTGTAGAGCCTGTTGGCGTATAGTGCGTGTTTTGATTGATGGTGTTCATTGATTTGGACATTGTGATGCCAATTTGACGTACTTTACAATGGGAATTAAGGGAAGCTGAACATTTTGCTTTATGGGTATGACTGTTAAATACAGAAGTTCACTGCATTGTATTTGTGCTTGTAGTGCGGGACATGCAGCAGGTGTATGACATGTGGTTGACATTAGCTGGCAACCACCGCCAAGCAGAGGGAGCCACGTTCTCTCAGTCCAACTCCGAAGAGAAATGCATCATTATGCCAACTGACTACGCTGAACCAATGGTGGGTTTTACAGCTGAAGCCAAAGACCAGAATTGTTCTCTGTATTTGCATCTGTAAGAAAAGTTTTTTCAATGAATTCTCTCCATATTTTAGTATGGTTTCCACTGCCGTTTGTGCGGTAAGCACAGTAACAGCGAGCGACAGTGGCAGCAGCACATTTCCTCTGAGAAACACAAAGACCGAGTGTTCAGCTGTGAGGGAGAAGACGAAGCTCTGACGTGGAGCTACCGCTTTCCTGGAACATGCTTTAAACTCTGCCCCAAGTAAGATCTCCTCTCAGATCAGTTTGTGGTTTCAGAGAATATCGAAATGTTGAGTTCAGCTTTTTGTATTTCAGTGTCACAAGTCCAAATAACAGGAGCAGATGGAGAACTTGGCAATAAACTATGAGCAACTTAAGCTGTGCAGCACATTGGCAGAGCTAGTCATCTCAGATTTCGACATGCACATGCCCCTGAATGTCAATATTGTTTCTGCATCTTGTGGCGTTGGTTTAAAAATACACCTACAAACTCTATTACTAAATTTATTGGAAGTTAACATGTTGACGGAAAAAATGTCATTTTTAGTGGAAAAGGAAACATTTACCATAATGCTGATGACTTCCAGGTTTGATGGTGGCTGTCCTGATGGTGTGAGCTGCGATTACGCCCACAGCCCCGAGGAGCTGCAAGAGTGGACGGAGAGAAGAGATTTCCTGCGACAGAAACTGGCCAAAGCTCGGGACGACATGCTTGTCATGCCTAATGAGTTTGACTTTGGGAAGTACAACTTTCTACTGCAGGACTGAGAAGAATTTGACTTTGCAACTGCCAAACTAGTATTCTGATTATGTGTTGAGGTTTCAAACCTAAACTATGAGGTTTAGACTAAGGAAGCACTTGAATTGTCAAACACATATTGACCTTCCCCAGAGTGCTGCATTAATAACTCTAAATTAGTCAGTCTTTTAACTTTTTAAGTGTTGGTTGCATGTGAATACATGTCTTTTTGCTTCATGTCTGTTAAAGGGTTTACAGTGATCTGTACTTGGAGCTGCTTGTATGCTTTATTTTCACTCTTTTATGTGCTTCCCCCCTTAGTTTATATTTTGTTTCAGCATTGATCAGTGCCTTCAGTCCACAGTTTACCAAAGACGTGCAGAATGTTCAAACACCTGAATGTTTATTAAAAAAAAAATTAATATTCTCGTGTCCAAGTCCAGTTTGTACTCACGCAAACACGTGATACAGATTTGGATATCATGTTAGTATGACTTTGCTGTATTCTCAATGATTAAAGTGTCGGTTACTCAGGGTTATTTATGTTGTGAATTTGTCAATTACCCATTTATGATCATGAAATAGTTATAGCTATTTAGTTGTTTTTTTAAACATACATTTATTGATTTTATAGAACAACATTACAAAACAAGAGGTTATCAAGACCCAACCTTCCAGTATAATAACTAAAAACTACAATAATAGCAACAGATATTACAATAAGAATAAAAGCCCCTCCACCTTATCACTACATTATTTAACCATAGTCACACATCTAGTGGATCTTCAATAACATTTTTAATCAGTTGGAGAAGCAAAGTCCAGATTCCTTCAAATTCGAGGGCTCTCTTTCTAATCACGTAAGTCAGTTTTTCAAGAGCCAAGCTTGAAGTCAAATTTCTTAGCCAGAGGGTCCGCGAGGGACAATTGGTGTTCTTCCAACATAATGCAATAGAGCGTCTGGCTTGCAAGAGACAAAGATCAATCATTTTCTTTTCTTTACCGGAGAGAGAGCAATCCTCAGGGTATGGGCCTAATATGCATAGTTTCGGGGTTAGAGGTATGGTAGTAATCTGGGAAAGATCATTTAACACCTTCTTCCAAAACGCCTTGATACCTTCACGTTCCCACAGACAATCATAAAGTGAACCTTGGTAAATATTACGTTTATAACAAGAATCAGGATAGTTGTTGTTAAATATGTTTAGCTGTAAAAAGTTCTCATAATCCATTTATAGTGTAACAGCCTTAAGCCTTGTGAGTCTTTGAGCAGATTTTACTCTCAGCAGGTGAAATTTTTTCCTGGAAATCACCAATCCACTCCTGTCTTTTGTGGTCCGAGCTCTCTATGTGGTTGGCAAATATGATGTTAAAAATCTGAGAGACAAGTTTCTTGCGCTATTTAGTTTTTTTTTTATATATATATATGTATATATATATAAAGAAACTTTAATATAGTGCCATTCTGCAACCCCCAACTTGTTTTTGAATATTTCTTACAAAGTACGAGTGCTGTAAAGGCGCTTCGTTGTAATTCCAACTATAGGACAGTGGATGGCGCTGGGCACCTCAGAAAGGCTGATTTACCTTGCACGTGCAGCCGTGCATGGCGTGTATATATCAGTCCCCCCCCCCAAAAAAATCCTTACGGCTGCTGTTGTCGTTTCTCCGGAAAGAGCCCGCCTCCTGCTCTCTGATAGGTGCAACGATTTGACTGACAGGCGCGTACTCAAATGCCATGAAGTCAACAAGCGGTGTGGGCGGGGTTAAAGCTGCTCATTAAGACGCAAATTATTTGGACACATGCAGGAGTCCCCGTGCTACTGCGAAGTTGAGAAGAAGTAAGAGAAGACCATCGCAGAGGGCTTAAACCGTTTCTCTGTCATACTTTGAGTGTTTTCAGTCATTTGGACTTAAACCGTTTACTTCAGCAGGTGTTTTAAAGGTTGTTCGTCATGTCAACAGCGAATCAAATCATTTTGGGGGATAGGAGCGACGTTCCTGATCTCCTGAAGGCTTTGGCAGACTACCCCTTCTCCTTTCCTGCCTTTGATGAAATTGGTGAGGGTATTTTTTAGCTTTTCATAACGTTTTGTTATTCTTGTGTTCTTCAACAGTCAGGTTTAACACTTTAAAAAGGATTGTAATAATAATGAAAAAACTGCTGTTTAAGTGAAGTTATTGAAAATAGACACAAAACATGTTTATTTAACATATTAACGTTAAATAAATAAATAAAAAGACCAGATGAAATCTACTGCAGGGCAAAATAAGTCAGTTATTAGTCTAGTCACATGACTATCTGAAGTAGTAATTACACTTTTGACTCAACTTATTTGGTGCACTAAGAAGTTCAGTCTCAACACTGACTATATATATGTGTGTGTGTGTGTGTGTGTGTGTAGGGATTATTCTGATTGTATGGGCTGTACTGGAGGTTCTGTTGTTTCATGTGTAGAGGCGTCTTTGCTAGTTTACCACCACAGATGTGGCTACAAACTGACTTGTTGACTGGTTATCTATTATGTCTGTGCTCATACTCAGTCATCAAGGTCATGGTCATCCTAAATGTTTAAAACAGAAGTCACATGTCCATTTGCCTCCAATAAAGTGTATGGTTGTTAATTTAAGTCCAAGTTGCAGATAAGACAGTCACCAGATATGGATTATTAAGGAACATGTCAGGGGCTCACATGGACAGGTGGTGAAAGACTGATCTGTATCATCTCAGCAGACTGAGGTCACTGGGATGTCAACATGGCAGTTTCCGACTGATGCAATAAAACAGAAACAGGCTTTATTCAGGGTTTCACCACATCCTTATTATGATTATTATTTATTTATTTTATTTATTTTGTCCACTCGCTGTGTTACAAGTGTATTTTATTGCTCAACGAGTTTCTAAGTTAAGGATTTTTTTAGTGACAGTGCAGAAAAAAAACAAGAATAAAAGAGAAGGTATTGAGATGGTAGGACATGCCTGCAAGAAAAGCCTCCACCTAAACTAAAGCAGACAGGCTTTTTTTCTTTTTTTCTTTTCAATACCTCGTCTCAAGTGTCTCCTTTAGCTTTGTTTGCATATTGACAAAAACATCACAGTCTATGCGACGAATACAGGGACTATAACTTATCCAGGGTTTGCCTGAGGTTGGGTTGGGTTCATCAAAACATAACTATGACATTTGGTTGTTTAATTTGAAAAAAACTTTTTAATCAAAATCATGCAAATCTCTAGAATTATCATTAATTTAAAAATGTAAGAACAGACAGGTGCTTTCTATCAGTAGGCTGACAGTCAGGCTGAGTATTCAAAAGTTAAGTACTAAACAAACTATAAAAATCTGAGCTCCACAGCATGTTTTTGAATTGACAAAGGTTCAGAAGATGTCAGAAAACTTCTGCTGATTTAATCATCTTTTTTAAAAGCTTGTGCAAAAATATGATAATATTTTAGGCAATATTTATGCAGCATTTAAAAGTAGTATGTTGCAGCAAGGATGTTGGCATGTATTGGATGGGTTGGATTGCCCTCAAATGTATCCTTGCAGTGAGAGGGTAAATCTGCTTTTTAAGCTCAACTACGTTGTAAGTAGAGCAACATAAGTGGAAACGTTTTCACAAAAACTTTTGTGGCAACCTGCCATCTCTGAAAGCAAACTTTTCACGCCTTAGCTTTTGAGTTACCAAGAAGCAAACAGAGAAGTTCAGAAGCCTTGTTTCCTAATGCTGCAAATTACTTTGTTCTGGATGACTGGGAATCTGTAGACACAGAAAGTCTTGCAGCATGTCTTTATTTATTTTGTACACATGCTGCCTCATAGATTTGTAGTAAAAATCAGCATCATGTGAAAAGCAAGAAGGTTGAAGCAACATGTCACAGACCAGAGAACAATATGATGAAATAAGTCCAAGAGTCAAATCAAGCCATGACATAGAGAAAGAATTCTTGGCGCTGGGTCATTTCAGCACTGGATAGCTCCCTAAACTCCCTCCCTATAGTTCTGAGGGTACAGGATTTAAGTCTATAGAGGACATACAGACACAATATAGAAACAATGCCAATGCACTTTTAAAACTGCGATTTTCAGTTGATCACGTCTCACTTTGATAGTTTCTTAGCACATCAAGAAAAAAGCACATTAAAACACGGCTTAAATACATCCAAAATTACAGTCATGCTAGACTAGACTACATAACAGAGCAGAATGCATGTGAATGTGTTTGTTGTTTATTCTGCTGGACACTCCCTGATGTTCCTGCTCCATAATCTTTCACTGTTCTATCCCCACACTGTGGAGGTGTTTATAAAATCCTTCAAACAGCCAAGCACCTCCTGCTGTGAAATAAAACATATTGGATTTGTTATAAACCACTAATGCTCTGTTCAGGTTCTCTAAACCTCAAGCTAGTACACCCTCAGACTCTTCCTTGTTCTCAGAGGTTGGACACTGGGCCACCTGGACACTCGTGCCACATGATGGGAAAGATGATTGTTTTCATCTATGTTTATGAACAGTAGGGGGCACTGTTATCTGTTTTTGTTTAGTTTTGTTCTAAAGGAACAGTTTGGTATGAACTGTACACAAAGCAGACTTTAGACACAGCTTTCTTTTTCAGGCAACCTCTTCTGCAGAATCTTAATCAAGTAACAGAATGACAGCTTTAGAGTTGAGTGTTTGCACAGAAGAGGTGTGATACATAGGTCTACTTACAAAAATTTTTAATTATCATGCCTCACTTTTAGATTTTAATCACCCATTCAGCCAATGTGACACATTTTTTTATGCATACCTGATGCAGAGTGTTGTACAGTTGAGGTCACTAAAGCTGCAGTAGAGACACTGAAATGATCTCAGCTCACGTTACTCTTTATTTAGATTCTAGTCTGTCAGTCTTTAGTCTCCTTTTTTGGAATTCAAAGTGAAGCTGCAGATTCTCCTTTCTCCTTGTTTACTTCACATCTGATAATAGCGTTATCAACTTCTAAAGAGACACCCACTACCCGTGAAGGTGGGTTGTGATCGGGATGAACATTGTGTTCCCGAACCCAAACATCCTGCCTGAGAGTGAGGGAGGGGCGTTGACTGTCGCGTGCACGGAAACGTGATATTTCCACCTATTGAGGCACTTTATATGAATAATTCATTTTTAATACATTTCTCCAATAAAAGACTGCTCAAATGGAAGCGCGTTTTGGGTTTAATGTAATCCGTTTTTGTCAGGAAGCGGGAACATTTGAGGGTATATTAATATTTGAAACATATATTTTACTCCTGCTCTGTGGTGAATAACGTGCTGTTCTCTAAATTCCGCGTGCCAGCTGTTCAAACGGTGGGCGCGTGCTCGCTCCAGCTCTCATTGCCTTGCACGTGCGGAGTATCACAAGCTACGCCCCTCGACAGATTGTACGATCACGTGAATGGGGTGGGGGCGGCCGCACATGTTTGGACACGAGTGACTTGTTGTTGCAAAGGACAGCTAGTCATTGCAGGATATTCTTAAGGTGTGAGAGTGTGAATGTGTCCATGTCATTCTCTCACATGGAGGCGGTGAAAATTTTGTATATGTTGGGCTTAATTAAAAAAGTGATACTT
>JBAFSZ010016487.1:0-13197 GCA_036919955.1 Melanotaenia pygmaea
TTTTTTAATTGCATTACAGGAAATAAAGAACTTTTTCACAATATTCAAATTTTCTGAGACAGTCCTGTGTGTGTATATATATATATATATATATGTGTGTTTGTGTGTGTGTGTGTTTATTTATGTATTTAAGATATATGAAATATGGAGGGAGAGAGAGAGAGAGAGAGAGAGATACGAGTATTATTCAACGTTTTTTCAACAGAGGGCACCAACAGAACTGAGGATGAACGTGTTGAACTTGCAAGATGATTACTGCACGCTTAAGTCATTTTCGATAAACACCATACTTAGGCACAATGGGTCGTTTCAAGAAGGGTGGCACTTGCAAGAAACAAGACCTCTGGCATTTGGCAGGCGGTAAGAAAGTTCTGGTGAAGGCTTTTCTGAAGCACAATTTTTCGGACAAGGTAACATCTGACCAGTGGGTGCAACTTAGCCGTCATGTTTTTCAAACGGACAAGACAAATTATTTAACATGGTTGAAAGTCGTATGGACAGAGGACAGAAGAGGACTCCGGACGGAGGTGCTTCAAGGTAGGTGACAAGTCAACTATCTATCTTAAAAAGCGGATTTTTTCGGCAAACTCGACTCGCCATGCGCATAACCTCTGAAGCCTATTAGCATTAGCCAAAAACGGGTGTTTTTAGGCTTATCGCTGAAACCTGGTAAACAATAAAACTGAATTAACCGTCTTTCTACGATTTCTTTAGTAAATTTCTAATCATTACTATGTAACATCATAATACATATTAACCCGTTATTTTCTTAGCGATACAGGGCCACGGTAGGTTAATTTCAACATGGCGTCTTAGTTGTTTCACTCGGCTACTTATGTAGGGAGTGTCATCGGACACGCGTAACGCCGACCCTACGACAATGTTAATAAAATTTGTAGCATTTATATTAGAAAAAGAAGTCATTAATAATACTGTGATATATCTGCCATTGATAACATTACTAATATTATAATTTGAGCACCCGTTAAGTTTGCATTTATGAGTATGGTCGCTGACGTTTTGTGAAGACTTAGGGCTTGGAAGTACCGTGCTAACATTTTGTGAGTGTGAACTTGTCAGATTTCTGTTCCCTATTTATTTGTAGTTCTCTGAATGGTTCTTACGTTCTTTTTCCAATGAGCCTTTTTATCCAATGAAGTCACCTCCTAGAAGTGTAGTGTGTTGTAGAGTAGAAACGCACATTTTGCTTAGTTTAATAATCAGATCACAATTGCATGGAGAGGGGGTTGTAGCCAAATCCGTGGTCTGGCACGGACCAGTGGTGGTCACTACCACTAGGGCCTGTTGTGTCAAAAAATGATCATCTGCCAGAAACTGATTAAGAGTCGCGGGAGCGCGCACAGCCGCCGTGTCGCTCGGTTTCCCTCGGTGTCGCCAGACTGCGGCTGTTTGATTTGGCATCAACACGTCGTAACACAATTTCACGTGAATTAATAGCCAAGTTCTGCGACAGACTGGTGACCTGTCCAGGGTGTACCCTGCCTCTCACCTGTGAAAATGCTGGGATAGGCTGCAGCTCACCCGCGACCCATATGGAATAAGCGGTCAAGACAATGGATGGATGGATGGATAATAGCCAAGTTAACATAAGAAAACTGTGTTTTGTTAAACATTAGTGTTTTTAACTGGTTGATTGCAAAGTGCAGACGACGAGATGTTAGGGAACATTCTTCAGGAATGGTGCTTCTTTACTATTCTGGCTGCCTTTTACGTCTGGTTAATATGATTTGCATATTTAATCACGAGTAAAGTGTCTTTAGAACTAATGTGAATTGCTATTAATAATTTTAACATGGACGAATGCTAAAATGAACTTATTGACAAGACAGAGGCCATAAATATAGGGTAGAGAACTGCAAGGGGTCTTTTATTTAATCAAAACTACTCTCTTGATTAATTTAAAACCGCTATTAACTCTTCTGGGGCGACAAATAGGCCTCAGTCACTTTTTGGCAAAGGAAAATTTGCTATTTTTAGCCATTATTACGTCAGAAAAATATAAAGGAGGGTGGAATATTCAAAGTGGGCTTTTACTCTCATTAATAGCACTCTCCTGATTAGGATTAGGTCGTTTTAAACTTTAGTGAACTCTTCAGTGTTGACACAGAGGCCTTAATCAATTTTGGCAAAGGAAAATTTGACATTTTTAGCAATTATTACTCCATAAAAAGCATAAAAGATAGTGGATTATTCAAAAAGGGCTTTAATCTCATTAATAGTACTCTCTTGATCAGCATAAGGTCATTTTAAACTTTAGTGAACTCTTCACCTCTGACACAGAGGTCTTAACTTTTGGCAAGGGAAATGGACATTTTTACTTTGTCAAAAAGTTATTAAGGCCTCAGTGTCACCACTGAAGAGTTCACAGATGTTTCAAATGACCTTATTCTATCAAAGAGAGTGCTATTGGTTAGCTACAAGCCCATTTTTAATATTCCACCATCCTCCATGCTTTTTCTGGGCTAATAATGGCTTGTCACATTGTGACAAAGCTTGTCACAATCTTGATCTAGCAACTTATGTCAAATAAATGCGGTGGAGGGGGAAAAGTAGAACTTAGCAATAAAGCAACATTAAAATGGAAACACAAAAATGTCAAAGTTTAATAATAAAATAAAAATCAACTTCAGTTGTCAAATGTGACAGTCGACTTTTTGTAGCTTGGACTGGGTCCATCAATGTTAGTTTCAAGGATTATTTCAGCATAGAATCATAGAAAACCCTCCAATCTTATCAGAATGTCAATTGTGGTCTACATAAGAAAGCATTTTAGTTCAAGAAAACATAGGGGAAAACAACCAATAAAGAAGACACAAGTTTTATGTTAAACTGATTTAATTATATCTATGTGTGATCATGTAACGATAAACGAAAGGATAGGTTAAATAAATCATAATACCTATGTGGTACATGCAAAATTAAAAGGCAAAAGTCAAGTTTAAAAAAACTTTAATTTGCTTCTGATCAGATCATGGTAAACTTAGACCATAACAGTCATAAAAAAGTTCAATAACCTAAATAAAACATGTAAATTTGATCAATAAAACAGCCTTCAAAATCTATATAAGCAAACATGTACATCCATGAATTTTACCTTTCTTTGGCTGATTTATGGATCAATAGTGCCATCTACAGGTGCTTTCTTGTCACTACCTTACATCTGTCTTAGATCAAGATTTGATAAAAATGGTAAAGTGACAAGGTTTTAAAATGCAACACAATGGTAAAGTTTAAACCAGTTGGGAAGAGACAGACTTCTATAATCAAAAGCAATAAATAACCAGGACTAACCATAGTAATTTTATCATTGTTATTGAGTTCTTTTAATAACAGTGACCAATGATGTTTGGCAGACAGAAGAGAATGATTTTTTACTTTTCTTTTTCTCATTCAGCAATGTTGCTAACACGGTTAGAAAAGTTAGAAGATGAAATTAAATTTTTAAGCATCAGGACAATTGTACCGACCAATTAATGCCAAGGGACCACTGGTCCGTGCCAGTGACCACTGTTCACGAGCTGCTCACTTTCATGTGACAGTGTAACTAACGCAGTGAAAAAAGGCAAAAGTTGTATTAACCGATAGATAAATAGAAACATCACTCCACAGGTCTCTCAACTGGTCCAAACAGGCCAGATCACCGAGGTGGTGGTCAGGACCAGTAATATTAGCGTCCTTTATGCCGGCGAGCAGCTGGTCCGCAGTCTGTGCCACTTAGAATTTGGTCATCACCACTGAGCCTGTGGTCGCAACCAGTGTCTGTAGCGCCCCTAGTGGTAGTGACCACTGGTCCTTGCGAGCGACCACTGGTCCGTGCCAGACCACGGATTTGGCTACAACCCCTGCTGATTGCATGTCACAATTAATGTCATTACACAAAGTTATCTGTCTCACATAAACACGTGGATCAGCTTGAAATGTTATTTAATTAACAACTAGCTGAGGTAAGCTTATTTTAAATGTAAGAATCGTCAAATATTTCATAAACCTGTTATTATTATTTACAACACAAACAGACATTCAGTGGTGAAAAAAAGTTTCCATACACCCCATGCTTTTGTGAAATATCTAATCCATTCTAATCCATTTTCTGTAAGCACACTTAAAGCAAGCATTTTACCAAAGTGCAGTATAATATAAGCAAGAGATAAAACTGAATGCACGCAAAAGAATAAAACAACAATAAAATAAATGCATGTTCAAATTATATGTTCAACATAATGCATTAAGAGTCACTCTTCGGTCTTCAAATGCAATTTTTTGTCTGCAGTCCAACGAATAACACTTAACACAACGTAAAAAAAGCCATTACCTTTTTGTAATTGGAAAATAATTGTTATTGTGTACATTTCTAAAGGGGTCCAAAAACTTTTTACACCATGCAAGGAACTAACATAAATATTACAGTAGATGGTATAGCTATGAATAAAGTTGATCACACTTAATTTCTTGGAATTTACATTGATCAATTCTTAAATTCTAGCAGACACATTGATTAATTTTTTCAAAAAATTGTGTGAAAAAGGATGGATCTGCACACTGGCTATAGCTCCAAAAATTGGTTCATTTTACATACTCTCTATTCCAAAGTTACAGTCTTCTGATCACAATTTTTACCTAAACATGATATGCATCATTTTGTCCTCAGGTCAAATTCTCGATTTTGGGAAGTCATTCAATTGTATCCATCCTCTCACAGACTACACACCAGATGTGGGTTACTCCTAAAAGGGAAATATAGCAAATGAAGTGTACTTAATTCAGCATAACTTATTGAGGACCGCAAATAGATAATCAATTGGATGACACCATAAAAGAATCTTTACATTTTCTGTATTTGATTTGAAGTTTAAAACACAAACTACTGGAGTGTTATATTTCACATGGCTTACACCTGAGCTACTTTACAGTAGAAATTGTTTCTTTATGTCAGAGGGACTCATAAAACTATTTAACACATACAATTTATTGTTATTCTGCATTTATTTGATGACCATGCTAATGACAGGATATTTGCATCTCTTGCTTTGGTTGTGTGCACTGATTGTGACTGCCTTGCACTTAGAAATCTTTGTCAATTAACATGTCATGAAATATTGTTATATAAATTTGTCAGGGCTGTGGCATACTACTTTTTGTGGAGGTGTGTTGGAGCCCTGTTTTATAATTCTTCAGCTTCTAAGGGAGTCCTTTTCTGATAATATAATGTTCATATAAAAATAACATCTAACTTGAATCTGATTTTAATATTGTGGTAATAAATGAAATAATGGAGGGGTCGGGACAATTACACAGCTAGGAAGGTGATAAATTTAAAAAAGTAGATGAGTAAAATAAAGTCATACTCAAGGGGATGTTGAATGACAACTACACAGCAATATCGGCTGCAATGTTACTAAAACTTAGAAAGATGTACTATAGGACATATTGTGTCAGTGTACAAATCTCCAGTATCCAGCTGTAATATTTAATCTTTAATCGTTTGAATATTTCATTTTCAGGAAAGCGTGAGAAACAAAATGAGGAATCTCCAGGTGCTGTCAAAAGCAGCAGTGATGAAGAGTCTCAAGGGCACTTTGACCAGACAGGAGAAGCAGATGATGTACATGATGATGCTTATAACATAGATTCCGCTGAACCAGACACACCCAAATCCATGCCTCCGGAAGAAGATGCAAAAGACCCAATCTGTTCAAGCTCAACAAAGCTTTATTTAAAAGATGAGAAATCTGCAAGTGCTGTCACAAGCAACTGTGATGAAGAGTCTCACGGGCAATTTGACCAGACGGAAGAAGCAGATGCAAATGATGCAACCAGTTCAGGCTCAACAAAGCTTGATTTAAAAGATGCATATGACTCTGACACTGCCAGCTTTGTGTCCATGCTGGAAGTTGGCCAAAACGATGACCATTGTTCCGTGGATGAGAGTAAAGAGGTAACATTTTAAATATATGATAACATTTTCATTGTTAATAAATAAATATTCAATGTCACATAGGTGCATTAACTTAGTATTTATTCTCTTTATATCTTTTTATATTGTGTATTGTCCAGAAAACAGTGATTAATATAGATCTTTTTTCAAAAAGAAATAGATTTTGTTTATGTTATAGATTGTATACTACTTAAAAATTGTTATATTAGAAAATATTTTTTAACAATTTTAACAAATTTTTACAATTAAATGCTTTTATTGTTTTTGCAAGGCTTTAAGGAAAGCTTTTTACTTTGTTTTTAGGATACAAAGACCTCCTCATTACCATCCCAGAAAACCACTCAACAGCAACAGCAGTTCTTTACTCATAAATTACCTGATCAGCCATGTTTCTTTTTTCTTTCCCGCACTGATTGGAGCAAACTGCGTCGAAAACAAAGGAAAAATAGATTCAAAACTTTGCAATGGACGAATATCATTGCAAAAGGCATACGACATATTCACCCATACTGTTCATTTGCATTCAAGCGACACAGGGTCAAAATAATAGGTTCTAAGAAAAAGGGACCAGTATTTACCTGTAGTGGATACTGCCTTTTTAAGGAGTGTCCTGTCCTGACCAAAGTAAGGATAGACAGTGAATCATCGCTCAAAGCTATGGTCACTTTTGAGGGGAGCATGGTGCAGCACAAAGGAGATCATCTCAAGAGGAGGCCAATAAGGGCAGAAGAGCGACAAGAAATGGCAGAGAAACTTGCTGCAAAAGGTCCAAGGGCCCTTCATCTGGAGCGTCTGATGAAGTTGGAAGATGATGTTTATGATTCAGGATGTAGGGATGAATTGCCAACACCTGGAGTCTTAAAAACTATTAGCCATTCTGAGCGGATAAAAAAGAGGCTCCACAAAAACGAAATGATGAGTTTACATTTAATGTCTGAGGCGGAAGAAAAATCTGAGGACAGAATAATTCAAAAGATCATCCTCAAACCAAAAGGAATAATGCTCTGGTCGAGAAAGACTATCCATTTGTTTTACGGACGGGCAAAGACAGACATTGTGTATTTGGACGCAACAGGCAGTGTTGTCAAAAAAGCAAAAGGAACCTCATCTCCTTTTTACATTTATGAAGTTGTTGTGAGGCATCCAGTAAAGGGTTGTTCCCCGGTGCCTGTTGCAACTTTTGTGACTTCGGAACATACGACGGCATCCATTTCCTATTTCTTAGGATCATTCATTACCGACTGTATGAAAGTACATGGACGGAATGTGAGAAAGAAACCTGTAATGTACATATGTGATGGCTCAGCAGTTTTGATGCAGTCCATTGCGCAAAACCTGTGTGGTCTGAGTCTCACTGAGCTCATTACACAGTACCATTCCATCGTCACAGGACAGGCAAAGGAAAATGCCATTGGCCACCCGATCCTGCATCGCTGCTTAAGTCATGTGATGAAAAATGCAAAGGCCCTCTGCAAAAAACAGTGTGTGATCTTTTCTTTATATTATGAACTTTTTTAAAAAGTAATATTTTAGTTGCAAAACCTATTTATATCACCTGTTTTTTTTCACAACAGTGCTGGAAAACACTACCTTCTGTGCATGCATGTGTTTGGACTGATGACACAGGCCACTACACTAAAAATGCTCGATGAAGTGGTACTGAGTGCCACTGTGGTCCTTTCCAGTCCATCGAGTGGTGAGAATGTTGAAAAACATTTTCACAACCTGCAAACACTTCTCACTTCAACTGTGCAACCAGTCATCACTGAAGTAACTGAGGAGGACTTTTGGGTAAGTGTTCTTGTTGGATATATTGTTGTTTATTTTACTTATTTGTGTGTTTTTATTTGTGTATCTTTTAATTTTTGGACATGTTTAATTTGAAATTTGTTTTTAAATGACGTTTGCGATATGAATAATTTTTTTCTTTTACAGGTTGAATCTTGTCCAACTCCATTGGACCAGCATTTCAAAGCAGTCATCCAGCAGGCACCATTGGACACATGTGGAGAGCCAAATGCATACCACTGTCCCAAATTCATTGAAAAGCTTCAACAATACTTTCTGCCTTAGGCTGTGCTGTGGTCCGGACTTTTACTCGGTAAGTCTGGTACCTCCCTATAATTTCTCACTATATATCTAGATATATCTTTTTTTTAAACAAAATGACTCGAGTTATGTCTTCATATTTCAGGAGACCTTGGGCGACATGGCACAGGTCCTGTTTATGAAATGCTGTCCGAGAAGTATAATCGAGCTGCCCAGAACTTGACACAGGTGAGTACAAGTGTTTTTTTTGTTTTTGGTGTATTAACCATTTTACATACACTCAATGACACATATAACCAATAACCCAACACATTCAACATTAACACACTTCTTCATATTAAAGTAAACATATCTTTGTGTGGGGCAGAAGGTCGGCGATTCTATTCCAGGGTTCCCCAAACTACATGTGTATGTGCCCTTGGGCAAGACACTGAACTCTAAATTGCCTCCTGATGTGCCTATTGTGGCATGAATGTGGGTGTGAATGAGTTCCAGTTAAAGTTTATTTAGATAGTACATTTTGTACGACAATAGTCACCAAAGTTCGGACCAAATGTAAGGAAAAAGGAAACTCAAACAATTACAGAAAAAGTCAAAAACAGAAAAACATGTAAACATGTAAAATCAGATATAATTTAAGAAAAAAGAACGGATAGAACTAAACCCAACAAGCTAAAATTATGATCTAAAGGCCACTAAAAAAATTTGTTTTGAGAAGAGTTGAGCTAAATACAGTATCTGACTGAGTAGAGGGGGACAGGCAGCATGAGGCAGCTATCAGATCAACAATTTTTTATTAGAATG
The DNA here is from genome assembly GCA_036919955.1 of Melanotaenia pygmaea. Taxonomy (NCBI): domain Eukaryota; kingdom Metazoa; phylum Chordata; class Actinopteri; order Atheriniformes; family Melanotaeniidae; genus Melanotaenia; species Melanotaenia pygmaea. The sequence continues at coordinate 8,810 of JBAFSZ010016487.1, forward strand.
AATACATGCACCCCCTGAATCCATGAGATAAAGTGTTGGGTTCTCTAGGGATCAACTATTTGGCTCAATAGTTTTTAATCTGTACATGCTGCCACTTGGGTACGTCATCAGGCGACATGACACTGATTCTCACAGCTATGCTCATGATAACCAGCTTTACATCACCGTGTCTCCTGATGTCCTGGAGCAAGTTAACACCCTGTTAAACTGGCATCGCCATCCATGACATTATAGATATAAAGTCATGTATGGCAGAAAACTTCTTGCAGCTTAACCAGAACAAAACTAAGTTTTTATTATTGGTCCTGAGGACAACAAAGAAAAAATATTTTATTTTCAATCCTTCTCATTTTGCGAGAAACCTTGGGGTCCTTCTTGACTCTGTCCTAAATTCTATTACACATATTAGAAAAATGACAAAGACAGGATTTAATCATCTTAAAAACATCGCTCATTTTTTTCTCCTGCAAGCACAGAGGTGCTGATGTTTTTATTTCTTGCAGATTACATTACAGTAATGCCCTTCTCTCTGGTATAAAAATATCAATTTTAGATTGATATTTGCTGTGATTGATATGCCACCTTGTGTGTGTCTGTGTGTGAGAGAGTATGATCCAATCTGTGTATGTTGTTTTTAACCCTCTGCTGCTTTATTTAAGACACTTTGTACTGCTGTATTAAAGTACTGTATAATACATTTTATTTAAAGGAGCTATACCCGAAATCACGTCTGGCTAGTTTATTTTGCGATAGCGGCTATTTTTTTTAGCTTTGGTGTGACGCTCTCTCGGCCAATGGGGTTAACTTTCGTAACTTTCATATCCCTAGGGTAATGCACTTACTGGATGATCGTAATCTGGACGTTCCGAAATGTAACCCCATTGGCAGAGAAAGACTGTTAAAGCTAAAATCTAGCCGTTTTCACAAACTAAACTAGCCGGACGTGATATCGGTTATAGCTCCTTTAAATGTATGAAAAATGTGCTATAAATAAAACTGAATTTGATTTTTGATTGTAGGACTGGAAAGCGCTACATAAGTAAAGTCCATTTACCATTTGTTTATCTTTTAGAATTACACCAAAAACAACACCACCCAAGGAATAATGGAAAAGAGCCAATGGGACCTGAAAAAGATCAGGTTTCAAAACAAGAGGCTGACTAGATTAGATGATTTTGTGCACACCTACAAGGAGATGCATGAGGCTCTTTTGAGAGAATACAGTGACTCTCTAAAGATAAAAAGCAAGGTATTATGTTTTAATGTTTGTTGAGATTTTGATTTGTGAAGAATGTGTAAGCCATAAATAGAAATATTATTAAGATCTTTTTTAAAAATCTGTCACTGAAAGTACATGAACTTTTTTAATATTGTAATGCTTACTTTAGTGATCACAGTGAATCACAAGAAATGACCGTAGAAATTGCATAGCAAAATTGTTGCAAAATATTACTTAAATAAATCCGCCCAATTTAAGCAGTAATTGTTTTGCAAAACTTGCATCAATAGGAAAAATGAATTATTTACATTTTTTTAATTAACAACACATTTCTCTTTTTGTTGTAAAAAGAGCCATAGGGTGGACGTTGAAAAATGGAAGCAGAGGAAGCAAAGGAGGAGAGGTGTTTACGTCACACCAATGACCAAGCCTTTTGACTTTAAGAAGGCTACAAAGAGCAAAGTAAGGACAATATGTTTGAGATATCACCATGAATTCCTAGTTGATTCTGAGATAAAAGCTAAAAATTTTAAATGATGATTTAATGCAATATTTTGATCAACAGGCTTTAAAGAAGAAAAAGACATTGAGCATGAAAGACACAGAGGAAAAGGACAGCAACCCTGACAATGTGCGTCCTCAGGTGATTGTGTCTAAACTTATAATTACAATGGTCTTTGGACTTGTGGTTGTCTCTTAACACACACAGTTCATAAAATCTGCCATATATTATAAAATCAACAACACATCTTTCTTGCTTTTGATCCAGTTTTTTATTGGAAATAAAAATGCACCCTAAATTAGATAATTCACATTAGCTGAAATGGGGATTTCATTGATGTATATTTGGTGTTGCTTTTGTCACAGGTTGACTCAACTGAAGAGTCAACATTGCTGTTCAAAAGTAAAGATGACCAGCAGCCCCTCAATGTAAACAGGCGAAAAAAGGTTTCTTTTTTTTTGTTGCATACTTGTCACAATTAATCTTTTTGCTTTGTAAATTTATGCATGAACATAACCGTTTAAATGTGTCTTGTACAGTTTGACAGTGAAACTACAAATGTAACAGACATTGGCACTTTGGATGAGGATGCACAAACACCAACCCTTCTGTGTCAAGGCAAGATGTTGTCAGTCAAATCACCAGAGGCAACTGACAAAAACCCAAAATATGAAGAAGAGGTATTAATATTCCACAACATTGCTAAGGGTCCATATTTTAAAAATCAAATTACATTACCTAGTAACTAATACGCACTTTATTCCTGCATTTATTTTCCTTTCGACTTATTGACTGTACAGTAACTGTGCAAATTGTGTTGTTACTTTTACATAAATGTAATTGTAAGAATATGCAAGGCTTACGAATATTAATTACAATTTTTATTTAATCTGTCTTGTGTTCTTATATACTAATAAGATCATTTGAAAAAAATGGAAAATACATACATTTATTTTCACAGCTAAATGTCCTTTGGAAACGGAAGAACACGGAGGTAGTGGTTTCAGTAATACCATCTGCAAACCACAGAGGTTCCAGCTTTCTCATACACCACAGTGAACTCTGTTCACTGAGACCTCACCAGTGGCTCACAGGCGAGGTATTCCTATATTTGAACATTACCAACAGTATAGTAAAATAGTTAAAAAATTGTGTATAATTTATTTTACTACTATTTATTCTAATGATTGACAAATGTTTATACGTCACTGTTCTAAAAATGTATTCATGTTTCAGTTCTATTTCTTTTCTCATTTTACATTTAAGGTTATGGAAGTCCTTCTCCATCTTTATGCCAGCCAGCTCAACCTTGGGAAGACCATTTTTATTCTCAACCACTACACTGCTGGTGTGATACTGTTTGGAGAAAGAGACAGGGTCAGACAACATGGCTTAAGAAGGGTACTTTTTTTTTTCTTTTTTTCTTGTCCAGACTGACAAAATTATTCACAATTTTCCTGAAGCGGTTCATAGGGGGCACCATTATCAACAGTTATGGGCGAAAAGAAAAAAAAGTGTCCGCACATATACACTCCCAAAGCTATAATTATAGTTGTTACAAAGTGAATTGAAAGCGAAAATTAATAGGCTGAAAAACCTGCATTGGTTCTCATCAGCAAATCACAGTGGGACAAGAGAGCGCTGTCGAGGATTTTCTATTTTTTACCTCCGCAAAGGAGGTTGTTTTAGCCGGCGTTTGTCTATCTGTGTACAAGATAACTCAAAAAGTTATGGACAGATTTCGATTAACCTTTCAGGATAGGATGGGAATGATGCAAGCAACAATCGATTATATTTTATTTAAGAGCCGAATTCTGGATCACTTAAATTTTCGTTAAAATTGCAGAGCTTGGTGGACGTCTGCACTCTCCGAGTTCTTTTCCTATTATTTATTTCAAAGTTTACAACTTGCGTAGGAACCCTGTGATTACCTGTACTGTACACTGGACTAACCTTCCACATGATGGCAGCAGCATTGCTGCAGGAGCGCCCAGCACCTGCTATGCAGGTAAAACCTGCTGTCTGAATTTCACCTGACATGTCCGCCAAAGCCAAAGCCTGGTGGTGTGACACAGTCAGGGCTTGACTCGGCTCAACGCTGGCTTTAAGGTACACCAGGTCTTCTCCAACACACTTAATCAACACAGGCCCTACTTTATTGCTGTGGAGGTACTAGTATAATTCGGCACTCTTCATTTTTTGGATAGCTTCACCATCGCAATCCATTGCGTTTATTACGTAGCTAAAGATGTTAGCGTAAGTTATTCTCGGTCACTTCTTTACCTCATCCTACCAATCCATAATAGAGGAGGGAAAGGGCAACCATACATTGCCTCTTCTGATCACTGTTTTATTGTGCTCCCATCTCGCCATCATGTCTTAACTAAAACAGCACCCTTTAGTGAAGATCATGAACCCTTTAGAATATAAGAGTGTAAAGTAAATTCGACGGCTGGCAAGCGACAACGGCTTCAAACCGGAAGATTCGCACATAATTTTGGGCCATACCCACAACCTGGAAGAAGTCCCGGGAAAATCATGGATAACTTGTAATTAGGAAGTGTGGCAATAGATTCAGCCCGAAACTTTTAAAAACACATATGTGGAAACAGCGCAGGAACTTCCCACCCGAAGTAGATTCAAGAAAATAGGCAATAGGCTTATAGA
>JBAFSZ010016488.1:0-34845 GCA_036919955.1 Melanotaenia pygmaea
AGAGTCTCTGAATAAAACTACATTTAGTGGCTGGATTGTAAACCTCCTGGACGGGATAGAAATGCCTGGAAAACGTCCGTACATCACCTAAAGGGTAGCTGTCCATCACAGAGATACACACTGGAACACTGATCAGGATAAAAGAGATAGAGGTTGGGACGGAGGGATCTAGAGTTTTAATGGTTAAACATAAACTACATCTTTTGACGTCCGGTGAGAGGAAGCAGCCCCTGCCTGCCTGTATCTAGTAAACCTGGTTTGAACTCGTTTTGACCTTCACGTGGGGGGTTTTTATCTGTAAAGGCATCCCATCTGGATGCATGTGACACAGAATCGATGGTTTAAATGTTTACTATCACATAATTCCACATGTGGAAAATAGAAAACGAATGTTGGGCTGAAATGATTCTGCAGCAGGTGCAACCAGATGTTCTTAATAATTACATCACAATTTAGTCCTCTAAATGACTTGAGTTGGATTTGCGGTGCAACACGGACCCTCCCAGAAGAGATGAACCGAGCATGACAGTGATGAATGTTGTTTGTAAAGGCTGTAAAAGAAAAGTGGATTGCAGCCGGGCTTATTAACTCATTCATAGTTTCGCTCATTGTGCTTTTGATGCTGTGTCTCGTGTCAACACGAATTAAAGGAAAACTCTGTCTGTTGGTAGCTTGTGTTCTGCGTGAAATGGCATTTTGGTTTTTCCTCAGGGAAACATGCTTCAGCTCAGCTCGTCAAATGTCAGCAGTTCTCTTTTTCCACTGTCTCCTTTGGAAACGTCTCTTTATGAAAACCATCAGTTTAAATTTGGCCCTTTTTCCTGTCATCAGCGCTGGTTTCATGCCGCGCTCTGCTGTTCATCATCAGTCACCGTTAACTGGGCTGAGAAGTAAAACCTGCACAGACACAGAGCAGATTATTGGAGATATTCATGATCATTTTGTCATAGAACAGCTGGGTTTAACTAACACAAATGTCATAGTTTCTTCTGTGATTCATTTAAAGCAGTGATCTCCAGCCCTGGTCCTCAAGGCCCACCATCCTGCAGGTATGCAATGTTTCCCTGCTGCAACACACCTGATTCAAACCAAATGGATCTCTGACGCTCTGCACAAGTCTGAGCCATGAATTTGAGTCAGGTGTGTGGAAGCAGGGGGACATTGAAATTTTGCAGGATCATGGGCCTTGAGGACCAGAGTTGGGGATCCCGCGTGTAAAGGACTGTTTGTTGAATAAATTGTATTACACCTGGATCTAACTGGGAGGCACTGGATTGTAACTGGAGTGAAATAGAATTGATTGGACTTGTACTGAACTCGTTTACATTCTGTTTAAAGTTCCTTTTAATTTCTTGTTCATGATTTTTCCATCAAAGTGGTTCCAGTGCTGGTTTACAGACCTGTGCTAGAGCCATTTTTTGCTAGTTCTCTGGTTTTGATTATTCTTATGATAATAATCAATCTTAAGCAACGTTAGGAACATGGCTCAGCTGGACACTGTTTCGGGGGGACCTTTTTGACTGCTGGACCATTAAACCTGCAGCAGAGCAGGTGTGTTCTTAGAGACTTGGGCAGTGAAAATGGACTGGGAAAGTCCAGAAAGCGAAGTTGCAGCAGAGCTTAAAGTTGAACATGGTGATGTGTCTGTTGTCTGAAAATAATAAGCTGGGTTTAAAAGGTTCGACGGGGACCAAATGACCACTAGCTGCTGCAGCAGGTAAAGGAAAGCAGGAAACTAAGATCAGCAAACTACGTTGCACACAGGGAAGCTGAAACGTAACATCCCATCTGCATCCCGGACCAGAATGGAGGCAGACAGCAGGGAGCAAAGCTTCTCATATAAAGCACTGATTTATTGTTAGTTCCACAGAACAGGAGGATGCCGGTCAGAACGCTGATAAACTGACATCTGCTGCAGACACGGTTTTATTCAGTGCTCTGAAATATGTTGATATATTCTCCTTAGCTGTCTGCACCTCCTCTGTTTTGTTAGTTTCTATCAATAAAATGTATTGAAAGTTTATTTACTACTTTAAATTTTTTTTCTTGTATCACTAAGTGTTCATTACCTTCATGTAACCCAAACAAAACCCCCAAACTACTGACATGTCTAACTTAGAATAATTTTGTACCATTTTTTCCAGTTCCTGAAATAGAAAAGTGGAACTTAATGGAATTTCTGTGTTTTTGTTGTTTAATTATTGTAAAAGAAATTTAAAAATGTACATCTTTATGATGCAGCTTATATCTTTATTACCAGGCAGGGTGCAATGCAACTAAACTAAATTGTCAGATGTGAGCCAATCAGCTTCACACAACAATCATAGTAATAATTACATATAAATAAAAACATGTTACAGTTGGGAGATCACAGCGGTGCATTGCATTATGGGATACATGCAACATCGACTCTTTGGATTTGTTCAGATGCATTCATCCGAGTACTTTTTACATACTGCAGATGCAATAGTTTGCATACTGTGAAATAAGTTTGGCTTAATCAGTACATAGTGATTTAGCCCCTCCTGCAGCTGCTGGTGGGTGGGGACAGATTAGCATATTTATTTTCCCATAGAGAGGACAAAACTGGACCCAGAGTCACCCTGAAGCTATTTTAAGGCCATGGGAGTTTTTTTTATGGCAAAAATTGGACATGAAGAAATGTGCTGTACAGATTATGTATTATAATAAATCCTGGAGTGAACAGAGGTCTGTATTATTCTCCCTTTCCATGGTTTTCTGTAGCCTGCTGGTGAAGCAAACAGGAAATCTTCTGTAAACTCCGCCCTCTGATTGGCCTTCATCTGACCAAGCAGCCCCCTGAATTAAATTTATATCAGAAAATTTAACGTTAACATATGTTAATAATGACTGCTGTTGCTGCAGGATTATTCTTTTAATGTTTCAGAGAGGAGCATCTCTCAAGGAGTCTCTCTCTTTAGCCCGTAAAGTATTGCATCATTATTATTTATTTGGCCTTCTCTTAATAAGAAATGGTTAATCTTTTTAAATGAATCATAACATGATGAGGTGATCTGTTAGAGAAGATCTTTACCTCATCATGTCTTTTCATGCAGAATGAATGGCTTCTAAATGAGCACTTATGAAGTAGACAGCATTCAGTTTTCAGGATGTAAATACTGATTCCTGCAAGCTTTTTACTCCTCTGAGGGTTTTCATGTTGGTGTGCTCTGACCTGTGCTGGGAGTGGGGGGTGGGTCTGTGGATCAGGCCTTAGAAAGCAGCACATGGGTTTATGTTTTTCATCAGCGGCTGTGACTGTCGTACAGAGTTTATTGGATCATTTGATAATCTTGTTGGCTGGAGCTTCGCCATGCATGTCCTTTGGTTCTGAATATGATTGTGCAGGCACAGATGATAGATTTAAACCCAGCAACATCACACTGTGATCATGATGATTTCTTTTCATCCATCTGTGCTTGCAGACCTGATTATTTCTTCTCTTTTGGATGTTTTCCACATTGGTGCAATGCTAGTATTGAAGCAGAAGAAGAAACTACAAATCACTGCATAATACAAGGAGCTAATTAAATCAAACTTTATTTATAAAGCCCTTTTCATGCATAACATCACCACAAACTGCTTTACATAATGCATAATATGCATGTGACGCGGCACCGATGAACCAGGTGAGGAAATGATAACCGAGGGGTCCATCAATATCAAGAGCCACCTCACCCATGACCACAGAGGTCGTCACCACGGAAACCATCCAGATTAGGGCAGACCGGGTCTACACCACATCCACAGGGCTGCAGTGCAGGGCCCCGACTACCCAGACAAGGACAATCACCACGGCAGCAAAAGCTCTCGATGTGGAGGAACCCAATGAGGAGAACAATGGCGTGGAAAAAATTAATAAAACAAAAAAGATCAAATCAATCTAAAAATAGTAGCAACAAATAACATGTATAAAAATATACATAAGAGTTCATATTAATTATCCGCTTGGTTAAAACAGATCAAAAAAGCAGAATTAAGAAGGTACAAAAACAGGTAGCAGATTGAAAATGAATAAGTAAATGAAAAATACACAATTTAATAACTGAGCAAAAGGTAAACGGGATAAGTTTAAAAGTAAGGAAATGAAAAATAAGAATTTTTTATAAGCTAAGCTAAAAGATGATGGAAAGTGGCGCATGTCCTCATTTCCGCCGCAGTCTAAGTGGTTTGATTAGCTTGAGCTTATCACAGTAATCCTTATGAAAAGATCTTTATTCCTATGGTGCAACCCTGAGGGTCGCGCCAGTATCTGTGTCTCCTAGGCAGGTTGGAGAGCAGGGCTGAGCTAGCCTCATGCATCTTCCATGCATCACGTTATCTTCTGCATTATCTCCTCCCCTGCACTTATTTATTTATTCTAATGGCTTTTGGGGATTTTGCCGGTTTGCCAAGCTGCCTGCTGTGTCTGTAAATGCCTCCCAGTTACATCCCTGGTCAACTAGATCCGCTTTTCATTATAGCAGTAAAACAGCACCAGATCTTCCATCTCCTGGTTGGGCTCTTATGACTGTTTGGCTTCTAGTGCCCTGAATTAGAGCTGCAGCAGACGACTTTGTAGGAAATAAGTAATTGCATTGGCTAGTCCAGTAATCAGATGATGGATTATGTTGCCTTATTTAAGGCGAGGAAAATGTGTTTATTTAGCACATTTCATACACAAGACAACCCAGTGAGCTAATTGGGTTATTAGATGGCAATAACTAGGCCTGTCGCGATAAGACAAAGGTCTTATTGCACGATAAGAAAAAATGAGCGCGATAAGTTTGGCGGTCGCGATAATTCATTTATTTATGTTTTTCTTTCTTACTTTAACATAGACTGTGTACGACAGTAAGTTTCACTATAGAGTATCTCGACTGAACTCTCCCGTTTCTTGCGGAGTGACCTCTCTCGTGTCATACTTGAGCATCATGTTGCAGCACGAGACTGTGGTGAACCACTTGACCTGTGCGAGCCAGTATGCCGCATTTGTATTTCAGGGCTGCCAACACGCATTGGCCGTGAGACTCGCGCATTTGAGTAGCTTCTAAACCTCCGATTTCTCACACTAGAATACACATCAAGAGCAATGCTGGTTAATCGAGAGGTTTCTGAAGAATTCCCAGCGGGCCGCATTACTTTTGGGTCGGTGTCATGGCGTATCGCAGCAACGCGTTGCAGCAACGCATCGCAGCAGCGCAGTTCAGTCGCAGCAACGCGTTGCAGCAGCACGTCGCAGCAGCGTGGTTCAGTCGCTGTTCATACATCAGTCTGACACGCAGTGATGAGTGGAGATATTTCAGCTTCACAAACGGAAACGATGCACAGTATTTTTTTTCTAATACAATGGTACTAACTGGCAGTTCTACCGGTTTTCCCTGTCTGAGCCCCATGTTTAACATTTTTTAATGTCTTTTTTGAAGAGCAGTTTTGTTTACAGAGCAGATAATTTATCCATCATACTTAGTGTTTTTGGTTGTTTGGTTTTCATTCAGTGTTAATGAGACTGAGAGTCTGTTCTATTTATTGTTTTTAGTTTGTTTAAAAGTTTTTCCAGTTCCACTGTAAAATGTTCTTTAGAAATGAAAGTTTATTGATCTTTGAAAGGGTCCACTTGCATTATTATTGAAAATGGTTTAAAAATGACATTATCACTTTCCGCAATATCGTTTATCGTGATAATTTCTGAGAAAATGTATCCCACAGCAAAATTTGTGGTCGTGACAGGCCTAGCAATAATATGCATTTATATGAGAGATTAAGACAGGATTTATTTTTTTTTAACGGGAACCAGTCATCGGTTTCTTCTCTGAAAATGCATCGGGTTTAACTTCAGATTTTCTATCAGTTAGAATTTACATATGGTCACAATTATGACCAATGGTTAAAATGGTTAAAAATGTGTTTTCTATGAACTTTGGCTATTACAAGTTGATGATAGTCTCATAGAACAGCGGTTAGCATCTGTTAGTTCATCTGTTGCTGCTGAATGCAGCTGAAATCCTAAAAAAGTATAGTTTTGGCCTACATCTTAACCAGCAGTCACTGATTTTACAAGAGCAACATCCTTAAATAAAATATATTGGAATAAAAACAGAAAACATCCTACAGGATTTGTATGATGCTTCTTGTTTTCTGACTTTAGACAACAAAAAATCCACCGTTATATTTAAACATGGAGCTGTGTCTGCTTTATTCTTAGTGCTGAGTTGCACAGGAAGTGATGTTTCTTTTGACCAATCATTGCATTGCGGTGTTTCAAGCGCCACCCTTTTTTGTTGAATCTGTAAGATTGGGACCCCCAACAGAAGGGTCCTAAAACAGGGGGCATTTCAGGTCTGATAGTCTGATACCCTTCCCAGTTTTTGCCTGTGGAAACACACAAAAAAAGTGTACGAACCCCTACCAGACTGAACCTGTTGGTGGAAGTGGGGCCTATACCGATTCATGTTATGATGCTTGTTCATTTGACTGGATGTGGAAACTAGAAACTAAATGCCAAGACTGCAGCACAGATGTGCTAGTCTGGGAAGCTAATTAGCTTTTAAGCCTCATTTCTGCTTCTTTAGGTATGTAAACAGGTAAATGGGTATGTCCCCTTCAGGCGTCCCAGTCCACACACTCCCCATGTTGTTAGGCAACACATCCACTAGAGGGCAGAGTTCTGGTGGTCCTACTCTGCTGTGTCTGGGTACGCATCTGCAAGCTCTCTGAAAACAGACTGAAAGATTATCAAAATAACCGAAGAAGACTCCGTCAGGATGTGTATTTAATAACTGATATGGTCTCAAACTTTGGACATTTTCACCTTTTTTTCTGACTTTGCTCCTCATTTTCTTTGGTTTCCCTTCGGTTGCACGACCAAATCAAGCCGGCTGCAAACATGATGGAGCTAATTGAGTGTTTCTGTTTGTGTGAAAATGAAGCTTTGAAGAAAATAATCACATCAAGAATTTTTTTTTCCTTTTTGTAGCTGACTTATTTCAGCTCTAATTAACATATTCAAAGAACTTTTTTGTCTTCTGCCTTTTTCTGCTGCTGCATTGAAACCATACCATCTATTATTGATATTAACAGAAAGTTTTTCTGTTGGCTTCATTACATTCGGAGACCCTGTGGGTTATGAAAGGCATTAAAAGAGACTTCCAAAACAACATTAATTCTCCAATAAGAGGCTGTTCATAAATTCATAAATAGAAATGTCCTTTTTTTTTCTGTCTCATACCCCACCAGCCCTCCTGGTTCCATGCTGATATTTATATTCAGCATGGTTTGGGGGGAAAATGGGATGAAAAGTTGAAGTCTTTGTGTTCTTTGCTCTCCAGCTTCATTAATTAAATGCAGGGAATACAGTAGCCTCTCCGTTTCCTCAGAGGGAAATCTGTTTAGTTTTATTTTTGGAGGTTGTGTAGATAACATTTGGTGTTAGTTTTGGCGTAATTTGGCAGGTGATATTAATATCTCGCTGGGTGTGGAGTCCATATCAGTCAGTATCTGCTCTCAGTGAGCACACATGCCTCTGTGGACCCAACTAACCCATTTTAATAGTTATGTGCTAAACTCTCAGACCTAATTAGAGTTTGTGCACAAACACCATACAGACCATCATTAATCTTCACTCAACTAGATGCAGAACCAATTATGTAAGAAATGCTTGATGCAAGTTACATCTTTATCCTGTGTGGCTTTTATTTAGATTTGACATTTGCTTCAGAAAATGATTTCTAGCTAATTGATTTTGCAGGAAAGCAGATGAATGTGGAGCAAATCTTATCTTCATCATATCCCAGGTGGTCTTATTAACAGCCTTCAGCTGTAGGGAAATAAATGCATGTGCATGAGACTGACAGACCAGGTGAATTAGCTTTTTCTGGACCGTCTGGACTGAACAGGTGTTTCCTATCAAACAGTCATCCTGCCTCTACTCTGCAACTCTTGTTGCTTTATGTTTTATGTTATGTTTGTTATCTATGTACTTGTATGTCATTGCTTTTATTCTTTGCTCTCTTAAACGCCATATGTGGCTTTCTTTGGTTTCCAAATTCCTTCAGTGGTGCCCCATAATGTTTTCCATTAATAATTTTATTGGATTTCATCAACTGTCCTTGGAATTGGGCTATTTTCCTGAATTGGTTAGATTTGATTCACAAGAATTTTACTAGTTTGATTAAATTCAAGTTATTTACAAATATTTATATAACACCAATTTTTCTTGAATATTAAATATAATCTCAGATAACCAACTTCATAAAATACTGAGACCATTTACATGGCCATCAAAAACAGATATCTGGTAGTAATGAGATTACTTTAATAATACAATACGATGCGTCTGAACACACTTCTGAAATCCGTTATTTGAAACATCATCGTCTACATTTTCCAGTCTATTATCGGATCTATTTCGGAGTATGTTCAAGGTGACATCACTTCCTCTTATTTTCAAAACCCTGGGTGTTTGTTTGACATAGCAGAGCCAGCGGTATAGCTTAGCTGCTAATGTTTGAGCCTGCGGTCTTACCGTTAGCTGCTAATGTTTGAGCCTGCGTTCTTACCGTTAGCTGCTAATGTTTGAGCCTGCGGTCTTACCATTAGCTGCTAATGTTTGAGCCTGCGTTCTTACCGTTAGCTGCTAATGTGAAAAGTAATAAGATGCTAAATAGTTTACAGGTGAATGAAAACATCTATTCTGATTTACTGCTGTCAAAGTGAACCAGGATCTGACACCAGTCGTGCAGGGACCGGACAGCTTGTACAAGCAGGTCCGGCACTCCATACTCCCGGTGTACCCCCCATAGGAGTCCCCAGGGGACATGGTCGAATGCCGTCTCCAAATCCACAAAACACATGTAGATTGGTTGGGCAAATTCCCATGCCCCCTCAAAGGTTGTAGAGCTGGTTCGCTGTTCCACGACCAGGACGAAAACCACACTGCTCCTCCTCAATCCTAGGTTCGACTATTCAACTCTCCAGCACCCCTGAATAGACCTTACCGGGGAGGCTGAGGAGTGTGGTCCCCCTGTAGTTGGAGCACACCCTCCTGTCCCCCTTTTTGAAGAGGGGGACCACCACCCCAGTCTGCCAGTCCAAAGGAACTGTCCCCGATGTCTACGCGATGCTGCAGAGGCGTGTCAACCAAGACAGCCCTACAGCATCTGGAGCCCTAAGGAACTCTGGGCGGACCTCATCCACCCCCGGGGCCTTGCCACCAAGGAGCTTTTTAACCACCTCAGCGACCTCAGCCCCAGAGATGGGAGAGCCAGCACCAGCTACCCCAGACTCTGCTTTCTCATCAGAAGACGTGTTGGTGGGATTGAGAAGGTCTTCGAAGTCCTGTTTCAGGTCTTTGCTGGATTTCAGATCCTGTTCATCTGCTGTAGATAGTTTTTAGTCTTTCTCTTGTCCTCCACATGTCCAGTTTCTGCCTCAATGCGGAGATAAGCCACGTTTCCAGCTCCCAGCTCTTTGGGAATCACCCAAAGATCAGACAGTTTTTGACAAACTGATCTTTGCTGGTTTTCACAGATGGAACTAAGGAAATGGGAACAAATACTGCATCTTTGTGATAGTATAAAAGTGTGTAAAGATTCAATTTTAAACTGCTTTGTTTCTAAGTTGTCTATTGAAGACACAACACTGGTTCATATGTTGATTTTAAGAGCTTTTTTGTGTTTGAATGACTCATAAATCAGTGTTAAAGCAAAACTATTGAATTGGGGCATATTTTCTCACTTATGATGGCTAATTCAGCATTCATCCTGCACTCTGTCTCTTCTCTGAGCTCTCTCCAGCCAATGAAAGTAATTCCCATGTATTAATATACTGTAGATGGATAAATTAGCCTGCAAGTGATGGTGCTACTTGCAGACTTGTGTGTAGAAGATGGATGTTTTGGCAATATTATTTTCAATAAGAAGTCTTGAACATAAATGTGCCTGTTTATCAAAGGAATAACTAATACATGACTTAAACATTTCAGTAAGAAAATAGTTTGAAAGTTGTCACAGTGGTGAAGTGTGTGTCCTTGGCAGAGGTGTTTATTTCCACTGAAGTGTTTCCATTGTATGCATTCACAATATCAGCAAGGCTGAATGTTACTTAACAACAGATAAATGGATTCTTTTTGCAGCGAATGTGAACTTTTTATGCCGATGATACTCTGATTTATCTCCCACTGAGTAGAGAAATGATTAATGCTGTCAAAAATGACACGTTAATGGTGGTATCTAATTTATCTAATTAATTATATTAACCGTCTCTCTTGTTGCTTTTGTTTATCATTCAGCCTAGAAGGAGGAAAGTAGCAGGTCATGCTTCACACTGGCACATATTTACCCAAAAGTATTGTTCTTGGACATGCTAGCTAAAGTAAGCAACATTTATCATTCTCATGTCAATCAGATCCATGTCTCTATCATGGGTCATTGGTGCTGTGCAGATGTTGGAGACACAGTTCTGATCATTTAAGGGACATTAATGTAGTGAGAAAAATTATAAACAGGTTCTGAGATATAAATCAGAGGAGTTTTTCCTCTATAATAAAGTAGCTGACAGGTAGAAAGGATTTTTACTTCAGACATGCAGAGGCGGTTCTTGAAAAGTTCTGATGGGGGCCAGTCAGGAGCACTGCCCAGGAAAAGGGGGGCACAATGAGATATACCTTTTAAAGGTCTTTTATTTTATGTAATATTTAATAGATTTTTACAACTAAAGTGATCAAGCCAAGAAAACCCCATGGTTTGCTCTTTCTGTTGATACAATACAGAAAAAACAGACAAATTTTCAGCATGGTGATCAATCATGATTGTGATTAATCATGATTAATTATCTTCTAAGCTGTGATTAGTCTGATTAAAAATTTTATTCACTTGACAGCCCAAGAAATAATTACTCTCCTTCTCCCTGTTAGCCTACAATTTGATGGCACATTGTCTTTTAAAATGAAGATCTTCTACTGATCTCGGTGTCATTTCAGTTTTTGACAAATATTTAAGTTAAGTCTGTTGTCAAAAGTTCTTTTGCTCGGAGATCTTTCTCCAAGATCGACATTTCTTTCTTTTAGTGATTATGAGAGGGTCATGCTTACTTTTATCTTTTCTAGTTTTAACTATCGTGACTCTTCTTTTAAATATATAAACCAGCCTTACCGTAACCTTCTCCAGTTGGTTCAAAAATCTTTGTTCTAAATAAGATCTGGACATCTACCAACTCCCATTAAAACATGACACTGTTTATCTTTTAGGACTTTGTGTCACTCAGAAGAAAACAGAATGTTTCTCGATTTGTATTTCATTCTTTTATTCTGATTAAAAATCTATAGACTTATATGTTGTGGGTTTTTTTTGTGTGTGTGTATGTTTTTTGTGCATTCTGGCCAAAACCAGATGTGATCGAGCTCTTCCTTTCCTGGCACTAGAATGAGCTCCCCTCCCAGATCAAACTGGCTCCTACTCAGAAAACTTTTAAATCACATCTTAAAACACATTTTTACTTCTCAGCTTGTAGTGTGCTGTGGTCTCTTTTTGTCTTTTAATGGATTTTAACCTTTTGTTTTTAGCCTTTTAATTTCTTTTAGTGTATTCTACCTTTCTAATTTCTTTATTGTAACCTCTTAACTTGTTCATTTCTTTTTATACATTTAAACTTTTAGTGTATCTTGTAGTTTTTAGACGTCTTTAATATTTACAGATATATTACTGTACTTGGTTTCTCAAGTCTGTTAATGTAGTTTTAAAGCACAGATTTTCTGGCTGTGTGTGTTTCAGCATTTATATTTTGCATGTTCAGCACATTGGAAAACATGTGTTTTGTAATGTGCTATATTAATAACGTTGATTGGCCAAACATGTTCATGCTGGTCTTTCCAGAAGACATTGTTCCAGAAGTCTGGTGGTTTCCTGAGATGCTGTGCTGCCACGTTGTTTTTTCTCCTGCAACCTTCCCAACAAGCCTGTTCAGTCTTTTTCTAACTGGACTGTCATGAACTTTAATATTTACCTGCTGCTGAAGGCCTGGAGAGTCTGAGATGAGACCATCACATTGTTTATTTCTTCATTTTGGTTTAGTTTTTGTTATTTAAATGTTGACATGGTGCAATCTGTGTTCACTCCTGGGCAGCAGCCACAATGTCTTTCTTTATAAAGGTGGATGCAAATTAACAATCAATATGATTAATGATCAAGGTGCAGCCCTGGTGGTGCATAGGAGGAAAAATGATCTGATCACGTAGACCTCACAGACCCATGCAGCCGAAATGTTGACAAATGAGAAACAACCGGGAGTTTATCTAAACAAACGCACACGTTAAATCCTTCTTTGTTTGCTGCTGCAGACATGATTTATTTTCGATTCGACTTTGCTCTCATGGTAGCACAGAGGTGGCATAAAACAAAAAAATAAAAACAACCCTTCCCCTTGAGCACCCGGTAAACCACGAAGATGGTGACAAAGTGTACTGGAGGTTTGTTTGGTATAATCATTTCTTGGAGCGTGTTTAGTCTCAGGCATTCGGGGGGCTTTTTGTTGTTTTTGGCTCTTCAGGCGGGCTTATCTTTGCAGGGAAGCCTGTAAATGTGTTATACAGTGTGATGCACTCCATTAGCCTCTGAGTTTAGTTTGCATACATGCTTTACAATGATCTGCAAATGATAAACGGCTTCTCTGGAGCTGTAACTGAAGATCCTTTTATCTTTTTAGATGACTTCAGAAATGCCTGTCTTATCTAGCTGCGTTTTAAAGAGAAAAAAAGAACTAACAGGATCAGGCTAATATGTGCTCTGCTGAGATGAACACAGTGTCTTATCTAATATGTGAGCTCCATGCATTTTTTACAGTATAGTTGATTACATTCTCTGGATGGTTTTTCATATTTAACCAGCTGCAGGCGGTGTGGGTTTTACTTGCGAAATAAAAGCCATTATTATTCAGTACATCAACACAATAGACATTTATTTATTTCTGTGTATTCACTGCTGTGCTTTCATGTTGTTTATATATTTATGTCATTATATTTGTAGTTTCTGTGCAAAATTTTGAAATAATTTATCATTTATTCAGGGATGTTTGTTCTGCTCCCTGTTGTCTGGATTATTATTAAGCCTGGGATATGCCTGTACCGTAAATAGGTTTGAGGATTTTAATATCCGCCTAATAAGTAAGAATATATCTTTAATCAATGACTTCTGCCTGACCCGATCACCTGTGGGAATGTGGGTGACCTAGCATCTTGGGCGGAATTTGACTCTCTCCATGTGTCTTTAATAGGCTAAATATATTAAACGGCTATATTACAGTTAGTTAATGCAGACTAAAAGTTATTAAAACCCAACCAAGTTTAACTAAAACCCATCTGATCTCAGCTGTCCTGCCAAAACAGGTTTGGGCTAAATTGGGCATCACTAATCTGTAGTGTTCATAGTTTATATGGAACATCTTATATACTGTATTTATCATTCCTGGGACTATTTTGCTAATTCCTGTGAATGTTTTACTAATTGGACTAAATTACTAATTCTTATGGTTTCTTTATTAATTCCTAGGGCTGCATTACTAATTCCTGATTCTTGGGACTTCGTTACTCACTCCTACATTAACTGGGCTACTATCCTCTCGTTTCCACTTAAAGTAATGTGTGTGTTTTTAGGAGGAGATATGTCATGGTTCACGATGTGGTTCCTGATTCTTGTTTGGTTTTTGTCTGTTTTGGTTTGTTATGCCTCAGTCTTGGTTCATAGTTCTGGGTTTACGTCATGTGTAGATTCCGTTCATTCTTTAGGTTTTCGGCTTCGTCATGTTTAGTTCAGATTTTCTGTTTTCCATCATGTGCTCAGTTTTCTGTTCCTGGCTCGTTATTTCACCTGGTTTGATTTCTCATTCACTTCACCTGCTCCTAATTATTCCCCCTGTCTACAAATACCCCATGGTTTTCACTTTGTCAGATCAGATCAGATCAGAAATACTTAATTAATCCTTTGCAGGTCCTTATGTGCTTCATCCCCTGTAATGTGTGTTTCCCTGTTCCTGAGTTTAATATAAACCCTTTTACCCGCACCACTTCTGCCTCCTGACTGATCCACCTGCGTTTGGGTCCTCACCCCCACCAACACACAAAATAACCATTTTTTACTGTGTTCCAGGTGAATTTACTCTGACACAGTAGCACATATCTTGATTCTGTAGCTCATGTCTCAGCTTTTTTTTCAGACCAGGATTATACAAACATCCCTGGTAGTTGTGCAGATATATTTAATTTATTTTCTGTTTCTATTTTCAGACATACTGGTTCAACCAGTGTAGTTTCTCGGCCTGGAGCCCTACGTAGTACATTTGGTGATAAACATACAGTATTGTTAGGTGGTGAATCATGTCTCATCTCTTTCTTTTCTCCAACTTTTCTGAAGGTCTCTTAAAATTCTTCTTTAGGCATTGGCTGCTAATTTTCTTTAATTTTTAGAAGAATGTGTGTGTGTGTGTGTGGGGGGGTTATCTTTAATCAAGGAGGTTGTTTTTCTATTTTAGAGCAGGGTCTCTTCTCTTCATACTTGTTCTCTTTTGAAACTTCGTCCTCGAAGTCAGAAGATCCCTACCTGATATTTAACTTATTTCCATTCCTCTCACTCAGAACCACTTATCATGCATTTAATACTTTTCTCTTTCACTGTCAAGAGAGTTAAATTGTTACATAAAAAAATAAAAAGTAAAAAATAACACCACTGAACCAAGAAATGATGCCCCTTCTGGACTCACCAACCTTAAGATCTGAAGTCTAACAGCTCCCTTTACAAAATGTCTCCATTCAGAAACCTCCAGTAAACATTTGATTTCAACTGTCAGAAGATGGTTTTACCTGCAGGTGAAGGATTCAGTTTAATCTTGAATAGTCATTGACAGCAGCTCAGTATTTTCTATCGTTTTCTACATTATATAATATTGATAATCGGGATTGCACTTGGTCAGCTTCATATCGGCTGGAGGACGTTTTCTGGGCAGCCAAAGAACAAGCAGAAAACATCCAACAGCAAAAGATTTGACAGCTCAAACGGAGTCTGAATGCAGGAGTTTTGAGAGAGACAACTTAGCAAAGAACCGGTTTAAACTGGATCTTTAGGCTCTTTGTCACAAAGGCGCATCATTTGTTCCCATTTCTGTAGTTCCATTTGTGAAAACCAGCAAAGATCAGACAGTCTGACAGAAAACAGGATTTTAGCAGCAACAAGGTGATTCCCAAAGACCTGGCAGCTGGAAACTTGGCTTGTCTCAGCATGGAGGCAGAAACTGGACATTAGGAGGACAAAAGAAGAAGAGTCAGCAATAAAAACCATCTACAGCGGGCGAACGGGGTCTGAAATCCAGCAAAGACATGAACCAGAACCTTAAAGGTGTATCTGGACCTTCAGCTGATCCGTCTACTGTTGGCCGAAGCCTCATCAGAAATGGTCTCCATTTATTAATTCAATCCAGTTATTAATATTTAGGTAAATAATTTCTATGGGGGGGGGGCTTGAAAAAAGAAACTAACTGCTGCTTGTTGACGTCCTTCAGTGGGAATGCAGCCGGGTTGTTTTGGACTGAAAATCAGTGAAACAGCTTCTAGTGTCCATTTGTTAGCTTGTGATGCTGGAGACTGAATGCCTGGAATTATAAACACAGAAAATTACTCAGACTTTGTTCCAGCATCAGGAAAACCACTTATTGGCTTCATTTTTCAGCTTGAAAATGATCCCAAACACGCTGCCAGGGCAGTAAAAGCTCACCTGGGTAGAAAAACACAATGGAAATACTATCAATCATTATGGAAGCAGCGTGGGATCATCTTTATTCTCAGTGTTGGATCATCTCCACAGGGAACGGAACAAAAGGCAGCCAGCATCTAAAGAAGAGCTTTGAAATTCCTGAAGATTACTTCATGAAATTACCAGAAAGCTTTTCTGAGGGTTCAGATTGTTAAAGAAGAAAGCTGCTCAGACCAAACATTCACATTTAACTTTGTTCCTCCCACAATCAAAGACATTTTCATCTGTTACCGTAGAGACCAATCAGCCTAATTGTTGCTGCATCTGTCTCCTTATTGACATGGTTCCAAGCAGCCTGTGTGAAATGAACCAGAGGACGAGTCCTGCTCTGTGGTATGTAGGATTGCAGCTCCAGCTTCCCACAGTCTGGGTGACGTGTTTGATGTGCTGTGACACCCAGAGAAGTCTCATAAATCCTGCAGGTTCAAAGCTGAACACAGCTGTCTCCACACATAACAAAACACATACACAGAGTTGGATGCAGCAACATTCAGTTCACCAGCTGATGAAAAGCACCGCTGTTCATCCGTCAAATTAGAGGAAGATTTGTCAGCATTCGGAGCACAAGGAACCTGCAGGAGGCTTCACATGCAGCCTCTCTCTCTCACACACACACACACACACACTGGGAGCCACTTTTTTTCTGACACATGAAGTGAGGGGGTGGAGGCTGCATCCCCGTACCTGGCTGGGGCATTAGGGAGGGTGCTGGCTAGCGTTAGGTAGGCAGGACCTCTGCTGGACGGCTCGCAGGACCCTACAGTGTTAACTACCTCTGGGTGACTGGCGGCTGTCATCCCTGGCCCCCTTGGGCTTGTGCTTCATGGCCGTTTTAGTTCTAGCTGGGGTCTTCTGCCATCTTCTGGGTGGATGCATGTTCGTCCTTGTAGCGTACCTGTGGTGGGCTGGGATTTGTTCACAGGGGTGGCTGCTGGTCCGCCTCTGATCTTTGCAGGGGCATGGTCACATTTGCACCGTATTCATTCCTAATATTTTACCGCCATATTTACTAAAACCTGCTGATACAGTCACCATGTCATCCTGTGGGTTCTTATGTAGTCTCAGTAAGAATTTTTCATCAGAAGGGTTCATGTTGTGACTTGAAAATAAATATTATTCTGAAAAGAGCAGCAGTCTCTGATATTTCTTCTTAAAGTGAAATTTACCAAAAAATTATTTTTGGGAAATTTTATATATATATATATAAAACAAAACTGTGTAACCTTTTTTCCTTTTTGTATTTATTGCAGATTTCTACTTAATATTAAATGTATTAAGTTTTCTGTCTAAATAACACAAATTCATTACTGTCAATCCTTCCTGTTGCATGACTCTAAAAAGGCCTTTTTTGAGCCAGGAAATCTCTGCTGACCTCAACACTGGTATTTGGTCATGAAGTACAATAATGCACAGATGTGAATGTTGACCTGATTGTGACACAGAAAGTTATTTTTCCGACGTCCTTTAATGTCTGTGCCACAATACATGGAAATCTGAACAAAATGTTACAGCAGTCATTATGTTAGTGGTTGATTTAGTTCAGTCTGGAGCCAAGTGTTGGACTGATACCTCTGCAGATGGAGCCAGGCCACCATCATTACATCTGCTAAAACAGCTAATGAGAAGTGAAGCTATAAGCAGTGATGAATGGCCCTCACACCTCTCTCTGGCCTCTTCCACATCAGCTGCTGTGTTCAGACATTTAGGGCCAGGATCATTTGGGATGATGCTCAAAAGCTGGATGGACATCATGTTGCTTTTGATCACTCCAACAACATACTGATTCCCATTTAAATGTAAGGGATATCAAGCTAGTGTAACAAAGGTGATGTCTTTAATTTTATGTTTGAAATGCCACCAAATCCTGATTAAACTAGAAAATTTTTCTTTTGTTCAGAATATGTTCAGTACTTTGTCTCGACTCCAGATTTAATAAGGGTACTGTCCCTGACGTCGCTGTTTGATGACGTCAGCGCGGCGCCATTCTCAGCCATAGACCGTATGTAAAAGATGGATGGAGCCACCGTGACATCACTCGTAGGTTTCTGAGGAGTTAAACTGAAGCTTATTGGGCGGTTTCCACCGTCGCCATCTTGGCAGCGCCATGCGTGTTGTCATTTCCGGAAAATCCAAAATTGGGCAAAGAGGTGGAGCTGAGAGGGGGACTGTACATGTAGCTAAGAGCTAATGGTAGGTAATCAGCTAACGGAGGTAGGCGGACTAAAGCTAAGGCTAAAAACCACGGTTGTGCTGCACTCTCCCTTCTTGCCTTGGATATTGGATACCTGTCAATCAAAGGACACAGACTGCCAACTACCAGACTGTTATTAAAGAGCAACCAGCAACATGGTCCAGCATGGTTGAAACCCTCGTAGACCCTTGGTTCATCACTAAGGAGTGGTCCAGCAGTTTCTTCATTTCAGTCTGGTAATAGCCCACCTATTCCCACAATATTTACCAGGAGTTTTAAAACAGTATAAATCTATGGGCATATCACATTTTCCTTTCAAATAGCCACCAGGTCCTCCAACCTGGTGGGCTGCTTTTCGGTCTAATGTCCCTGCTACATGAGGGTCTTGACCAAATATCCAACTTGCAGGATCCCTGCATTCAAACCCTATTCCTGAAACCTGGGGAGCTTTCATGGCTCCAACTTTCCCAAATCTTAAATCTTGAGGAAGTGAAATGGCAAACGCTCCAAACAACCAGGAAACTGGCTATGAACATGAAGTCTGATGCATGTTGGATGTTGTCTCAGATATGACTACTGAGACTTAGAGGTGTTGTGTACTGACCAAGAGGATGAGGCTGCAGATACCAGCAGGTGTTATTAGCTTCTCTTAGAAGGTTATCTGACTAAGACTGCAGTATTGGGTGAAGCTTGGAATAGACCTGGTTCATGCATCTGATCAGGATGCCTCCTGATTACCTCCTTTTGAAGGTTTTCTGGCTACATCCTTACAAATAGGCCTTAGGGCAGATCCAGGACCTGCTGGTGGCATTATATAGCCCTTATGGCCTGGGAATGCTTTGGAAGAACTGGAGAGTATCATTGGGGAGAGGGATGTCAGGTCTTCCTGTGAAACTGAACCCGAGGTGCTCAACCACCAGGCCCTTACCAGAAAGCTCCCTTCCCAGGCATTGCTCTAAGAAGGTAGCCCGGTTTCCCTCTTTCAGGCAAGGTATCTAGTCCATCTTGTTCTGGATCATTGAGGTCTTTGAACCTCAATGGAGTGCTCATTCTGGGATTGAGGATTTGCCTCAGCGTGAGGTGGACGGATGGATTAGGGCTTCAGCAGTAATTAGGACCCTGCTCAGGTCCACCATGGTGAAGAAAAAGTTAAGCTGAGAGGCAAACCTCTGGATTCACTGGTCTGTCTTCATTCCATGAATTTCATGAGACTGAGTTACTGAAAGGATAAGATCACAGATACAAGCAGCTGAAATGAGCTTCTTTTGGAGGGTTACTGTGCTCAGCCTTAAGGATCGGGTCCTCGAAAGAAGTCAGCTGAGTTGTTGTCATCTGATTAGGATGCTTCCTGGTAACTGGCCCTTGGAGGTTTTCTGGTTATATCCTTGTTTGAGGAGACCCTGTAGCAGACCCAGGACCTGCTGGATGGATTAAAGATCCTTTTCTGGGCTAGGAAAGCCTAGGAATCCCCCAGGAAGAGTTGGAAAGTGTTACTGGGAAGAGGGATGTCTGGGTCTCCCTGCTGAACTTGCTGCCTCTGTAACCCGACCTCAGATAAACAGCAGAAAATGAATGGATGTCTCAGATTGCATCAAATCATATTTAATGGCACAAAATTGCATTTGTTTAAAAAGGAAAAGAAAAAAAAAGTCATATTGCCAATGAATTGTACATACATTGCATATCAGGATCACATTAGAAGGCTGAGATTGAACCAGCCCCACCCTCATTGTTTACAGCTTGAAAAATGAGGCCCAGATAAAGTGAATCAGCATCAAATACCATTTTTCTGCAAACACTACAATTGATCTGATTAGGTAAAACTATGAGCTTATTCCATTTTATTACTCATTTTAGTGTTTCAGAGATGACAGTTTGCACTTGGTATAATATCTGGCCACCGCTCTCTGGAAGTGCCCCCATGATGCAGAGTTATTGCCCCCTTCCATCACTGCATCTCTGGCAGTAGGTTTGTGATTTCACTGGCATTCATCTCCATTAAGAGAGCAATCAGCAGCACATAGCGTAGAAATGGCAGCTCTGGATCCACCCGCTCATCCTCAATCACCTAGAATCCCCCCACCACCACCATCACCACCACTTTATCGAGCACTATGATCTATTAAGGAAGAGAGCTGGAGCAGTCTTCAAATAAAAGCAATAACTTTGCAGGAAATCAAGAGGCGGGTGTGTTCCAGCATCCAGACAGCCATCCATTCCCAACTCAGCCTCACACATGTACATAGGTTTCTTATTTCTCCATGTGCTACCCCCACCACCTGTACTGATGCTGCCTCCTCAGTTGAGTTTATCATCAGCTTCTCCCCATAGATGACTTATTGCCTCTCCTCCCCTCATCTGTTGGCCTGGCTGAAAAGGCCTCCCAGGAAGAGATTAGCAATCCAATAAGTTGTGGAGCATCCCCAGACGCTCCCCGGAGTGAATGCTGATGAGAGCAGCCAGGACTCTATAATAACAGTGTTTACTAACTGGAAGCATTCTCCCACAAGTGTAGGCCTGTAGTTCATCCTGCCTTGTTAATCTCACTGCTATCTACTGCTGTTGTTTTTTGTGTGGCCAAGAGGAACTGGGCTCAGCCAGGCTGGCAGGGATACGTGTGTGTGCTGTAAGGCTGCCATTTTTTAAAAAAATTAGCCTTTTATTCAACAGGTATTTTTTGGATTAGCATCAGAACATATTTGACTTGAATATTAATTTATTTTAATGCAAGTGAAAATTAAATGTAAAATTACTCCAAAGGAAAATGGTTAGTTTTCTTTTTCTTTGTGATGTTCATCATTACAGTTGACCTGAAGAAGCCTCTCCCTGAACACACTGTGTTGTTCCTTCACAATGTTGTGTAGAAGTTGAATTGTCCATTAAATTCAACAGATTGTGCATCATTCATGTCTGAAAAATCTGCTTCAGGAGCCCCAGAATGTTGGAAAAGCTGATGGAAAGTTGTTACATAGAGATTGTGATGTAAAGAGGATGACTTAGAAAAGTTAACTCTGAGAACAAAAACAGTCAGTCTGTTTTATAACTTCGTGTGAAATGGGAAGAACCAACCCCAAGTCAAACCAGCCCTGAAACCTGTGAGTAAATGTGTATTGTCGTAGTTGTCTTAGACCTGTCGATGGACAGCATATGCAGATTAGCTGCTAGGCTAACACTGTGCACATTTACAGTTTGTGGTTTTTACTAATGCTTATTAATGTGCAACATGTCCCTTAAATAAAACAAAAAAAACAAAATCAAAACAAATTGCACACACAAAATCACATCAACCCCATCCATCCAACTTTTAATGGACCTAAAGATGACAGATTACGGATGCTAAGCTATACAGCAGGATGGAATGAAATGAAAGAAACCAAAGAGTATTTGGGTTAGATGTTTCAGGGTTTAACCTTTGTTATACCTTGTTTATGCCTTCCTACGAGCTTGCCATCTGTGGTTTTATTAAGCTGTGTGAGACTTTTACTGTGGAGCTTTGTTGCTCAGTGTTACAGCCCATGGGAGTGTTATCGAAAACACTGAACTACACTGAAACCTGAGGAAATGCATTTTTTTCTTAAAAAAATGATTTTTGCTTCAATACTTTATAATTAGTACAACTCTAAACTCTTATATCTGTAGCAGCAAAGAAGAAACCAAATCTACAACCAGAATAAATTTAAATATACTCCCATGCATTTAGGCAAGCAGGTCTAAAACACAATAATCTACAACAATGCATGGATTCAATGATCAATAAGCCAAAACCATCAATCAAAGTGTAACGCTGTTCAAATCATAGTTGCTACATACAGTTTCTGAGACATATTGCTTCACTTTATGGTAAAAACTTTGTATACAACAAGGATTGGAGCAATCTCATACCTGTCTTCTGCCATGTGGTGGATATCTTTTGCACAGCATTGATTATGGTAATAAAGCACACTTATATGCAAATTTTCATTATTTTATTTTGCACACATTGTTAAAGGGCCAAAAACAGACTTTACAGTTTGAAAATGTAATTTTCAGGCCGCTGTTTGTGAGTCAGGCTTTAAAGCATTAAATCTCTTGAACATCAGTACAGTCATAATTGGTACGACAAGCTTAGAAAGACCATGGAAATTTGCTTTGTTCCAACCACCGAAATGCATCCAAAGTCTAACCATGTTATTATCCAAGTTAAAAAACAGTTGGTTTGGTCCTTTTTACACTATTTTTGTTAGACCATCTTACCATTTTCTAGGAACACTTAGCTCATTTCTGGGACCAATTTAGTAATTTCTAGGCCCACGTCACTCTTTCCTAGGACAGTTTACCCTTTTTATAGAACCACTTTAATTCCTAGGACCAATTTACCAATTTCTAAGACTTCTTTACAAGCCCCTAGGCCCACTTTCCTTATTCATTCTTTCTTCTTCATGCTTTCATCATAAATTGTTTAGATTACTGCAAGAGACTTTGTCGAGCCCAGTCAGTCAACTCCTGCCTGACAGCATAAGCCTTTGACTTTTTCAATGTTTTTAAATGTTTTTTGTTATTGTTTTATTGTGTGTTACAGCTGTTTTATGCTGTTTAGTATGTTATTTAAGTCGTTTTTAAGCCCAGGGCTGTGTACAGCACTTTGGTCAACTTTGTTGTTTTAAAGTGCTTTATAAATAAAGTTGGATTGGATTGGACTTTATTAACTTCTAGACCCAGGTTACTACTACTTAGGACCACTTTGCTCATCCCCTGGATCACTTCACAAATTCCTAGGACAACTTCACTCATTTCTAGGACTACTTTCTAGGACTTGTGGTTGTGTTGGGAAAATAATATTACATATTTTAAATATACAGAGTAGGCTAATTCAAGGCTAAATAATTAAGATTTTTGTCTGTAAAAGTGGTTCAAAATTTTCTCATTTGTTGCGAGGGATAAAAGGAAGCTTCCCTATAAACAATCTGTCTCTACATCAACAATGTCTTTGTCAAGTTTTTCTCCTTTCAAAGTAAGAGTTACGTGACGGAATAACTTCGGTGCACCGTGTTGCTTTTTCCAACTTCCTGGTTCCTTAACTAATCATATGCGACTCTCCATGGTTGCCTAAAAACAAGGCAGTGTTTGGTATTTTATGTTGACAAAGGAGCAGCAGCGTGCAGGTATGGAAGCTGGTAAAAGAAGCGGACCAGAAATGGTTTCAGAAAAACCTAAAAAGCTTCGGCATCCTGCTAAAAAAGCTAACGACCAAAAACGGAATTAAACGAGAATCAGTATTGGAGAATCTTTTGAAAAGTTTATCTTGATTTACAAAGATTTCAGTCTAGTTTATTTCTCGGCGCTCATTAAATGAACTTGTGTGACTGTATGGACGTATTAGTGGAGTAAACTGGTGGCCTGTTAGTTTACAACAACAAATGTAATGATGTTTGGGCCGAGTGAATGGTGTGTTTGTCCTTACAAAATTATGATGAAATTACTATCAAATTAATTTATTAAGTGAGACTAAGGGAAAACAGCTGCTGTGTGGCATTTGTTGATTAATGAAGCTTTTGTTACACTCTATTATATGCTAACGTAAATTAACGCTAGCATTGCAAAGCATAGCAACTTACTGTGTGTGAATCATCTTTGCTCGTCATCATGATGTTGGCTGGTGCTATGTTCTCCGTTCTCCTTGGACTGTATATAAAAGAACCGTCCTCTCACAAACCGGCAACCTGTGCTAAACTTTCGGGGGCGGGGGAGGGGAGGAAGAACGCTCGCCATGTTTTTCTCTTTTACTGCAGTTCTGATTTGAAACACTAGGTGTCAATGCTACTTATTTAGCCTTTAAATATTTTTGCATCATGGTACATGTACTACATAGCATCAGGCTGTATTTCCACAGAGGTGGTCTGTGTTTAACTCCACTGCCTCAGCTTTCCCAGCTTTGTGTTTAGTATATTTTACCTGCTGTGGATGCTGAGCCTCTAAACAAAACCCACCGCGGGTGTATGTTTTCTTTTTATGAAGAGCACAAAAGGGATTAAAGATTCTATAGTGTCACTCCGAGTCATCTGGCTTGTCCATAAATCCCTCCTGGCTTAATGCTGCAGGGTGTGCAGCGAGTTTATACGCCCTGCTCGTGTTATCTGTACTTTGTGTTTTCTTCAATTTCATGGGGCTTATGTTTCATGATAGTCAGTACGAGTCGGTTCCTGGAGGCCAAACTAGATGTGAGGGGCTGCTGTGGTGGTGGCATAATGTACGCTGTCTGAAGGCAAAACAGTTTCTTCTCACACAATTTCAATTTATAGAAAATATAAAGAAGTTTTAAAGAGAAAAGTATTGGTGGTGACACACGTTGGAAGATTTCTTCTCATCTTTTTGAAAGATTTCAAGCAAGTCACCTGCTGTTAGATCCACACGAAATGGTAAGCTGAGATCTTGTGTTGCTCCATGTGCTGCAGGAATCGTTCAAAGAAACTATTTTTGATAGATGTTTACAGATGAAACAGCTGACACACAGAACGCCTGAGTTTAAAAGAGAGAGAATGATAAAAGAACCGTCTTTGCTTATGCTGTTGGATGTTTGCCTTCCTCTGTATGTGGCTGCTGAATGTGAGACACAGGTGCTGCAAAGGATCACAACTAATTTAGTGAAGCAGAAGAAACCAAGAGGGACTGAGCAGGTGCAGAGATGCTAGTTAGGGTGAGCTGAGGTCCACAACAAATGAAGAGAATCCTCCCCTTTGCTCTTCCTGCTGTAATTGTGGTTAGTCTAATCTGTTCCCCAGTTTCCCATCTGCAGGAAAAAGAAAAGGCTGAAAATATGCAGAGCTGTGAGCATGGAGCTCATCAGGGATCGCTACGTCTGCTTGGCAATCAGCAGCCAGCAAGATGAGGAACAAATGAAAACTAAATTACTGCGCTGAGAGATTAATGGAGGCAAATGAAAACCGATGGATTGTGCTGTGTAGAGGAGGCAGCGTTACCAGTATCTGGCGACCGATGATGGGTGCTGGGCTTTGGATTTTGGCACCTCGAGCTCCCACGTTTGCCAGCAACTGACAGGTCTGTTACATAATCAAGCCGGCTGCAGAAAAACGTTGTGACGTTAATTGTAGCAGTTATACCCTCGTCCTGCATCTGCCAACACTGGAGGGCTGTAGGCCTAACAAGAAAAATAAAACATCCTGCACCAGCTTCATTTTACTATCAGTGTTTCCTGGTCATAAATCTGAAACCTTTAAAACGTTTGTTTATTTCTATTTTAAATGTATTTGTGAGCAGATTTTATTATGTGAAAACGTCTTCTCTACCAAACAGCTGATTCTGCTGTTGACTTTGGTGTCATACGATTCAATTTTGGAAAAAAAAAAAAAAGTAGAAAGTTTTTCATACATGTCCAACTGTGCTGCTCATCACACAAATACATTTTCCTTATAAATGTGATGGGATACCTTTATTTTTACTTTTCAGCTTTAGAAACAGTTAACCTGCCTTGGTTTTAATCATTATTTGCAGCACAACCTCACACATGTGATTTTACTTATTTGTCATTCTGACCTCCTGCATTAACACACAGCACCTAAAATCACACAAACACATATAAAAAAAACATAAAATTTAATTAAGAAGGTTTAATAATTTTAGTGTGAAAACCACAAATATGCTTAACAAACCTTTTTATAACTTAGAATACAAATATAAACAGTTGATTTAAAAAAAATAGGTACAAATTTAGTAAACAACAGAGTTATAAACAACTATTTACATCAAAATGTCTCAGGAAGTTTTTCTATAACTATTTTTTACAAAACAATCAGTTTTTATCAGAAGATGATTTGTTTCAGTCCAGAGAGGACATCACAGGCCAGACATGTTCAGGGTGCGTTAGTCCTCCTGTCCACCAGGAGGCAGCACTTCAACCTGCTTTCGGTGGATTTTGGTCCCTCCTTCATTTTCTCTTATTTTGGTCCCTCCTTCATTTTCTCTTCCTCAGCAACCAGTCGTCAGTCAAGTTGTCATAGAATTTTCTGGTTGTTTGATGTGTTGCATTTTTCCACCAATAGGAAAGGAGGTGTTTGTTTTATCTTAGGCCATTTTCTTCTCTCGTGTAGCACTTTCCTTAGAACAGGGATCACCAAATCCGGCCCTCTTGAGCCAGTGTCCTGCAGGTTTTCAGTATCTCCATAGTGCAGCACACCTGATTCAAATAATGGGTCGTTAGGCGGCTGGTGTAGACCTGGACTATTGACTATTTCATTTGAACCAGGTGTGTTGCAGCAGGGATGCAGTGAAAACCTGCCGGACACTGGCTCAAGAGGCCCGGAGTTGGTGATCCCTGCCTTAGAACTTTCCTTAGAACATCCACTTTTACTGTTTCTTCCTGCACCAAAGTGCATATACATACATATATAATATACATGGAAAAAGTATGTTGTACATTTTTGATCATGAGTTTTTTCTGGTTTAACACAATTTAAAAGTCAATTCTTTTCTCTTAATGAGGTTTAAATTTTTTTATTTAATTCATTAGTAACAGTTGTACTAATGAATTTATCTTTAGATTTAGGCCATAGGTTTATTCTATATATAAGAAATATGATGAGTGAAGTAACTGGAAAACATAGTTTATGCAGCCCTCTGAGAAAGGTTCATCATTTTAACTTTTCCCTCCTCTCTGCTCCACATCCATCCTCCTTATATGTGTCTGAGCATGCAGCTGATGGAGGGATGAATGCTTATTCTGGACTCTCAAATATTTTTTACCCTTATGTTATTTCTTTCGTTA
The DNA here is from genome assembly GCA_036919955.1 of Melanotaenia pygmaea. Classification (NCBI taxonomy): domain Eukaryota; kingdom Metazoa; phylum Chordata; class Actinopteri; order Atheriniformes; family Melanotaeniidae; genus Melanotaenia; species Melanotaenia pygmaea. Next base: position 26,744 of record JBAFSZ010016488.1, read on the forward strand.
CTTACTGAGTTTTAAGCTGTTAGCTAATGCCATGCTACGTTGGCATAACCAAAGCCATGTAAGTGCTATACATACAGGGAGGAACTTAAGCTAATCTAGCACAACAGTGCAATATAAATGAAAAGCATAACCGATGGAACAAAGCATGGGTCACTATCATAACAAATAGCAAACAGAGTTAAACTGAATCAGGAGACATGCTGAGTCATTCTTAATTTTACAACCTTGTTATAAACGTACTTTCGTCAAGCTCTTCTGGACGGGTGAGGACTGAGGACTGAATGTTGTCAGAGCTTCATCAAGTGGACAAATGGCTCAACATCATCAATCTGCATGACTCTGACATTTGACAAAATTTACTGTTTTATTAGCAGTTAAAAATATATCAGCGTTTTATCAGAAAAACCTCTGCCGTTTATTTTGAAAAGGGCTATACTCAGCTGATTTAATCGGGTGGCTGATCCATCAGTTGGGCTCTAGAAGGAAGCAATATATCACAACTAGAAACAGCAGGAAGTAACTGAATACATAAGACAATAAATTCTAAAATAAAACAGAAAACAAACTTAAGTAAAATTTAAATTAAACCCATTACCTAGACAACTAAGCTGCTATCTGGAATCCCTCAGGGTCTCTGTCTGGGCCAACTTGTGTTGTATATTATCACCACCAGAGCATACACAAATTTAATATCAAATTTATACTGATGATATCCAGTTGACCTGCTTGTTTCTGGAGTTTTACAGATTGTCACTGTCGATTAAAAGCTAGAGAAACATGAAGGAAAGGTTGAAAAATGTTTTTCTTTTCCACACATTAGGCAAAAGAGTTGATTAGGAGTTTGACCAGATGATGTCTGTAGACCTTCAATCCAAACACCCGCTATACATAAGATTTTTAGTAGATAATTATTTAGATGTTTGCTGATATCACAAATTCTATTCAGTTTTATTCAATTCAGAAGTCATCGGTCAATAAGAGACCATCACAGCTGATTTCACACACCCACTTTCATTCAGATCAAATCACAAAAAACAAGTAAAATGTCAAAGTATTATGTTATTCCTGAGCTCAGTCCAACATTTAAATGAAAAACAATCTGTGACAGACTCTGTAATTCTGCTGTTGGCTCGTTTATAATTAAATTGATGTATTATTACACACTTGGGGCCTTATTTATAAAACTGTGCATAGCAAAGCAAACTACAGGTGGCATCTACTGCGCATTTCTACTGTCAGATTTATCAAAGCATGCCCACGCATGTCCCACGCCTGTTTCCGTTCACAAATCAGAATCAATTCTAAAGCGGGCGCACGTGAGGGAACGACTTCCCACGCCCACATGGTGGCTATAAGTGGCCATGTGGATGCCTGTAATTCATATTCATCACAACTTTTGCATGATGGCTTGGGAGGGAAAAAAAGTTAAGAAGTGTAATTTTTCAGGGTCTGAGACAGAGGTCCTGATGGACCACGTTGACAAACATAAAAATGTTTAATTGGTGGGCACGGCATGGGCTCTACTGGTGTCAGAAAGGCAGAAAAGTGGCAGCAGGTGGCAGATGCTGTCATTGCAGCGTCAGAAGACAAGCCAAAGATATCCAAACATGTGGCTGGATGTCTCCGTCGGTAGAGCATCTGTCTGCCTTGCGGGAGGCCGAAGTTCAATTTCCAGAGGGCTGAATCGCTTTGAAAAAAAAAACGATCTGCTAAATGACTATAATGATACTGGTAATTTGCTTTAATTTATAAAATAAATATGTACAGATACATCTGAGATTGGCAGCAGTTTATTTAGTGGTAAATAATATTTCTTTCTAGTTGCTGGGTGTTCCATCTTGGTGGGCGGTGCTCCATCTGGGACAACATTTAAAAAAACAAGCATTGTGTAAGAATAACTAAATAAAAGGAAATCCAGCTCTTGTGTGTTTCATCAGCGTTGCATCACTTCTAGACCTCCAGCCTCCAGTCTGGTCCCACCCTGGTGAACGATTTCCACACTAACATGCTGGCAGCAGACTGTCCACCTTATTTATCTGGATGGATTTTATAACATGGAAGTTTTGTTTCACAGTGACAGAACATATTTTAGTGGTTGAGGTTCTTATTAATATCATCTCCCCTTTTCCTTAAATTCCTATTGTTTTCCCCTGAGTGTGGCTGTTAGATTTGATATGGAATGTGCATCTTTATTCATTTCTACAAACAGATTTAATATCTAACATGGTGTGAACAGTGATAGTTGATTGTACACAAATGTCTCCCATTTCACATCATTTCCTTGATTTTATTCTGTTGGTGTCGCGGTTTCCCGGTTCTCTAGATTATGTGGGTACGACTGGATCAAAGTTGCTGAGGAGGTAGAAACATTTTCCCACCAAGGTTATTTTTTATAAATCCCAAAAGTTGACTATATTTGGCGTACGCCGGGTTTTGTACTTGTGTCAGCCTCATAAACAAGGCCCCTGGTCTGTTTTTTTTTCTCCTCTGGTTACCACTTCATTTTAAAACTGAATATAAAAAATTCAGAAACAAGAAAAGCATTGTCTGATATTGACATTGACATGCTGGGAATGGTACAGACAAATCACAATATTACATAAATACACAACATCTGAACACTTCTGTTAAAATAATAAATAATAATTAATTTCTCTAGATGTTTTTCTTGAGAGGGGTGCTTTATAACGGTGGTCTGAAGGTTGGTGGAAATAACTGTAGGGGATGGGTAGCATCTGCTGTAATGTGTTTGGCTTTCCTTTCTATTGGATGAAATAAAGATAAATATTTTGGTGTTAAGATGTAAAACTGATGAATGATGAAATATTGAAAATAATGTGATTTGTGTTGGAATTTTGGATAACTTTTCAGACTCTGCCTCTTCAGCTAAAACTCAGCTGCTGACCACACTTAATTTAAAACTTGAGTTTTTTTTTTTTTCCATCCCGTAGTACCCTAACTATACAGTAGAAAACATTTCTTTTTTCCTTCATTGTACTGACTGTTGTGATTCCCTGGATAACCTTTTAGTCAGGAAGGAGTTTTACTCGATTTATTGTGTTTTTTATTGTTTATATATTTATTCTTAAGCAGCTGAATTTTGGATATCTGAAGGGTGTTCTGTAAATAAACTTTACTTACTAATCGAGCATCCTGGCTCGTCAGTTTTTGTATTAAAATCCCCCACAATGAAAGCAGAAATGCTTACAGCAGCTTTTTTCGCGACGAGCCGTCTCCTCTGTGTGCTTTAGGATTACAGATCGGGCCTTTAATAATCAATGACAGCCTGGTTGCCGGAGCAGATTAGCAGCATAAGCTCCTGTGGATGCCTTTATAATGGTCTTTTCAGTGTTGCACTCTGAAGACATAGAAAGGCCTAGCTTAGCGTGCCTGCAGCTAACGCTTAGTTTCCATTGAGCAGCGTTTTTTAGTTCATTTCTAACCCCGTGGTGTCAGAGCTGCTTGCTTTGAGAAATGTGGCTTGATGCTATTTTTAAAGTGACATTTTTGGAGGAACCTGACATTTTGATCAAACTGATGAAAAAGATTATTTGACAGCCAATTTCCTAAATAGAGCATGCAACTTTGAGCAGGAGGATGAGGGGGGTTGGCAGACTTCAGAAAAGTACACAAACAGTTTTTGTTCATAAAGTCCCTACCCTCCGTCTTCATAACCTTAGGAGGCAGGTCACCATCTGTCTTAATGCCATCTCCATTTGCATGTTTGTCTGTTTACTGAGGTGTGAAAGTACTCGTCTCCATCCCTGGCTGATTCCCAGCCCTTTCAGCTGATAGAGGTGAGCTGACGACAGCCCCCAGAAGGCTAGCTGAGCTCTGTGGGCAACAAGTGTGACAGTAATTATGAGAAACGGACAGCAGTCAAGCTTGGACTTGAATCCTCAAGTCGCCGCTGCGTCACATCACAGTTTCTATGGCTGGAAATGGAAACGGCTGTTTTATGTGAAAATTTTTGTTAGAGGGATTGGCGGAAAGGAATTAGAAGCAGAGGTACCCAGTTTAGTTTGAGAGCTTAGAAAAGGAAAGTTTTCTTTATATCTCAACTTGTTAAAAGTCAATTAAAGCTAAGGTTTCCGGCATGAATCATGGTTAGAAATGATCACCCAACTGTCACACATGATTCTAATAAAACATGTTCCAACAATTGCACCAATTCAGCATAGATGAATGGCTGTCATTGGTAAAAGGTTTTCATTTATAAAGCTTTTTCTGCTCTCGTTAGCCATTCAATGCACTTAACACCACAAGCTATACTCATCTATTCATACATGCATCCACTTCATCTAATCAAACACTTAAACATGGATGAATTCATAAAGGGGAATGTCAGGTTTGGTGTCTTACCCAAGGAAAAATTGTTTAGAAAGCATTTAACGTGTTCTTGATGAGGCTTATTTTTTCTGCCTCTTGTCTGAAATGATGTAAAAAATAAATTAAGTATATATGCAAACCAGCAAGGACTGTAAGTCAGCGTAAGTTCATCTGAAAAAGGTTATCTCCTCCTAAAAGAAAATCCTATTACTTTCAGTGAAAACCACCAGGATAGCAGCGCAATTAATTTAGGCCATGGTAAAGAAATTTGTAGTCCTAGAAATTCATGAAATAGTCCTAGGAATTATTAGTCAGCCAATTAATAGTCATTCAATTAATGAGCGAAGTCATTCTAGGAATTATTTGCACAAAGATGTGAGGAATTCAAACATCTTAGGAACAGGAAAAGTCAAAAGAATGAGTAAAGTAATCCTAGGAATGAGGAAAGAAATATCTGATGAGGAACTATGCTGCAGTAGAAGGTAAACATGAACCTGAGCAGGTTTCCACATGTTTAATTGAGGAAGCCATCAGCCAATGATGATGATGATGATGATGATGATGATGATGATGGACACCTCTATCAATGGTAAGAGTCACGAGAACCAGAGATCGTCCCCACATTCACCATAGAAGCACCATAAGAATACAGAAAGAAGTGAACCCTAAGATAGTCTATGATAGGACAGTAAATCCTTCACTAACATCAGGTTAGCTTCTAGAAAGGCCGAAATCAGGAAGTTTATCATTATTTATTATTTAAGGAGAAGGGGTGGGAGATCATAAGTTAGACTTCTTCTACCTTTCGAATATGTATTTGTATGTCTTATATTAGTATGCTTGATTTTTATTCATTTATTTTTTTATTATTTTGTTTTTTTTTTCATACTTATTTGAAATGAACATTTTCAATTTCCTTCATCTCCATGGAAACCAGCAGGACCATCATGGATCATGTCAACCAAAGGCAGAGTCATAGAAGAAACTATCAGAGTTTTCAGAGCTGGAATCAAACTTTTCACCACAAAACAGCAGAAGTAAGACATAATTTCTGATCCTGGCTGCTAGTTCCAGAGTTTCTGTCCCACCGTGATGAGACAGACATCCTTGTAAGCAGCAGAGTCTCTGCTTTCATGTGTGGAGAAATTAGCAGAAGCTCTAAAATAGACAGAGACGTTCTCATGGTTTGCTACATTCCCATATAACTGCTTGGAGTTTGAACTGTGTTTGGTTTGGAGGCTGATGCTTGGTGGAGTCTTATAGCTGAGTTTCTCCCCATCATGTAACTATGCTACATGCTAGCATTGCTGCTTCCTGGTGTCTGCTAACGTCTTCTGGACTGGGGGGTTCGGGAAACTCTTGAATTCCATTGAATGTTTTTGTATCAATCCCCAAATGGAAATAATGATGCTACAGTATCAGATAAAGACTAATGACAAGAAATTATTGATACAGTTGGAAGTGTATCAGTAGAGGCGTAGAGGAAATCCACAGAGATTTCCACGAGTGCTTTGGGTGTTGTTTGTTGCTTGGCAACAACTGAGCTGATCACATCTCACACAGCAGGTAACACAGGTAAACTCTTATACTCTTACAACTGTTTAACATGAACAGAAATTCATAACCAACCATGCTGCAGAACATGCTGAAGGTGTGAAATATGAATGATGTAAAAAACTGCTTGGAAGCAAATACCCAGCATGCACTAGTGCAGAAGTGACATGCAATAAAGCTGTTTATATATATCAACACTTCCGTTTTCATTCAAACACTCAATGACGTGGCATGTTTTTCTGTTATGGTGCAGCCCTGCAGCCAACAGTTTACATATATTTGTTATTTTGACCTTTTTTTAACCAGGTATGTTGGTTGTTAACCAACATGAAAGGGCAAATTTATACACTGATCCATTCACATATAAGAAAACCCGTTAATAACTCAGCCATACTTAAACAACATATACATTACAACCAACATGGCATTCACAATAAAATATAGAAGCAGGTGGCTCAGAGGCTGTTGTTCGTAATAGATTATTTCATGTAAACAATAGGATGTAGGTACAAAGTTTTAGTGTTGATTAATAGATTCCAGTCGTTGAAGGCAGCAAACTGGAATGAAAAACAGCAGAAGTAGCGAAAGTTCCAGTTCTTGATGTAAATACTGATGAGATATTTACCAGTGAAGGTACCAGTATTCCAGTAGAACAATATGTTTTTTGATGGACTTTGTTACGCCTGAGTTTACACCCATCATGGAAACCCATCAGTAACTGTGTGATGATGCTGTTGGTGAGCTGAAGCCATGTCATTACGAAAAACCACAGAGCTGTTCCAAAGAGACGGCAGAGGAGCGAACTGGTGAGAAACTTCTAGATGTTTCCCACAAAACATGAAGACTAGTGGAACAGTGTTTGTGCATTACAATGCTAGCAACATGGCATTAGCTAACAACAAATTACAGGGTGATTTGAAGGATGTTCAAAATTTCAACTTCAAAAAATCTCTATTGCCATTGTCCAGAAAAAAGCAAGACGCAAGACAACTTCTGCACAATATAATCCAAACAAGTAGTGCAGTTAATTAAATAAATAAATAAATAGAATAAAAAAATCAGAATAACACACACATACACACACTCAAAAGAATAGATTAAAAAGAATAAATAAATACATAAATAAAAAATAAAAGAATAACAATGAAAAAGAAGACAAATACTTAAAATAATAAATAAAGACAGAAATATAAATAAACTATTATGGTTGCATGAGATTTGCTCTAACAGCAGCATGAAGAAGCTTATGTTTTTAAGAAAAAGTGAATATTGGTCCGTGCAAAATATTGTGCAATAAGTAAGTAAAATAATTATTGTAACAGCACAACTGAAACTCAAGGTGGGCATGACAGAGGTAGCTTAGGATGTGAGGGGACGCTTCTTTTACCCTTACATATAGTCCTGACTGGATAAATAAAGAAGCTATATTAAAATAAAAGCAAAGCAGAATCAAGCTGAAAATGGCACCAAGTTAAAGATGGCAAATAAGCTTTGACCTCCTTAGAGATTTTATATGTGAGTAGAAAAACTAAAAAATCTGCTTTAATCTCTGTGGGTTGTTTTCTGAGTCAGACTAATGCAACAGTCTGCAAGCATTTAGTTCTACAGAAACTTTTCCTTCTTGCCTTTCTGAATGTTGAAGTAGTCACACAGGCTTTGACTCGGGGGATGGCTTGTTTGTTTTTTTCTCTTGGGTGAGAGCATGCAGCTGAAACCTCGCTGTGTCGCAGACTTTTTGCATCATTTCACTTTGAACAAACCCTCTGTGCTGCAGTGGAAACACGAACATGATGAAGGCCGATCTGCAGCATGCATGTTGCAATCTGCCATTAAGAGTTTTCTGTTTTCCTGGTGAGGTTTGGCTGGTTTTTGCAAACATGTCAACAAAAATGTGTCAAATTAAACAGATAAAGATGCAAATTAACCCTCAAAACCTCACCAGATCTGCCCGAGCTGCATCACTTCTGCCATCACCAGTCCCTCAGGAGCAGTAGTGTGTATCTCTGTGGGGTAAACTGTGATGGATATTTTACCCTTTAGATGATCTACGGAAGTTTTCCAGGCATTTCTATCCCATTCAGGAGGTTTACAATCCAGCCACTAAATGATGAAGCCACTTCCTGTCAGCTGCGCTGTTGTTGTTTTAGTGAGGATAGCAGGTAAATAGTAGCAGGAATAACTGGAAATGAGGAAAAAGTGGAAACATGGAAATAGTTTCT
>JBAFSZ010016489.1:0-12783 GCA_036919955.1 Melanotaenia pygmaea
CTGAAGCCAGTTTTGCAGAGCACTTGGGAGAGTTTTATGTACAAACAGAGCAAGACTCGGACGGAAAAAACCTCACGGTTTTGTGCAATCTGTGTCCACCCGGACTTAAGAAGCAAGTACGTACGTCAGCCACATCCAGCTCAAATTTGAAACGACACATAGAATTAAAGCATCCGAGCCATCTTGGCAAATATCTGCAACTGATTGATGAACGCAATAAATAATTAACGAAGAGAGGCCCACCGCCGAGTACACCCACCCAAGTGAAGCTCACTGCATTTAGTAAAGGACCACCTGTTTCCTTTGTTTCCCAACACCAAGTGGACAAGCTTGTATTGGATTACATCGTGGGAGATCTGCAGCCTTTGAGTAAGGTTGAGAAGCCATCATTCATCAAACTAGTGACTAGTTTGCAGCCATCCTCGCACGTGCCCTCAAGAAAGCAGGTACAGAAACTATTGGACAGTTCATTCCAGGAGAATATTTCTGCCTTAAAGAATGAACTCTCTGAAGTTGATGCCGTATGTACGACAGCAGATTGCTGGTCCACAGTGAACAAGCCATTTTTCGGGATTACTTTTCATCGTCTCAACAAAAACAACATCTCTCAGAGAAGCTCAGCAGTCGTGTTAGAGGAGCACACACACACGACGTGCTTGACAAAGCATTGTCAGAGGTTCATAAAGAGTTCAGAATCCAAAACAAGATTGTGTGCACTGTGACAGACAATGCTGCTAATTTTGTGAAAGCATTCAACTGTTTTGCGGAAGATTTTGCCACTGCTGTTGAAAATCCAGATCCAGATGTTGACAGCGATAATGGAGCAACTGAAAATGAACCAGGATCTACCTCGCCTCCTGATGCTGCCAGTGAGAGCGTTGATGAAGAGGATGACATGGAGCCTGAGCCTATCTCAGCATTGGAAGATCCCCATCTTCCTCCTCACAGAAGGTGCATAGCTCACACTTTAAATATTGTGCCAAAGACACAGAGAAAGTGACTGATAAACAGTACAAAACATTGTCAAGGCCTGTTTTTGCTAAGGCATCTGCTTTGTGGAACCAGGTTAAAAGCATCAGATTTTGTTGAGGGAAAGCATGGGATTGGCTTTGTGTTTCCAAATGATACACGATGGAACTATGAAGCGACTGTCTCACATAGCCACATTAACTTCCAAGGCAGACACCATTGAAGCTGCTGATACCGTCACTCATGCATATGACCGCCTTATCCTGCACGCTGTCTGTGATGAATTCGGCTTCAGGCGATTCTTCGCAGAGGAAATCAGCTTCATACACAAGTTTGTGGATGTAATGAGGCCCTTAGCATCTGCACTGAATATCCTGCAGGGGGAGAAAAACATTTTCCTTGGGTACTTGGCTCCAACCATTGTACAACTGTAAAATTATCTGAATGGCCTGTTGGAGGAGAGCACAAAGCCCACTGCTGCACAAGGTCTGATTACATGCCGTCCTCTCATACTTAACATGTCAAGGTTTGGTGTGTGGATCCGAGGAGACTGAAGCGCAGGGAAAAACAAGGAACACTTTATTGTTAGGGATGAGTCGATGAGTTCGCTTTGAGGACGGGATGAAGCGGGCAGACAGGATTCTGGAAAACTGGCAGGGTTCAGGTCAGGTGCTTAAAGAGAAAGGATACACAAAGGTCAGCAATAACTTTGAGTACAAACAATAATACTGCAAGCTCGACTGGTTACCACAGTGAGTAGTATAATCCAGCGATCACAGGATGTCTGTCTGGAGCTTATATGCGAGAGGTGTGATGAGGCTGATGTCTTCCAGCTGCACCGTCCTAACAGCTGCTGGTGATGGTGTTCCAAATAAGGTCATGTGGAAGTCGTAGATGTGAAGAAGCGTGAACCATGACATAACATCCTGCAGTCACTGAAAACAAGAGTCGAAGGCATGCTTAAGAAGAAGGAACACATATTGTCAGCCATGTTGCTGCCAATATTCAAGCTCAACTGGGTGGAAGATGAGGAAAAACGGCTGCTTTACAGAGTGATGCTGAAGCGAGAACTTCTAACTAGCAACTCAGATGACTCAGAAGCACAACAAAACCCTGATCAGTCCCAGCCTAGTGGTCACACTGACAAAGATCCAACAGCTTCCTTCTTCAGGTTGAACCAAAACCCACAGAATCTCAAAAAAAGTGAAGCAGACACTTAGGCTGGGTTTACACCAGAAGGCTTTTAAAAGATTTGCACAAGGCTCTGAAAGAGTAGCAGCTCACATCTAAAGACCAATGTTTAGAGTCTTAAGTCTCAGCCTAGTCTCAGACTGAGATTTGACAAAGATTTTGAATCTATAGGGTCACAAATTACAAGACTGCAACTAGATTCTTTTAGCATTTTTTGTGACATGTTGGACAGTTGATATGGAACAGGGCTGATCAGCACACAGTAAAGCAAACAAGAGAGTTTCCCTCCAGGAGGAATTACACATCATCATTATAAAGTGTGGCTTTGCATCTCCACCAGGTGTTACACCAACTCATCAGAATCTGGAGGATGAACGAGTTTCTATTGTCTTATTTGTTAGATCATTATACTGTAACACATAAATTATCCACAGCAGACGTTTACTTCTAACAACCACCCGCTCCTCTTTCTGAACGCTCCACCGACGACGTTTCATCACCGCTTCTTCTTCGTCTTTTTTTTTTTTTTTTCCCCCCGTCCTTTTTTGCCGGTGGTCTGAATGTCGGGATTCCTGTTTCTGCTTTTGTCAGAGCTCATCTATTGGTCGTTGATCGTGTTTCGTCACTGGGACTTGCGATAATATCTAACATGTTAGAAATTGTCGCAGATCCAAGACTGGAGAAAGATTTCTCACACCAAACGACCGAGATGATGGGAGCGCTGTGACTCCAGCAAGACTGCGAAGATTTCCTAAAGACTTCCGTTTTTAGTCTGCGACCGTGAAAATCGTTTGGTGTGAGCCCGGTATTACTTGGATGCACCACGCACAGATAGCTTTGCAGAGTACATGCTGCTGCGCAGGCTCAAAAAGCTCTTCCTTAAATACAACACCGCCCTCCCCTCAAGCGCTCCAGTGGAGAGACTTTTCTGTATTGGAGGCCAAATTTTCAGGCCCAGGAGAAACAGGCTTTTTGATGAGAACTTTCAGAAGCAACTGCTCTTGAATGCAAACAGAAAGCTAAAATAAGTTTAACTTCTTTGGTTGATGTACTGGACTAGTAATATCCAGGGAGTCAACCACTTGTTTTTCTCAAATGTTTACTTTCAGTAAGTTGTGCTGTTTGACTATTGCACTTTGAATCCTCTGACTGTCTCCTTTCTATACAGATGAATCCAACTTCTGAAATTGGTCATTATGTTTGTTTCTTACAATATGCTGTATGATTTTTCAGAGCTAGTCAGTTTCTTTGGACAAATATAAGTCAGGAAAATTTAAAAACATTTGAATGAATGTCAATGACTTCGTTATTGTTTACTCACTGCCTACTTTCTTTTGAGGATGCTAGAATGTGTTGGTCCACACTGAGCAGGGTAAGCTCAACTTAAGCTAGTTTGTTCCGGCACTAGTTATTCATTTTCTTTGGACAAATATAGTTTTTCTAATGAATGTGAATGGTATTTTCATTGTTGTTGTGTCATTGTTTACTCAATGTTTACTTCCTTTTGAGGGTGTAAAAATGTGTTAAGTATTGCACATTGAGCAGGGTAAGCCCAAGCTAACGTGACATTACAGTACATGACAAATTTTGTCTGGTTAACAGTTACTGCATTTCAGAATATTCTGGATTTTTTCAGTAGACAGATCTTTTCTCCATGAACCTGAATGTGCCATGTTGTTTTTCAAGTCCTGCATAATTGGGTTCATGCTGGCTAAATAAAGGTTTCATTAAACATACATTATACCTTGACTGCACCTTGTATTTTCCATTTTCTACATATTATGATCACACATTATTTAAGGGGTAAAATCTATTATCTATTTCAACATTATTTTTCTCTTGGATGTAATAATTGTCTCTAGTCTCTTGATTCTTTATTGGTTCAAGAATTTTGTTTAGTTTTGGAGTGGCAGTGACTTGTGATGGATGGTTAAGAAGAGGTTTTATTGAGTACTAACAAAATGTAACAAATGAACGCGAACTAGTTCATTTTTAGATATGTGAACTTAGATCATTTTTAAAAAAAAATGAACTATGAACATGAACTAGTTCATTTTCATCTGTGTGAACTGAACTTTGAGCTAGTTCTTTTTAAGTATGAACTGGCACAACACTGTTCATATATAGCGCTTTTATATATCTTACGTAACACATGTCGGGATCGAGCATGCTCAATAACAGTAATAACTGAGCCTTGGTTCTGTGTTTGTTTCAATGCCGATATTTTTTCTCCTGAAAGCAAAAACTGGAGAGAATGATGTGCAGATGAGAAAAGACTTGGTCACTGTTGATCTGTGTGTTATTTCTGCAAAATATTGTTAGTAGGGCGGCATGGCTCAGTGGGTAGAGTGTCGTCTTGTAGATATAAACATCATTAAAAAAAAAAAAAAAAAGATGTAAACATCATGTCTGCATGCTGACTGGGATTAAAAGGGTTGAGCTTCTACATGCATTTTTACATAAAAGAAAAGCTGCCAGGCAGAAAATGGCTTGGATTTTAAGGGTTAAGGCAGTCTTGAAGGAAAAAGAGGGTCCAACTCAGCACTAGCAAGGTGGACCTAAGGGGCCAGTGCAAGCAGAAAGGGTGGCTAACTATAAACATCATGAATGATTCCATGAGTTCAGGACTGGTTCCTGCTGTGAAACTACTCTAGGATGTTAAAGGTTCTACGTTTCCTTACTGTGGGTCAGATGTCCATATTTGAAAGCTTAACATGTGAAATCTTCAGTTTCCATGGTGATTTCACAGTTACAGAGGGGAAGAAATTCGAACACACCGGCTTCCCTCCTTATCCGCCTACGCTGTTTACTCAGGGATATTCCAAGCACACACACACACACAGGCAGTCTGGAGTCTGGTCTCAGTAAATTATTCAGCCTGCGTTGGTGGGTCTGTACGTGCATATAAAATCTTATAGGTGTGTGTATATGTAACAGAAGTCCGTGCATGTGTGTCAGCAGGAATGTACAATTGTATTTTCCTGTGGAACAGCAGCAGCCTGTCTTTGACCAGCTTCTCCATCAGCTTCCTCCTCTCTGACTTCAAAAGCTCATTATGGGAATTGTGAGAGAAAGGAAGGAGTGGTCAGAGGCAGCAAGTTAGTTTCATTAGCTAAAGTACCTCCATCACACATTTTTTCTGAGGCTTACTTTCAGTGTTTGGGTAGTTACTCTAAAAAAGTAATTAGTTACTAGTTGGTCGTTACTTCTGTAAATTGTAATTAAACTACTCGTTACTGCATTTGAAAAGTAACGTCATTACTTATTACTTTATTTTACTATTTCTAAATTTACCGTGTAGACATGGACAAACATCATAACCAAATCATACCTGCCTGTCTGCATAGTGTTTACTGTAAATTGTAAACAAAATTACTTTAAAACCACAAGAACAACATCCCTGTCTGTAGGAAGAAATGGACACACTTGTCTCATAATCATTTTATCTAGTATCTTTCTAAACCTCGTGGTTCAATAGTCAACAGGGAGAGCATGTCTCCTACAATGACCTGCAACCTGCCACTAGCTTATTCATTTCTGTCTTATCGGCTGCTGCGCTCCAGGAAATGTTATAAAAAGCTTAGCTTGTTTAGGCAGGTCGGCTGCTTGTTAAGGCGGGTCGGCTGCTTGTTAAGGTGGGTCGGCTGCTAGTTCAGGCGGGTCAGCTGCTTGTTAAGGCGGGTCAGCTGCTTGTTTAAGTCGGTCGGCTGCTTGTTTAAGTCGGTCTGCTGCTTGTTAAGGCGGGTCCGCTGCTTGTTTAGGCGGGTCGGCTGCTTGTTCAGGCGGGTCGGCTGCTTGTTTAGGTGGGTCGGCTGCTTGTTTCGGCGGGTTGGCTGCTTGTTTCGGCGGGTTGGCTGCTTGTTCAGGCGGGTCGGCTGCTTGTTTAGGTGGGTTGGCTGCTTGTTAATGTGCGTTGGCTGCTTGTTTAGGCGGGTTGGCTGCTTGTTTAGGTGGGTCGGCTGCTTGTTCAGGCAGGTCAGCTGCTGAAGGACTCCTTCCACTGACAGGCGAGCAGGATCTTTCGCCACAAGTTTGGACTGAAACTGGACTGACCAAAAACCCGTATCTCAGTCTCCAGCTTCATTTTTCTTTTTCCTTGGTTGCTCACAATCAGCTATGTCACGCAAATCGATCTCTATGGCAACGCGTCCAGGCAAGCACACACACAGGCAGCAGCATGCGTGTACCACAGCTCGAGTAATGCAGAAAAACACGTTACTGTAGTCCAGTAAAGTCATTTCGTTACTGATATTTTAAGTGTAACGCACTACTTTACTTCGTTACCCCATAAAGTAATATCGTTACTGTAAAGCGTTACTCTCAACACTGGTCACTCTCCAGTTTATAGCTCTGAATAACGACTAAATATGGATTATTCTAAAAATAAATTGTAGTATTTTGATTAAAAAGTTGTAAATATGTTCTAATGGAAGCATTTCACTTCTTGTTTGTACGTGGAGTTTAGCATTAATGACTCTGTAATGGACTGGCAGACTATCTGTGTCTTACCCCCCCCTCACTTCTGCCTCATGACACCTGTGATAGGTTCCAGCCCACCCCCTCTTCATACTATGACTAGGCATGGGAACTGATAAGATTTTATTGATATCAATGCCATTATCAATTCTGGCTATCATTCCGGTTCTGTATCGATTCCCTTATTAATTCCTGACCCTTTTTTTAAGAAGAAGAAACAAATATCTACAACACAGATTTACAGTATCAAAAAATGGTGTGACTATTTAATATCTAAAAAGAGGAAACTGCGTTCAGAATCTTTGTCACATCCACACAAACAATGTAAAGAAAATTAATCATCTCAATAATATCTTCAACTTGGTCTGGATGCCAAAACTACAGATCTGGCCTGAAAAGGGTAAATAATCCGCCACTTAATCTAAAAACAGTGTACATGAAGTCAACCAAGAACGCAATAAAGTAAATGCAGACTGCTGTAATGTGACTAGAATTTCTCCCTCTACCACATGTATTCAGTTAATCACCTCAATAAGTCACCTGTTAGTCTCATCCAAGGCTTTTGAATGCACCTCACAGAAATGGTCAGTTTTAACTTTACCTGCACTTAAAATCTGTAGTGTTGAATATATGTCTGTGCTAAATCTTTATTTTGTATAAATTAGATCAATTTAACACAAGAGCAACTGCAGTAACTTTGTCAAGTAAAATGATCAAGGCTGGCTGGTCCCTGGCTTTTCGTAAAACTGTGTGAATGAGTAGTACAACAAGTTTTAATATTTAGTATGAACAGAGGAAATATGATCATTTCTACCTTATTTGGCTACATGTGGTCATTTTGACTGTGCTCTTCTATTTTTAGAATCCCGTTGATCATCATACCGGAACTCGTAGAAATAAATGTCCACATCATTAAGAAGTGCACTGAAACCTAAACAGCTCAGAGGGGTTTTTTCAGAAGTCTAGCAGAGTTCATGAAGGGAATCTTACATTCTCTCTGCACATGCCAACCGCATGCACACTATCATTGTGCATGAAGCAGAACATGCAGTTGGACAGAAAGCAATAATATTTTACTGTAATGCCAGTCTACACTATCCCAGCCCGAGCTAATCAGACCTGCTGCACAGCTTCTCGCCTCACATTCTGCCGGTGTCTGAGTTTTTCAGAAAGCACGTAGCGACTCACCCACCTCCCATAACTGTTTTACCACTACACTTTCAGAATCAGTAGTTTACAAAAATAGTATGAGCAGCATGAGAGGCAGCCAGATATCCACCATATTGCTGTGGTTTACGTCCTCTTTCTGCTTCCCTGGAAATAAACCACACCAGGAGATCCCCAGTTCTTAAGTTGATCAGTGTTCATTTCTTTGGTCCACACCAGCGTGCGGATGTTGGCGATAACACCTCTTCAAAAGAACTATATTATCCAGGAAAGCTGACCAGTCTTAATTTAAAGCAGACCAAATAGTGCCAGTGTGAATGTGCTCTTAGAAACCAGGACACTGGGCTTGTTATGGCTGTCAGCTGTGCAGCTAATTAACCCATCTTGAATGCAAATCACTATGTGTCATCGCCTGGCTGGGACTGGCTCTACGTCATCACACTTTCTTCACCTGCTCCCCATTTTGCTGCCCTCTGGTCCAATCACGGCTACTGAGGCTTCTTCCAAGGATAAAAGGGCGCAGCATCCCTTCAGTCAGTGGCAGATGTGCTCTTTGTTTGACAGCTTGCCCACTTTTTGAGACACTGGTTGCTTTCTTATGATTTGTGAGATGGTGAATTGTGCCTGACCCCTGAGGTCTGGAGTTGAGACTTTAAGGCTTTTTGCTTGAGATTATTATCATTCTTGTAACTGTTATCGATGCTGCAGTTAATTAGGTTTTTGTTTGTTTTTGATTTGAACCTGAGTTAGACTGGCTGTTGTCTTCCACCGGCTGCTACACCACCCGCCCATTACTCCTTTGTATATCTGTTTCTTTGTGTCCACCTGCCAGATGGGACAGAGAATTTCCTTTAACTGTATTTTACATCTGGACATTATTATTTTATGTTTTGTTACTTCCCTTCTCTTTCCTAGCCGATCTGGGTTGTAACATAAGTGGGGGCTCAACCAAGAGCATCCACTGGTAATCCCTGTGCCCGGAGTGGGATTTTATTATTCTGTGGTTGTCTCTGCTCAGTGTGACATCTACCTTTAGTTTGTAGCTGCTGACAATTGACGTAAATGTGATCAGCTGCAGACTGTGGAGCCCTTTAATCTACAGGTTCCGAAACAGGCTACTAAAAGTGATATGAAGGCTTTAGTGGTGGATCAGTTGGTGGACTCTGGTGGGCCTGGTGGTTCTGCTGTGACTAATGAGGGTGCTCTGACCATGGGAGGTTCTAAAAATAAGGCACCGCCTCTTACGCCTACTGCAGCTGCTGGGGTGGATGTTCAGGAAGGTGAACCGGGATAGTGTTGGTGAAATGGAGAGAAGAATAATGGAAATGGTGTCATGTTCTCTGCCCTGCCTGGGCTCATCAGCTGGTTCAGATCAGCTGGGCTTAATTGTTACTCTGCCTTTGTTCCTGCTCTGACAGGCTACCAGCCTAATTCAGCCCACCTGGTTTTCCCTGATTGCTGCTTAGCTTCTCCGCACTACTTAATCCAGTCTAGTCCAAACTACTACTTCTACTACTTCAGTCTCTCCTTTTCTGCCTGATTATCATGGCCAGCACCTCGCCAAGTTGATTTCCAGCATTCAGTCGTCTCCAGATTGCCTACTACCTACTACTTTCACCCCTCTTGTCTTGCCTTGCCGGATACCTCTTGCCTGGATTCTTGGATTTCTGGATTCTTACCCATGCTTTGTTTTGGACCCCAAGCTTTGCCTGATGTCTTTGATAAGTACCCCAGCTGTCTCTGTGGATTTCAGGATTTTGGATTTTTCAGTATTCCTCCTTCCCCAGGACTAGACCGCTTCTTCCAGCCTTGCCGGACTCTTGCCCCTTTTGCTGAATAAATCTGTTTTTTATACACTCCATCTGCTGTGTGTGGTTGAATTTCCAGGTCCTCACAGTCACTCATTACAGATGGAGTACAGAAGCTGAAGATTTGCTCATCCATAGTGTGAAGCTTATACTTCGTATTTTGTGCTTGTTGTTATAAGCTGTGGTGTTACTGGATTTCTTTCTCCAGCAATGGGACAAAGGATGAAAATTAGCACTGGCTATAATCCTGCATATTTACAGGTATGGGATTTGTTTCCCAGGCCTCTGTAATCAATATGCATTGTCCTTTATTAAATAATAAACAAAACAATTCAAAAATTCATATTACATATATGAAAGCATGCTCTTGCAGAATTAATATCCATATTCATGGGATTCCAGAAAGATCTGAAGCAAGAGTTTTTGAAAAAGGTAATCAAATACGAACTTTCTCTTCTGGAGGCCTCACTTGGTATTCAACGCTCTTACTGGTCCCTCAATACAAAACTACCATCAATAGCGCCCCCAGGTTTCTGATCATTTATTTCCTCGAACACACAATGAAAGGGAGGGTACTTAAACAGAAGGGGCTTTGCTTCTAGACACTTTACCCAGCAAAGATAAGAGTGCTTTACGATGCCAGCTCAGTGATCTACAGTAGCTCGGAAGAAGCAAAGAAGTATCTGGAGAGAAGAGGAACGGCGCCTGGTCAACCTGGAACTAGCAGTAGTTCATCTTCGAATGCAAAACTTAGAGATTTTTCTTGGGAGATGGCAGGATCAACTGTGCAACAGGAGTGAGAGGGCTATCTAAAGCATTTCCAGGATAAGGATTCCGTCACGACAAAGACTGAACATGAAGGCATTGTTATAGTGTGCTGATATGAGGATACAGCAGAGTTTCTCTCTGAGACAAAGGGAGATTCTCCCGCTTACACAAGGACTTAAACTGTTAAGACTGGGAGAATAAATATGTTTGATGGTAGTGTACTGCTCTGACTCTGAGCTGTTAGATGTGACACTAGGTGGCGCACCGGTAACCTACAGGGCATACCCCTCCAACCTATGCTTCAGACTGAAGTCACTTTTTTCCTTTTTTAAGGTAGACCAAATGGTAAATGTGCTCTTAGAAGCCACAAGACTGGACTGAAACTGGACTGGCTCATTTTCTAAAGCAAAAGTCTGGCTGAAATAAAACATATGACCTGAAGAAGCATCCCCTAAGCACAAAAATTCCCAAAACGTGGTGCTTTATAAAACATGAATAAAATATCATTTAAAAAAATAAATGCTGAAATTTCTTAATTTTAAGACCCAGTTGAGAGACCCTGCCTCTCTGAAATGCTCCTTGCATTCATGTTACTGACCTGTTACCAATTAACCTAACTGCTCTTTTAGTTGTTTCTGATTTTGGGTGGTAGATGAGTACAGCTGCTGTCCATCTTCTGTTCTCATAACAACACACTTTTAATTTACTGATTTAAAGCTTTGTGAAGTCATGTGAAGCTTAAGTCCTGCAGCGTTCTCCCAGCTTGCTGGTATATTTTGGTTGAGTTATAATTCTACCGTTCAGCCTGTGTGATACATCTGCATCTGCAGTGTATCCCCTCGTGTTTCTGCCAGAATCACAACTACAGTTGTCCATTCCTCATGCATATTAAATTTCTGCATTCTGGAGCCACACATTTCTTATGAGATATAAACTGCTAAAAAAAAAAAAGCATTTCATGTCTTTTGGCCACTATCATGAAATGAAAATCATTTATTTAAAGAGTGGGAAGTGAAATATAAAACACACACACACACACACACACACACACACTGCCTCTGCTTTATCTATTGCTCATTGAAGCCAGACAAACACATCAGCCTTTATGAGCCTCTGAGGGCAGCTGCTGGCACTAATTCAGAGGCAGGCTATCGAGCACATCCACACAACTACTCTCCACTGTTTTCATGAATATCTGAAAAGACCCGCCACCACTTTGTCTCCTGTGAGAACAGCCTGTTGAATCCAGGATGGGCAGCTTTGATAGACGTTTCTTCTGCATTAAGGAATGAGAGGAGGCTGTGATGATGGTGTGCTTAATGCAGGAGAAACATGCACAGACATTCGCATTGGGTATGCACTGACTGAGATCCACTTTCTTCTGGAGAGATGAGCAGTTTAGATTCTGGCAGCATGACTGTGATTGATGGGCACTTTTGGACAGGTAGAAGCAGGAAAGAAAAGGGATGATTCTGGAGTGCTGTCAAGCGTTGGAGGTCAGCAAGACCTTTCAGGGTTTAAATGTGACCTGTCTATGTGGAGGTCTGTCAATATTATATTTAGTTTGAGTTTCTGTTCGTTAATTATAAAACCTGGTAGAGTAACCAAAGATGCTGGCAGGAAGTTTATGTAGATGATACCAATCAATCATATGATGCATTTTTTAGCAGTGATGCATGTAAAAAAATTCAACCAATACTGATCTGCTGAGAGAAGGAATTTTTCTGCTTCTCATGGCCAATACTGATAAGTTCATTTTTTATGTTTATATTATAATCTGCAGCTTGTGATGAATGCAGCGATGAGAAACTTTAGGTAGCTCTGGCATATCTAAAACAGCAAACAAAGTTCTGGCTCTTCAAATGTCTATTTTTTTATGTCATAGCATATAATTGTGGTCATTTGCTGTAAATAACAGCAGCAAAAGACAATTCCATTCAGTCAACAAAGTGCATCCCTTCAAAATTGTGTAGCAGATGTATGGTTTATCTTTAAAGGTATTCGTGTTCAAATATGAAATTATATGTACTGACAAACTGTCAGCCTCAATTATACAAATGTAATCGAATGAATAAAATAAAGTGCATCCTCAAAATGGGAGTGAATAAATAATAAAAGTTTTTACAGGGTCAAAAACCTGCTGAATGGTGCGACAGAGTATTAGGGCCACACAGAGAAAAAAAAAAAAAAAAAAAAAAACAAAAAATGGAAAATATTTTTCAATTTTTTACCAGAGAGTAAAGTCGAAATGCTGAGAATAAAGTCGAAATGTCGAGAATAAAGACGTAAATTTACGAGAATAAATGTTGAGAATAAAGTCGAAATGTCGAGAATAAAGTCGTAAATTTACGAGAATAAAGTTGTAAATTTACGAGAATAAAGTCGTAATATTACGAAAATAAAT
>JBAFSZ010016490.1:0-12674 GCA_036919955.1 Melanotaenia pygmaea
ATACACATATATATATATATATATATATAATATATAATTCAAGGTCACAGAGGGGCTAGAGTCTGTTCCAAGAGGAGTGGGAGGGAACATCCTGCACAGACCGCCTGTCCATTACAGAGCCATCACAAGACAAACAAACATTCTTACTTACACTCACTCTGAAGGAGAATTTAGAAACTCCAAATTTACCAAATGTACATGGTTTTGAACTGTGGAGGAAAATATGGCGTACTTGGAGAGGATCCACTTATGAATAAGGAGACACTTAAATGTGATGCAATGACATTAACCACCTGACCACAGTACAGCCCGGTAGAAGACTGCATAATTTCAAGTAAAGTAACCACGGCAGCACAGGCTTTGTGCGTGGTTACTTCCCATGTGCACTTATTTGCCAAGACATAAAAAAATTAAATGCTCATTCTAAAGGGCAGACTTAAGTCTCCAGGTTGATGGTTGTATGTATCTACTACTTCCAAATACACTAGTGAGATTTTTGCAAAATGCTATGAAACTGTACTTCTATATGTAAATATTTTCATGTTCATGTACCCAAAGAGGTAAAAAAAAGGAATAATAAAAAAATCATATCTGAGGCCACAAACAAATAGACTGCTTTGTGGCAGTGTTACAGATTCCTTTGACACTGCTATGAATGTTATGTTATGGATTTAAAAAAGTACAGCTACCAGTGTTACTTCAGAATTCAGTCCCTTTCAACATTTCTAGGAGTTTTGTGAAAGCATCACGACAGATTCTGACTAAATTTTTATGCAAATTGTGCCCGCTAGGACTAAAAAAATAAGTCAGAAAAGCTACCACATTGGCATCCAATTTGAAATGCCACATCAAATTGAAGCATGCAACTGGCCTTGGGAAATATTTACCAGTGACTGATGAAAACAAGAAATCATTATGAAAGGGTAAGACTATGAGCCAAAGTGTTTTTTTTTTTGTTTGTTTGTTTTTTTTAATTGTCTTGTCTTACAGCACATTGCTTAAGTTGTCAAACATACATTTACTTTAGAAATTCTCTGCTGTATGTACGTTATATATATTTGTATAGCTCAGTGTATAGTAAAGTACTATTTTTTATGTATGTATCATAAAAAAACAGTTTGTATAGTCACTGGTAGTGTTCCTGAAGATAGAGTTAAATCTGTTGCCTGTGAAGGAAGGTGGATATGTGTAGACATTATCTGTGTTTTCTTTCATTTGAATTACTCTGCTAAGGGTGTTGTGCCTCAGTGGATCAAGATAATTTCTCTTTTCATATTTTATTGAAAACTGAGACAGATATGATAAGTACATCCTCATGTGCTTAGCATCTGCTATCAGGCACATAAAATGTGAAACCTATCTGTATGAACACCCTGTCACTATGGGTGAGCTATATCAGTGAGCTTCGAACCTAAAATAAAGTAAATAAAAGAAGCAGGGAAGAAAAGAACATACACAGAGGAAAAATGCATAGGAGCTGATAAGGACTGCCACAAGTATTGTAGCCAAGCTAATTAGCCAAAAGGAAATTGGGCGGTAGTCCATATCAGTTAGCTTTAGAGAAACCAATCTTCCAGGGTCCCCTCAAGGTGAACAGCTATTCAACTGTCTTTCTGACACTGACAGGCACAAAAGCTTAGTGGATTTAACTGAAATTAGGAAGTTAACAAAACATTCCTTTTTCTCATAACCAGAGTGTCAAAAAAGACTTCAACACAATCATGCAGCATCAACATGAAGACTGTAATGCCAAATACAGTCCAGGTAATATATTTTTTATTTAAAAGCAGTTATTTGATGCAGATATAACACAAAATGACACATAAATACACAAAAAGGAACAAATCCTCAGTTGATGCCCCATGCTCATAGTAGTATGTGCTTTATTTATTTATATAGTTTAACCCTGTGTTTCTTATTTGCATGTACAGATAACTGTATTGCAGAGATGCTAATTTTGCAAGTGGGAAAAAGGCCCAAGTATTATTATAAAACCATTTATAACTAAAAAGAAATGTATGTGATGTTCTTACTAATAGTGAGAAGTGAATTTAACATCAGTAATAATCATGATATTATGACACTTTGGGAGATACAAACCTCTTGGGTGAGAGGATTGCTGCTTAATACTGAAGAAAATAATGTTTCAATACTGGTTGGTCAAAGCTTTCACCAACTTGTACATATGGTCATTTTTTTTCCACGGATTAGTACACATTGCACTTTGTTGTTTTCTTAAAGGAGAGAAAATGTGAGAGGGTTTTGTTGTTGGGGTACACCCCCACACAAGGTCCTGAACCAGCTGAGAGAGCACTCCCTTGCAGCAGTCCAGCTAAATTTGGACTGCGGCAGAAGCTTTGTGGAACAGCTGTAACTCAATGAGTCTTGGCAAACAAACACCCAAGAAATGCTTGTTAAATTAATTCATTTAGAGGAGCCAGTTTAAGATGCACAATAAGGATCCGTCCTTGTTTTTTTTTAACCCCCACCAAGCAACTGGATATAAACGCTGCTTCCCTCCCTGGAAAATCCAATATGCTGGAAACCACACAAGCTAATGCTGTATTCATGAGCTGTGGAGCATATATCAGTTCAGGCATCAAATTGTTGACATTTTATTATGTGTCAGGATTTTTTCCCCCTTTCAATTTTAGATTTCTGCTAGGGTGAAGATGTATTCAGATGCAGGTTACAGGAAGTGTGATAAAAATAATAATAAGGTGTTAAGCTTGGGAAATGAATTGGAATTGAGAGGAAGAATAGAGATCATCTGCAAACATATACAAAGTAATTGGATTTTGACAAGTAAACCTCAGTAATTCATAAATTCCCAAGGTCTTTTCTTTTCCTTGTGTTATTTCCCAGAAGCACTGTCAAATAAGCAGAGCACTATGACTAGTCATGGATGGCCAATTTATGTTATTATTGCACCTGCAGATCTCCAGACAAATGCAACAAATGTGCTGAACTAAAGTTCATTATTCATCTGCATTGCAACCATTCTAGTAAAATATAATTAATGAGATCAGTGCAGTATGACTTTTATCTTGTGGTAATCTAATCTGTAATAAATGTACATCTGACCATTTTATTATTGTATTATATCAAATTGAATTCTTTTTTATACCTATATAATGTATAATTTCTTTAGTATTATTGCTGAAGTATATAAAAAGTCCCTGTCTGGTTAAATATTACATTTTTGAGGAATCCAACTAGTAATACCATGTGTCTAATAAGCAAGCACATATTGGCACAATTTTGATGTATACGCTCCATCAATGTGCGAGCAAGCATTTTAAATGCTTCCAGGCTTGATGAAACCTAATAACAGCACATATGTGAGGGGGTGTATTCAGCCTTTTCTCCTCCAGGAGATGGAGCCAGTTTGCCAGTTGTTTCTGCATTGTTGGTTATTTAACATTGGCTTTAACATTCTTTAGGATTGGCATCAAAACTGTTAAATAAGAATAATAAATGTCTGTATTATAAGATCATGTAGTTACAATAAGCATATGAGGGAATCATGTGGGTGTGGCTGAATATGACAGTACAGTTAGGTGTTTGTTTAGTAACTGCTATGTGTTACTGCACATGATGTGCTGGTATGCCTTCGCCTTATACTGTAAATGTATTAAAGAACTTTAATTTTTAATCGGTATTTCCTGCCAAAGCCAACACAAAATTTAAAAATGGGAATATCCTGAGACTAAGTTAGCTGAGCTCTCTTTAAAAAAAATAGAAACCAAAACAAACACGCACACACAAGCATATGAAATGTGTGATTGTAAATACATACATATCTGTATTTTAAATGATTTTAGCCTCTGCGGCTGCACTTATGGTTTTTTCTCTTGTGCACTCTAGTGATGCACAGGAGGCTGTAGGTCTTGAATAGTGACCTTCCAGCAAAGCCTCTGTTTCCCACCCCAATGGGGAAGCACAGCACATGCCACCTCTGCCTGCAGCAATCCTCTGTCAGCTCAGCATATTTCCCGTCTTTCTTTCGCTGGCCTGCTCCATCCTCTCTTCCCAGGGCACTGTTAACTCAAGCATGTCCACCCGCTTGGAGTTTTCAGGGAACAGCACAATGATGCTTTGTCTGATGCTTGTCTCTGTTACGACTTTTGGGAACTTAAGCTGTTTCCCCAGATCCACCCTTATCTGCCAGTCATGCGCCCAAGCCTCGCTTCAGCGTTTGGTTTGGACTTTGGATGTTTTCTTGCTCAAATGAATGCCCTTTGGTATTTTGGTGGTTGTAGGTGTTTGGTCTGGTCTATGGACTCTGCAGCCACCCTCAGCACCTGGTTGTGATGACAGTGATAGTGTACTTCATTCACCAAGTGCCTTGGGTCAGCTGTTAATAATTTGCTCCAGTGTATCTCCTCCTGATAACTATATACCAATAAACATAATAACCATAACCAAAGCATGTCTCTAGAATCAGGTGATGGTGGCATCTTAAAAAGGCACTTTAGGGCTTGTGGCCTGTCAAACAATAGACTTCATATAATGACATCTGCTCTGCTGTAGAAAGATTTATATGAGCCTTGTTTCCCTCATGCCATTTGTACTTGGCAGGCCGTGATTATGTAGCACATTTAAGAGTATGAACTAGGAATAAAGAGATTCACCGCTTTGAATTGTCTTTGAATGTTTTTTTCATGATTTTTTTTTTAAGGCCCAAAAGAACTTGCCTAAAGAAATGTATAAGTAGAGAAGCACCTAGGTCCAACTGGACTCAAAAGTGGTCTGACTATCACTTAATGATGACGTCCCATCTTGTTTGAATTCATGCTTGTGTTGTTCTTATGTAAGTCGCTTTGGATAAAAGCGTCTGCTAAATGACTGTAGAATAGAATAGAATAGAATAGAATAGAATAGAATAGAATGAGATTAAAAACAACTGTAATAAAAAAGATGTTTGTTTGATTTAGTATTTAATAGGAATAAAAAAAAAAAATACTCTGCCTGTATCATATTGATTTGCATGTTCTTTTAAAGTTGGATTTATTGGTTTGATTTATACAAAACAATAACATATCAAATTTATCCTTCACAAAGAAAGAAAGAGGACAAAATAACTGATGTTACTGAGAGACTATATGTGGGCTTGTAAATTCTTTGTTTTGTTTTAATCGCACAATTAATCATATCGATGTCAGGTGAATCCAGAGAGAAGCCGGACACAAGCGCGGGTAAAAATAAAGAGTTATTTAATAAAGCCTCTAAGCACAACAATGACTAGTATGAGTCAAGAGCAGGATAAAGAATACTAAACAATTCAGCAGTCTGTGCAGGGAGTATATAAAGGCAGATGACCAGGTGTAGACTGATGATGGTGATGATAGGAGGCAGGTGTGGCCAAGATGGCTGGAGCAGAGGATTTCTGGGTAATGTAGTGCTATATACCGGTAATCAGTACTCCGGAAATGCAGAGCACACCCGAGAGGAGGAAGCAGGCATGACAGTCGAACTGAATTGCATTGTATAAAGTCAAATCATTGTCTTGTCAAATCATTAATGAATTGTATCGCTTTGTGGAACAGGGGTGAACTGTATTGGCAGGGGACTCCAGTGTACTGGTAAAGTCTCACATTGCTGGCAGCGTAAGAAGATGCATATCAAATTGGTCTCAGTGGTGGGGCGGCTGTGTAGCATAGTTGTTAGGATATCCATCTCCCATGCGGGAGACCAGGGTTGGATTTCCCTGAGGGGACGAATATTAACACCCGCCAGTTGGCAAAACTTAACTTGCCTAACCACTGTAAGTTGCTTTGGGTAAAAGCGTCTGCTAAATGACTGTAAAGTAATGGATTCACGTGCCTAGTATGAACAAATGATAGATACTGTTTCAGTCGTAAAAGTTATAGGGTTTCCAATGTAACCCAATTAAACCCCATTAAAGAATTTGACACTACTTCTAACAATGCTCTCTCTGTTGAGGTCGGTCTGTTGCATTAGATTTTATACCAAAGCAGAAACATACCACTAATGCAGTACTAACTCTTCTCTAAAATAATACAGTAGAACAACAGTAAATGCCTGGTGACCTACCTAACTACATTTTCAGGTTTTTACTGGTGACTGTATTTGTTTTCTGTTGTTGATCAAACTCTTTTCTACCTTTTATTGTCTGATAGTGTTTAATTAACTCCACACCTGTCACAAATTTACATGCTTCATGTTGAAGACAACACAAAGCATGCTGCCATATCTGCTGGGCCATCTATGATTAGCATCTTCTGCTTATGATTCAATCCAATTACATTTCAATCAAGTGAAGTATGTTTGGGACCAAAGTAAAGCAGAACTGAATTGGAATTGTTACTGATTTGCATAATTCTTTTTTTATATTATTTTATTGGGAGCTAAAGAAAAGTAAGCTTACAATCAACCTGCATAGACAGAGTAGTGGGAAAATACTTCTCAAACCACTTCACAAGAAAGCAGCTTGAAGCTAAATGGAAGAATATTAAAGAAGCATGTTCACCTGGGCATAGTTATTCTCAGTAGACCAATCCAGACTGTAAAAGTTGAAGCCTGAAAAATCTCCACCATTTGGTTAAAAGGGACAAAGAGCGCCAGGAAATACAAAGGGGGAAATCTATTCCAAGTCGCTGCGCAAAATTTCATGGAAAATATAACTTTGGCTTTAGATAAGGGACTATCCTTTTGCCTTCAAGCCTTTGTTTCTATTCCCACTTGTTAAAAATTTAAACAGGTCTGACAATGGCTGAAAAGCTCAATGTACCATGAAAGCTTTGGAGACACACAAGAGGAATATGAGAAGAAACCTGAGGTTAAAAAACAAAAAATAAATAAAAATCCTCTGTGAAGTAGCCTCATAATAAATTTGTGAATAGAGTGTGTTTTTAGTATATAAGCATGACAGAATTTAGCTGCACAGTGACATGGAAAAATTTGGGCAGCTTGATTAAAATTTCTGTACATGTGAAGTGTTATGTGCATAGAGGATAACTTGATCCTGATACTTGAACTAAGCATATTTTAAGCATATTGTTTGTATCTTTCAGTTCTCTACATGTTTTCAGGTGGCTGGTTCATTACTCTGGATTTAATTAGGAAAATGAATGAACTCCTTACTGACTGCAGATGACCATCAGATGACTTAGCAGACTCCTCAGTGATTAAAAATATTTTAGTGTGCACTGGCACTTCCACAATTGTAATGCTTATTAACATTTAAAAGTAAAAAATCACAAATTAATCTTAAATCTTCAACTTGGGCCTATGTAAGATTTCAGGCATTAGGGAAATTTCCCTGTACGAAACAAGGATACACTAAATATCAAATTATGAAAATATTACAATATCTGTCAAGGAGATATAGATAGGATGGCATCTTGCAGATTTATGATCTTGAACATGGCCAAAAGTCACCAGTCAGTAAGAACACATGCAAAAAAAAAAAAAAAAAAAAAAAACACATGCAAAGGTTCCACCATGGGACTTACACTCCTCCAACTCTCTCAGTATTGATGAAAAGGGGGTAATGGTGGCCTAAAGTGGTTAGAAAGGTAGATATGGACCTGGAGGACCCAGGCTGAAGTCCCTGGGCTGGTAATAAAGATTAATGGGGCAATGAATTCTCCCATTTTTGTTTGGAACCTTACAGGGGCAAAAAGTGACATTGTTTCACTCAAGGTTTGCTGTTGTGCACTACCTGAACCAGAACAGAGTGTGTCACGAGCCACAACTTCCTTTACCTCTTCCCCCCACCCCCAACTTGTCTTATCTGTGAATGAACATGCAAAGTGCAAACACACTGCGCAAAACAATATACCCATTTTGTGAAACATGTTGAAGTGAGATTATGGTTATGTGACTTACTGTCCAGGAGAAGAGCAAACTGTAGCCTCTTTAGCTCTTGCATTGCTTTTCACCTTGGAAATACTAGAGCAATGTTAATTTGGGTTATGTCTCTTTCGTTACCTGACAGCTTCTTTGCGACTTCTTTGTTTTTTTTTTAGAGGTATTGTGAAATGCTGTCTGCAGGTAAACGTTTGGCTTCAAAAATATGAGCTTCTATTGCTCGCCAGCTCCAGCCTTTTATAGGGACGGAGGGCCGAAGGCTCCGAGAGGAGAGAGGTGGCGGTGATTTGCATAAAAGTCCATGAACGTGCGACCAGACCAGCTGGTAAACACTGTGCTGAAGATAAACACAGAGAGACGGGGTGTGAAGTCGTGCTATACTAGACATAAAATTCTTGTTATTGTTTTTTTTTTTTGTTTGTTCTTTTGTTTTTTTATTTTATTCATCCAGTCAAAAAATTATGAATTTCTGCTTATTGACTCTTTAAAGTAAAAATAAAAATCAATTTAGGGATCAGATATAGATAAGGGGCATCTTTTACACACTTAGCTAATCACAGTACGGAATATTGATCAGTAACATGAACAAAAAATGCTTTACAAACATTTTTTAAGCTATGTTCGTGTGTACTCTGACTGAAAACATCTGGGATGGCTTTGTCTATTGATCCAAAAATCCTATTTCACAACTTGGTAAGCATCAAGTCCAACTGAACAAATACAATATGTGCTGGAGTGGCATTTTGCATTCCAGTTACTTGAGCTAAAAAGAAAGAAATAAATACAATAGATTATGGGATCTGGGAATGTGATTAGCTAGTCAGTGTTACAGGATGGCCACATGACCTCAAACAACTGAACATACTGAATTATGAAAAATTCTCTTTAATCTTTATTCTCTCTAAGAGCCCTGCAGAAGTAGTTAAAACAAAGTACATCCTCTGTTCAGTCCAAGGTTTCATATATAAAGAAAAAAAGGAGAAAAAAAATATTCTTACTTACTTA
The DNA here is from genome assembly GCA_036919955.1 of Melanotaenia pygmaea. Lineage (NCBI taxonomy): Eukaryota > Metazoa > Chordata > Actinopteri > Atheriniformes > Melanotaeniidae > Melanotaenia > Melanotaenia pygmaea. Next base: position 8,842 of record JBAFSZ010016490.1, read on the forward strand.
CTTATTGAAATAAAATAAATTTTAATGAACTCATATAGTACCGTGAAAGATTCTTCAATCAGTATTCACATTTCTTTATATCTTACTTCAAGGAAGCCAGATTGTTGCTGTCTTTTAAAGTGCTCTTGAGCAGAATTTCTCCTTTTCTGAAGGTTTTTCAAAGCTTTTCTTTGGACACTAGCTGCTTTTTAATTTGTTTCACCCTTCTTTTGTTGTATCTATGTTAAAACGTCAACGATAACAGCACTTTGACAGACATAAAATAGTGCTGTTTTCCCAGCAACAAAATGACTCCTAAAGAGCTTTTGGCTTGACATTTCTTACCGTGGCATAGTGTATCATTTAAAAACTGAGAAAACTGGAGGACAAAGGAAGTTGTGGAAGACCTAGAAACCTATCAACAGCAGATGATCAGTATCTGAACGTGATGCCTTTAGGAAATCCAGCAAGGACCTGACATAGGACCTGAGAGATGCATCTGGAGTTTCAGTTGATCCATCTACTAGCTTATTTACTGAAGTTTCAAGATAAAAGGTCTCCATATGGTGCGATGAATCCTACCCAGAGCCTTGACCTCAACATTATTAAAGTGCTGTGGGATCATCTTGGCACAGCATGGAACAAAAGACAGCAATTCCAAAGAACAGACTTTGGGAGGTCCTTAAAGTTGCCTGGGGAACTAGACTCCTTATAGAAATTACAGCAAAGCTTTTCTATAACAGTTCAGGCTGCGTTGAAGAATAAAGGTGGTCTTACCAAATACTAATTTTCAAGCTTGCTAGAATTGTACAAGCCCTGTTTTGTACTTTTGCATGCTTTATGAACTCAACCAGTTTTCTGTACAGTTTAAAATAAATATTAGGGATGGTTCAAGAATTTAAAACCAAGCTTGACGGTCTCACAATTGACCAGACAGTACGTTGACATACATGGATGTACTGGTTTGCCAAGTGCCTGCAAGTTAAACAGGTCATGTGGCTGCAAATCAAGCCCTCATCATCAACCTTCCACCACTGCACTTTACAATCGATACAGTGTGTTTGTGCTGGTATTCTGTGTTTGGTTTCGATCCAAATGTTTTGTCATGTATCATTGGTGAAACATTTTTACTTGGAAAAGATCATTACTCTACAAGTTTCCTTTTGTTCATATGCAACTTTCCAAACCTAAGCCATACTGCCTGAAAAAGGTTTACTGTTAGACACCTTTCAAAAAAATCATACTTGTTTAGTCTTTTTCTTACTGTATTGTCATGAACCTTAACAATTAACAGGCTAAGTGAGGCCTCCAGCATCTAAGATGTAGGTCTTGGGCGTTTGCAGTTTCTCAGATCATTGCAGTCTGTCAAACTATTTATGCTGTGACTATTGAACAATTTTTCCATTACATGAAGGGTAAGAAACATTCAACATTGAATCCACAAAACTCACCTGCTACGTACCTTGAAGAACTTGATAGTGAATTGAATAGTGAACTAGTTGTAGGCAGTAAAATGCAAAGAAATTTGATTTTATTCAGATTTTGTCTTTGAGATGTCATTTTACAAATTAAACATATGTAATGTCTTAATTTTAGAGTGTCCAAAACTAATGTCCAGTGCCACTGTGGTACAATATCACTGACAAAGTCAGTATTATTCAATATTATTTTGTAAACAGATCCATGAAACATTTTGAATATCAATCAATAACATGAAACCACTGTCAATAGCAGTAAATCCCTGCATCAAGCAGTTGAAGTTATTGATTACAATACTGTATATCTTATCCCTAAATTGATAGGATGCATATAAACGACATTATGTTGGGTGACTCACCCTTGTGGCTCAAGTTCCAGTGAGTCATTGTATTGATTATGTCCAGCTTTACCACCTGATCAATTAGGGGCACCTTTGCTACTCCCTTTGTATTGATTACTAACATGTGCCAGATGCAAGTTGGAAGGGATTCTGTGGTGAAGTAACCCTTATACTTTACACATTATGTTGCAAGATTAGAGAAGAAGAGAACTAGATTGATTTAGTTTTGGTGTGTTTTTATAGGAATCTTCATTACTTTCTAGCCCATCAGTACATTAAAGGTACTGTACATCAAGATTTTTTTTTATGCTATTTTAGTTTTTTTCTGCTTACCTAATTATCTTGATAAAGTTATACTATGAAACTTCATAGCACTGTTGCCAGCCATGAGCTTGTAAAATGATGCTGTAATTATTGTGATGCAGTGAAAATACATCAATGACTCACAGAAATGTAGGAATACTGATAAGCAACAAGAAAACAATTACATTGAAAAGATATACTTCTGTTTAGTCTTCACATTTATACTGCAGATATGACCTGAAAATGCCTGTCGTAGTTAACGATGGCAGCGCCTTAGCTCCAGCTGGATATAATTTAGAAGTTGACAGTTCATGATGTTGAGTGACAAGTGTTAGAGAATTAATTTTCCCCATTGCAGGTTGGGGGTTTAGTATGGAAGAATTTCCCTTTTCTGCCCAAAGGCAAAAAAGTTGTAAATTGTGGCTTTGAATAAAAATTTTACACCGTCATTCCCGTCATCATTATGTGTTGTGGGAGTTTTGTACCCTTTGGGAACATGAAGTCTGTCAAAACACATTGCATGACTTCCTTCACATTTATTATCATGATTTACTTAATTATAAGTATCTTATTTTAAATTCTTTTAAAGGTTTTTGTTCATTTCTTTCTTTTTGTTCCAATTCATAAACACCCTGTCTATTATCACTGTATGGTACAAATGAGCTGTTTAGGTATGTGTCAATACCATGGTTAATTATGTTATATCATGCTTTTATGCCTGTTTTAATAGGCAACCAAAAAAAATGGCTGATCAATATTTAGAGAAGCAAGATTCACCCAATACATTCCATAATTTTATCAAATCATGTGTTAATTCCTCATCAACCTCAGCCTGCCCTTAACAGAAACTAGACAGATAATGCTATTAGCTCACTGAAGCTAAAATGTCAGATCTTTGCCAGGACACCATTCTTAAATAATGAGTTTATTACAAAGAGCAAACTTGATTTCTTGTTTTTAATAGACACCTGGATAAACACAGAAAATGATTCAGCTGTTCTTATAGAAGCGATGCCCCTCAAACTTCAGCTCTGTAAGTGAAGCTGGATCACATAAGAGAGGTGGAGGGGTGGCTGTTTTCTTTAATGACTGCCTCCAATGCAAGCAGATGTCCTATAAAAACTTTTCTTAATTGAATATGTGGCTCTCCAGATGACCTCTCCCTCTCATATGTTGTCTTTTGGCATTTACAGGCCTCCTAAATACTGTGCAACCTTTTTTGATGACTTTGCTAAACTGCTGTCAATAATTTGACTGTGTAGTTACTGTTGGTGATTTCAACATTCATGCTGATAACCTGGAGGACAGAGAGACGAAAGAATTGTGTTGTGTTCTTGATAACTTTGGTCTAACTCAGCATGGGAAAGACAAATCGAGAACTCTGCATGGATCTAGCCATCTCTAAAAGTTTGAATATTTCCAAGGTTGTGGTGATAGATGTTTCTCTGTCTGATCATTCCTGTGTTTCCTTTGAGAATGCTATTATTGTCAACAAAAATGCCCAAACAGAGGTTGTCAAGAAACGGTACATTGGTGAAAATCCTACTGAAATGTTTAAACAAGCTTTCTCTTATTTATTATTTAAAAGCAAAAGTCTTTTAGACTCATTTACCAATCTAAATCTTCTATACCTAAGGACTATCCCAAATTTCCCAGAGGGCTCTCCGAAGGGATTAATAAAGTATTTCTATTCTATTCTATTCTATTCTATTCTATTCTATTCTATTCTATT
>JBAFSZ010016491.1:0-12530 GCA_036919955.1 Melanotaenia pygmaea
CCCCCCCCCCCCCCCCCCCCCCCCCCCCCCCCCCCCCCCCCCCCCCTCCCCCCCCTCCCCCCCCCCCCCCCCCCCCCACCTTAAAACATTTTTCCCATGTTTCACCACTTCCATTGGATTTATTGATCGGACTGTATGTTGTCCACCTGATAATATCCCATCTTTACTTAAAAATCTTAAAAACCTCATATTAGACAAGCAGAATTGGGTGGCTTAGATATCACAAACAAAGTGTAGTTCAGTCTAAAATGATACATTTATCTGTTAGGTTTCCTCCCATCCCTGAGGATCGTCTGCTTCAGGCCTTTCTGGTGAGAGCACCTACTATTTTCCTAATATTTTGTGGCTGTAAAAAATCTCTAAACTAGGAAACTGGTAACTATAACGATCTTATGTCTCCTTAGTATGAGAAACTGTAAAACAAACTAAGTATCCTCTGTGTACACAATGCTGTCAAGAAATTGACACTAATGTCAAGAGTTTCTGATAACCGTAAAGGTGTTGTCTTTGTGTTTCCAGGTTCTGGACAAGGAAAATAAAGGATACCTGGAGGCTGAAGAGCTGACAAAGTACATGACGCAAGAAGGTAAAGCAAAGGTGCTAGGACCGGAAGAATCAGATGATGAAAATCAGATGCTCTCATTTCATATTTTGGCATCCCAACAGTTTTCCCCAGCCTTTCCTGTATAAAATATACTTTTTCATGGTTGTGTTTAACCCAGGTGAGCCTTTCACTCAGGAGGAGATGGACGAGATGCTGATAGCGCTCACTGATCATGAGAGCAACCGAATCTATTACAAAGAGATATTCAGCCAACTAACCCTTGACGTCAACATGTAGGCAATGTCAGTGTCCGTCAGCATAACCTCTGACATCACAAAGGCAATTTTTGTGTTTGTGAAATATGGTCCTAAAAAATAAATTTACATAGCTAAACAGCTGTTTTGCAGGTTTGGAAATGTGCTTTCATACTTGAAAAGAAAGTTATATTTAAGGATAGGATTTTTGCAATCCCAAACCCAGAAAGTGGTCTAACAAAACACGCTTATGAAACACGCTGGGCCTTAAAATAATACAGGCTCCTTGCAATCTCAGCATTTGACTTGCAGTATGTGGAATTTTATAGGCTTGTTTTACAAGGAAAATGCTCAGTTTTAATCCTGTGTACTAAAGATATATACTGTGCAGATGCATGCAGCAGTAACAGATTAAGATCTTTATGAGATTTCAAATAATTTGTTAGAAGCCCACTTAAGCTGCAGACACAAGTTCATCTGACATTTACTAACAGCATGAGTGGATGCAGCCCACAAATGAAGTTGGTAAATATAATAATATTTAAAAAAAAGAAAAAGAAAAGCTCCATATGAAATGACATACAATGAGGAACATGCATTGGTGTGTTATTTTGTGAAAAAGAAGTTGTGATGTTTGATACATTGCCTGGAAATTTAGCTTTATATCCAGAGAAACATCTTATATTTTGTTATATTCTTTAAAATGCAGTTTGTAACGTTATAAATATTGATAACAACTGACTCACTGTGAAATAAATGGAAAAAACAAAGCAATGAACAGCATAGAATTTAATCGCCGATGATTCTGTACTGATTCAACATGCATGAAAAGTTAAAACATCTTTAATCATGAATGATACAACTTATCAGTTCAGATAAGCGCTGGTGGCAAACTCAAGCAGTTCCCTCAATGAGCATGAATCCATGCTACAACATGATTTAAGTCCACAGTAAAACATTTAAAACCCTTTTAACATCGAATCACTGTTTAAGACAAAGCAAGAAACAAACAATAGTGATAGAAAAAGTCTGTATTAAACATTTTTCACTATAGACCCACAATAAAAACAGAATAAGGCTCATTTACCTCCAACATCACCAAATAGCATCAAGTCTGTAAAGTCTCAATACAGAGAGAAAAATAGATTTAAATGGATTTCCACACATAAATGGTAGATTTTTTTTTCTTGACCTTACTTTGCAACAAAATCTGCATGTTTCTTGTAAAAGAGGGCTTTCTCTTTGACATGCTGAGTTTAACCCCCCCCCACCTAATATTACATATTAACATAATTCATTTTTTCCTGGAATGCTTTTTTTGTACATAGTGAGGAAAGAAAACAAAAGTTGGCATTATTCCCTGCTAAGTCCAGTTGCATTAGTGATTACAAATTTGAATCAAAAAGGTTAAACAATGAAAAGTATTATGATGGTTATCTAGCCACTGGGCCCTTCTTTTACCTACAGAAATCAATACTTTCAGAAAAAACAGAGCCAAACGTACCAGGTATGATTTAAGCATCTGTGTAAAATATAGAGGAGCATCCAGCTGAGTCATACTTTAAGCTGACTGCTGAAATATCCGGCTTCTAATCCTTCTGCAAAGGAGACAAGAACTAAATATTGAAAATATCATTATCAAGTGGTTCGCTTCTACACAACGTAACACCATGGCTTCAAGTACAGATGACAATGCCTTGTTGATAAACTAAAGAGGAGCTCTTGTTCCACTGAATCCAGCCAAATAATGTGAGATGCACATGTCAGTAATTTTTCTCTAACTGCAGCGATGTCTGTGGCAGTCCATACTGGTTATTTGGTCCCTAAACAGTCATTTACTGAAATGATGATGAACGAACAAATAGGAAATATAAAAATATGACAAATAAACAGTAAAGCTGGAGAAGGTGATGGAAAAATGGAAGGACAAACAAAAAGAGCGCAGATAGAGAGGAAAATTTTGACATCATAGCCTGCTACCAACAGTGAGCTCTTAACATTGTTTTTGCATCATTGCACTGCAACTGGACCACAGAAGAATGACAATCCAAACACAAAAGAAACACCCAAATCACCAAGCACACGTTTCACATTCACTGGGAAGAACGGGAGATTTCCACTGTAAATCTTTCTTTGCCTTAAGGAATGAGACAGAAGAGGCAAGAGGCAGGATAGCTTTTCAAATGAATGGTTCAGATCAGACAAGTTTTTAAACCAAAGCTTGGCTTATGTGAAAATGACTTTACTCAAAGGCAAGTGAGGTCAAAGGGTTGTTTAACACCTGATAAACGTGCTGCCAAATAACAGAGGATTCAGACATTTCTGAATCTCCTGAAAATACTGGCTGCATAGCTGCATCCCAGGTTAAAATAATCATTTATCCTGCAGAAGAAATTGTGCAACTTAATACCATTACACACAGACTACCCAGGGTGGTGCTATAAAAACAACCTTGGGTCTGTATCTGATGTCATCCAAACCTCAGCCATCTTTATCTCATCCTGACTGAGGCTCAAGTTTTTAAGGCCTCAGAAGTAGAAAGGGATAAGCCATTAATATCAGAGGAGTCAGATGATTGGCTACAGTGGCTTTGCAGGGTCTGTTAATTTGGAGCTTTTGAATCTGGATATTTTGACTCTAAAAAAAGTCAACGTGAAAACAAAAAGGAAAAGAAACTGAAAAAGACTTTGTGAATACTAATTACTATATTTACACAATGCAGATGTAACAGGGACTAAGTAAGTATCATTGTTCTGAACCTGTTATAACCCATACTAACCATCAACTGAATATGAATGGCATAAAATCTGGTTTGGATAGAAATGAAATAGAAAATTTGGTGGTTGCATTCATTGATTGCATCCTCTTCAAAAATAAAAACAGAGTTTCTATCTATATATTTAAAATTTGGTGGCATATCCTTAAGACCTACCACCGTTTTCTATCATCTGACTCTTCTAGCAATGACCTTCTCATCAATCTGGGCCATGAGCTGTGAAGGTGATAGCATTAGCTTGGTACCTGTTTCAGTACCTCACAGCTAAAGTGCATCACACCTAGATCAAGTTTAGTTACAATGATTGCCAACATCAAGTTAGCCCTGCATACACTCAAAGGCCATCTAGTGTCCCTTTTTAAATCTGCAGCACCAGGCCAGCAGCTGACACGTTATCTCCTCCACCTGCAGTTTGGTACACCTCAGTACACACCAACACCGGAGCCACACAGATCTCATAATCCTCTTCATACCAGCAGCTGACAGGTCTGCTCTCCTGCAGAAGCATGCGCTGGCTTCCCGCCCGCAGGCTAACAGAGAAGGAGTCGTCCATGAGGAGCCTCGCCTTGCTGGGGTCAATGTCATCTGAGCCGCAGACGTGACGATTAGCTGTGAGCGATGCTTTGGCCGTAGCTGACATGGTGTTCTTCCACTGAGAGCCACGTGTAACAATCATGGCTTGAAAGGCCAGTGTGTGAACATGGAGGCGGGTCAGTGGCTTACCCTTTGTTTCAGCACCGTTTGTGTCACTGTCTGCAGCGGCATCCTTATTGCGCTGGTTCAAAATGCGATAAACTTCTCGCATCTGGTCGAGGACAGTAGCTACACGAGGGCTTGGGTCTGACAGCACTGTGATGTTGGAGCCTTTGAGCAAGCTGAGTAAATTAGGAAGTTCCTGTTCATTCATCCCTAAAGAGTCTGCCTGTGAAAAAATTAGGATGAATATGAAAGTTCATTCAACAATTATGCTACTGCATTTATTCTTTCTTTATAAACAACATTTTTGTTTACTGGCATTACTGAGAGGGGAAAAATTCAGATCACTGTTGCAATAAATATAATGCAACTTGATTTGGATCTTGTTAAATTTGTACTAAACAGCATTGATGATGGACACAATGAGAGTATTTGGTGGTGAATAATTAACTTTAACTATTAGTAAAACATTTTCACATCTACAGTGTTGTATGTTTTTTTTGTGTGCATATGTGAGAAAACAAATACAGGAGCAGCCATGCAGTGTTTGTATGCAAATACAGGAAGGATAATCCTAGTAGTAAGACTGTTTAGTTTACAAATATATTCCAAAAAAATTTACCTAAGCAAATCTAATTTCCCTGGTTGTACCGTGACCTTTTCACCAAAGTGCCTCATCTCATTTCTACACAAACTTCTTGGCTATGTTCATTCAATAACAACAATAAATCATAATTAATTCAAATACTCAGTCATACATACATGTGGGATAACATAGTGGAGAAGGTCTTCCATTATACTCTCTTCTACAAAACTCGCCATCTCGAAATGGACTCCAATCTGAGGAGTTGAAGACGACAGCAGGTCTGCCAGGTGGGAGAGGAGAGCCTCTCGCTCGCCTGCAATACAGGACAAAAGTGGAAGATGGTCAGACAAAAGCTTAAGATCAAAGAAAGAAAGATGCATAAAAGTAAAGAACAAAAAAGGAAGAAAAAGGGTTGAAAAGATGTGGCACTATGTGATGTAATAGAGATTAATTTATCAGGACAGGGCAGCAATAAGTAAAAAAAAAAAAAAAAAAAAAGAAAAAGAAAAAAAGAAGCAGTCACATGAAAGATCAGTGGTCTGCTGTCAGTTTTAAGAGTAAAAAGTTTGTTTTGATCTGAGCCCGATATTGTTTTAAGATTTGTTTTCCTTGTCTTTGACCTTCTGTATCGAATAAAATTTCAAATATTGCTGTGAAACATTCAGCTGTCATGGGCTTGACTGTGTCTGGTGGTGGCAAAGTTCACCACTTCCTTTCCAGCTTCATCATCTTAATTCTGATAATATTCTGCCTTAAACAACTGAAATAAGGAGTTTAAGTAAAGTCATAGAAAAATACAAAAAAAAAAAACAAACAAACAAAAAACAGGAACTCCTGCTCTAGGGTGGATATATGAGTGTACAATGATAAATAAAAAATAATATAAAATAAGGCTAAATATTCCATGCTTGGCCTTTAAATGGGACTCAAAATCACCCCCTTTAAATTCATAAGCACAAAGATTTCTTTTAAATAAACGGCCTTAAGACAATATTAAAAAGTGTGGTTACATAACTATTATTGAAACTACAACCCACTGAAGGAGTACTGCAGTATTTCTGTACTTGCTATTGACTTTACGTAACAGATGGATGTAGTCATGTGGTGTCAGATGTGAAGCCGATGCACAAGTGTCATACAGTTTAACATTACAAATGGCTCACAGTCATTTATAAAATCTGCCAACATCTCCGACTACATTATTCTTTTGCTAAAAAGTACCAACTTCTGTCAGAAAGTAAGTCAAAACGTTTTTCCACATTATGGGATTATTAGATAGTTAATTAATAATTAATTAATGCCAATAATTGTTTTATTGCACAGTTTTTTTCTAAGTCTGTTGCTCCCAAGCTCTGAATACACATACAGACAAACAATGGTTTTAATGGGGGTACTGGCTCTGGATGGCCGTTGTCATGCGTCAGCCATTAAGAGCATTTGCGGTGAGCTGTAATCATATGAACCGGTGTTGTGTAGAGGTCTGTTCTTCCTCTTTGTGAAAAGAAGAGCGCGCTCACTGAAAACTCATTTGCGACACACTGCACTTGTTTCACAGGAATTACAACGGAAAGTGTAAAGGGTAATGTTTCTCCTCATACAGCATTTAGTTTTATTTTATTTTTCTGTAAGGCTCTCCATTACAACATATGAATCTCTGCATTTATATATTGCATTTTTTTTTATTCATACTTGTCAAAAAGGTACCAAGACGTCCGTATGAATCTTAGGCTGTGTGATCCTGCCTTCTTTCTAAATTCCTGCTGATGACTTGTCTTTTAACAAATAAAATCCCTATTTTTTTTATACCCTTCTTTGTCATTGATGCTATTACATTAATAGTAATGGTTATTACTACTGTGTAAAGAGAAAAACTGCTATTAAAAAGCAGCTCGTTTGTTTCAGGTGTTTGAAAACCAAAAGTTCTGAACTTTTCTTTAATATAGCAGTACATTTAAAATGAAAGTGTCCAATATACTTTTAATTCATTATTGAATGTTGCATGTAACAATGTGATTAACTGCAGAAAATCATGCAATTAATCACAGTTAAAATTTTGAACGGTTGCCCAGCAGGAGTAATAACAAAATGGCTAAGACAGTATCACTGGATACCTAAATTAAAGCTTGAAAGTATTAGCTCACAAACCAGTTAGTGATGTCACAGACTGTGCAAAAAAAGCTGCATCAGTTTCTTCTACAAACTCGATAATAGATGCGCTATGACAACCAAACTAAATTTTAAATTTACATCTCTTTTTTCTTACCTGACTTGAAGGGGAAGTTGTCCATCATTTGCAGCCCCCCCACCACTAGCAGATCTGGTTTGAAGTCTTTGAGTTTCTCTGCAAACTCATCCATGGAGGCCAAGTAGGGGTTATGATAGTCACTGTGGATTATATATCTGCACAGCACAAACACATGCAAAGACTAACAAATTCAATTCCAAATCTGCAGATTTTTTTGTATTTTTATTTATTTATTTATTTACTGACAAAAAAACCAAACATTTTATTAACATACCTGTTGGCTCTCCGTGAGGTATAGTGCCCCCAGCTAGCACCAGATGAATACTCTAGGATCAGATGAATGTCTTGCTCCTCTATCACTTCACCAGCCACTGGAAAGAAAAGGGAATGACAGGGGAAATAAAAAAATAATGGAGGATAGAGTACAAAAAGAACAGCATAAAAATATTCAGAAGCACCAGGAGGTGATTTTCAATATAAATAAATGATGATATGAATACAAAATGAATGTTGTGCCATTGGGTGCTTGTGTGTACCTGTAATGTGCTGGGATAGAACATCTGTAAAATCAGCACTAAAACTTCCCCCTAGCAACAAGTCACATCCCTCAATTGCCATGCGACCAGCCATTACTGGAGCATTGCCACCTATAGACCATCTGTTTCCAGGTAAGTCGCGGGCGCCCTCAACCAGCTCACTAAAGAGGGTGTCGTTAGACATAAAACGCCTGAATGGGTAAGAAAAAAAAAATGTTAACACACCATTAGAAGAAAAACTTTGAAGTAGCTGCAACATCATCTTCTCTTTCTCCCTCATTGTTGTTTAAGTCATAGCTTTAATTTTTTAACCAGTTTAAATAGTCTATAATGTGTTTTCTACGCAAAATAAACCATTGTTAAGTCGATATGACCTGAGTGGCATATGTGTAGTTTTACCTTTAAAATCTGGAGTGGCACAAATATTCGGCAACATTTTCAAAACCCTGTAATACTGACAAACATGAGTCAGTCAAGGTTTAACTTTTCAAATGGTTTTTATTTAATGCTTCTCCTTCTGCAGAGGCTGGGAAATATTAGCTTTTTTAGACAGTTTTAGGTTTGTAAGGACATGTCTTATCCCTCATAGCTCCACGGAAAGCCTCCAATATACTAACCTGTCTAAGCTTGTTAGGTAAATGCATGTTTGCAATTAACAGGTTGAAAAAAAGAGAAAATTAGATGTAAAATCAGATAAGGCAGAGAGAAATATATATACAAAGAAGAGAGGTGTTTGGCAAGAAAAAAAGAAGAGAAAATGATGTAACTCCCTGAAGGAAGCTGTAGAAAGAAAACAGGATGTGGTGCCAAGCTGATAAATTGTATATGTGTGTGTGTGATACAGGATGCATCTAGTATATCTGCTTACTTCCATGACTCCCAAATAACTAAACAGTAAAATCCTCTGCTAAAGACTGAAATATTTCTGGTTTATCTGACCCGACCTGTTGCTCTGTAGGCTAAAAGATAATCCCTCACATAGAAATTTAACATAGGGTGTGTTGTGTGATTTTACTATCCCAATAATCACGCAACCACAGCACCGAAGGGCTGAAAGAACAGCCTATGTACTGTTCCATAACATAACTGGCACACTATTTTTTGTTAATTCTTTATACCAAAGTTCGCATGAAGAGCAGAACAGATCAGCTCTTATTTATAGCATTTACAGTCAAGGCAATAAGGATACAAGAGAAATGTCTGAATCTGCCTCTAAACAGATAATTGTGTTGTTCAGCCTCAAACATTCCCTCGCCTCCCCTTTTGGAGGATTTGTAAGCTTGTTGCCTTTAGTTATTTGTTCTATACAATGAACAATGACTAACAGACACCAGAACAGTTGGATTCTGTAATGACGGCAAACAGACTTGAACTGATCTGTATCTTCTTTCATGTAAACACCAGCAGTAAAAAGAATAGAAATATACAGACTAACCCAAGAAACTTCTAACCAAACTGAGGTCTAAAAAGAGAATAAGACTCCTAGAAATTGCTTGGAGGATAAAGTAGCATTAAGCCTGTTTAATGCCTGAAAACCTTCAGGAAGATTGAGCAGATTCTGGAGCAGCCATACCGTGTTTGAGTAGTGACACATGCAGAAATATGATGCTCATAGGAAGACATACCAAGTACTTTCTTAGTAGGGTTCTTTTTTTTCTTTGTTTGTTTGTGAAAAAAAAGGCAATAGAAAAAGTGGACTTGAAATATTAAAGAAATGTGTGATCATTACTTTTATTTTTAACCAGGTCATCTTTCACCAACTCAGCTGCTCATGGTGACAGAAATTTGATCATACTTTTGCATGTCACTAGTATGTTGTGCTACGTACCAAACAACCACTATTTCTATTTGAAACACCCAAATCCAGCATGCACAGAGCAGATACTCCTTAACTCCTTGATTCCTTAACAGGAAAACTCAGACAAAAACGATAACACAAAGAGGACTCAAACATATATTTGTAAGAGCACCAGTTAATGTGAATTAATTGTGGAATCACAATTATTTGATTGTATTTGAATAACTGTCTTATTTACTTTAATGAAAACCGCTGGGTTAAAGTGACAAATTTAACATATTTTTCACATAATTTTCCATTTAATATTTTAATTAATGAACTTGATGCCCGTTAAATGATGTCAGCTCATTATAAGCCCATACTCTGCTGTGGATATAAGCAGTTTTATTTTAGTTTAAAAGATAGACATATATAATTCTTTTGTTTGCTGTTGTTGTGCCTGCTTTAATAAGTTAAAAACATTAAGTGAATTGTTAAACTGGTAATAGTTTTATGGTATAATATTGGTAGAAAAATGAACAGGAATAATTAATTCATTAATCCAAATTATTCATATAATAATTCTCTATTATGTCAGAAACAGAATCAGCCTTAATTACAACACACGTGGCATTTTTCATTAAATATCACTTACTCTGCAGCAGCTCCTGGTGCAAAAAAGTAAGCAAAGCTCTGAGCCAGCTGGTCAGCATTTTCAAGATAGTCGTGATGCACAGGCTGGTCTGTGTGAGAAATGCCTATCTTATTCAGGAAAGACACACCATCCACTATTAAGTCAACACAGCCCCCGAAACCTGTAGAGGGAGAAAAGTGACAAAATGAGAAACACATTATGCCACAAAACCATTGTACAACTAAATATAATATACAATCAAATGATCTCACACAAATGTAGCATCAGACCTCTGCCAAAAATGACACGTTACAAGTTTGAGAGGTAGCCAACATGTTGGATTACAACACCTGATAACATGATTGTAATAGCAAGCTGTTAAAAGAAGCCAAGAGGCAAAGGCTTGGAGGAGAGATTACATTAATTTCAAGTATTTAGTTTATTCTGCCATTAGGTCTAAAGTTCTTTGTGCCTTTGGTTAAATATATAAACAGGCCAAACTTTATCAGTGTTTTTGTATTTAATTAAGATCCATCTGAATCCAAATAGCAATACATGTTACTAAATTCAAATCTGAATCATTGCCAATAATTACAACATATCAAATTGTGTGTGTGTGAGAGAGAGAGCAAGAGAGACACTTAGGCTGCTGTTAACGGGGTAAAGGTTGGACAGGCAGTGATTTTTACTTGTATCATAGTCTGATAGACAAGCTTTTAGGATACCTGTGCATATAAAAACATATGGACTTTAATTTTTTTTTTTTTTACCTGTATTGATAATGGAGAGTGCATCTCAACTTCTTTCACTATCTAAACAGTGCTAGAACGTTTCAGCACTTGCCACACTATTACATTTTATCCACTTTCATTTTTCTAATACTAACCCATCATGTCTCCATTTCTAGGAAGATGTGTTTTGACCTCATCAGCTCAGAAACAGCAGGCCTGATGACAGCAACACTGATGCTCCATCCGTGTGGTTCACCAAGGATCGCTGCTCAGAACAAGCTGTTCCATAACCTGATCTGGACTCAGATCTGATGACTTTACATTCATGGACACCTTCCTCTTTGGCCTTATCCTTAGATCGCATATCCTATATCTTTCTGCACTGTACCATGCTGAGTTTGGCCCCAGCATCTAACAGCTAAGATCACAAGCTTTTAATTATTTTTATTCTATTTTTTGGTCAATGTCAAGCATTCCCTTAGAAATAATTTCCAACTTGCCTGTATATATCGATCGTAATTTTCAGACAAATAAACTTTCCTTTGTATTTGAAGAGTTTACGTTAGCTTTAAATAGCATTTTGTTTTTTAATATTTTTAATTTAACTTGTTAATGCTTCATCTGCACCCCACTGTAATGCGTTTAATGTTTTACGTAAGGCACTTTTATTCGTTTTGTACATGAAATGTGCTATACAAATTAACTTGCCTCGTCTTTTAAAAAAATATTTTTAATAGCTCACTTAGCGTAAACATTAGCCAACTCACAAAGTTAGCAATACACTTTAATTTTTAGATTTGATGCAGAATTGGATAATAAATTAACTTTGTCATTAATGTTAATGTAAAGTACCTTTCTTCAGGGTCAGCTACTTTGGATATCATTCTTTCACAAGATAAAGATTATTAACCCCAAAATGGTACGTTAAGCCCCTAAAAAATTAGTTAGCCTTGCTTATGTTAGCTAGCACGTAACACACCTACCAATAGCCACTTTGGGTCTGGCGACGTTATTCACCCCGACTTTCCTTTCTGCCCGGAGCAGAGAAGACAGCACTAAGTCCAGCCGGTCATCCAGCACTGCATTCTGGGGTGAACGGAACCAGAATGCCAACAAAACTACAACCAATGACACAACAGACCCATACTTCATCCACGGAACCCTGCCTCCTTCCACCATTATTCTCTCCTGTTGGCCACTGTGGCTCTTGCAGAATGAACCTACACTTTCCGCCCTCTCTACCAGTGGAGAGCCGTCCCTTGGCGTGTTTGCTTGTTTTAGACAAATCATGTCCCGGATGTACTTTGGCTATGGGGTTACTGAAGAATGCCCGAGATTTTGAATAATCGAAAATAAAATAACTGGTCGTTTTTGGATTCTTATGAACGAATATATCAGACCAAGCCTCTCTTTAATATAGACTTCTTTCCCCGTACGTATGTATGTATGTAGCGACACTAAGAAAACTGGCGTACGCCGTTGTTAAAAAGAAGCTTACCTTTTTAATTTGCAAGGGGAAGGACAATGTTATGTTGACTTTTTTTTTTTCAAATGTTTTGTTGACAACACCTACCTGAGCAGGATGACATGGCATAAATCAGACTGTTGGCAAAATCATTTGTTGTTCAAGGTTAAGATTTTGGGCCATTTTGCTTCCATAATGACATCAGAAAAAGGTCAAGCTTGGTTTCTCCAAAAAAAAAAAAGAAAAAAAAAAAGAAAAATTCGATATATAAGACCGAAAGAGCGTC
>JBAFSZ010016492.1:0-12471 GCA_036919955.1 Melanotaenia pygmaea
TTCTGGGTAATTTATATTTTTGGAACTTCTTCTCACAATGCCATTTAGAATATTCCATAAACCTTTAATGTTATTTTAAGAAACGAACAAACATTAGATTTTCATTCATTTCTCTCCAGTTTCTATAGAATTTTAAAATGAATCTATAGAATTTATTCTAAAAGTTAATCCACCTTTTTGTAACAAGCCTGAAATTTCATGTGGCACATGAGATAACACTGGTTACCATACTTGTTAAAAGCATGCATTTTTTCCCTTTAGGGCAGCAGAAAGATTCTCCATTGGCAAAATCATAGCTCCCTGTACATTTTTGTGACTGTTTGTGGATCATCTTTGATCCACTGAAACAGACAGCATCGTTTAGCCAATAGGAGTAGTTTTGTTAAGAAAATGCTGTGAAGGGTTGAGATGAAAATTTTCTGGAGGGAAGCCCAACAAAAACATTGTGGCCTCCCTTTTGATTTCTGTATGTAAAATTGTACAAAGCTCTTTTTCAATGTTGTTCCAAAAACGTGCGATCACTGGGCATTGCCATATCAAATGAAAATATGTTCCCACCTCCTTACATTTTTTACACATAGGAGAAATATCAGATCTATATTTATTGAGTAATTGTGGTGTGTGTTGTGTCCTATGGAGAATTCTATATTGGCTTTCCTTTAACTGACTGCATAAGAAGATTTTGCTTGACTCTAAAAATACTTTGGACCACTCTTCCTGAGTTAATTTAATTCCAACATCTTTTTCCCAAGTACTACAGATCTTATCAAGGATCCAGATGCTGCAGCTTCTGATAAAAATAGGATTTTTTTTTTATTTGGTGTAAGAAAAAAGTTATCAACAGGGCTCCTAATGTATTTTTCATTAAGAAATTTGCAGTCAGTAAATAAAAAATGGCCAATCTGTAAATATGCAAAGAAATCAGTGGGGTATATTCCATATCTAATTTTAAGTTGTTTAAATGACGTAAGTGTCTCTGCTTCAAACAGGTCCCTAATTGTTTTGACCCCTTTTGCAAACCATTTTTCAAATACACCTTTCCCTTGGCCAGGTAAGAAAACGTTATTATAAGACGTGCATTTTTTAAGGCGGGAAGGATGTAACCCATATGAAAATTCCTCCTAATGTTCGTGTTATATAACCATAATTGGTTTCCAGGTTGTCTATGAAGGAACCATTTGGTCACATGACACCTGTTCAGCCAATCCCATTCCTTGTAGCCTCCATACAAGCCTGTGTTAATCTGTGTTATTCCACCAACAGATGTGTGGGAGTAAGGCAGTGGGAAGGCTGCAACATATGCTGTTAAACCACTGCCGATGCCAAGGTTCTTGGGTGGACGGATTTTTAGGAGGATTGGCCAGGTGTGTCCTCTTGGGTACAAATCCTCCTGAATGGCGAGCTTGACTCACGAGTCTGAACCCTACAGCACACAACAACCTTCTGCAGTCTGGTAGGAGGTTGCTGCAAGCCAGCCCACTTCAACCTTTCTGCCCTACTCACCATCCACATTCACACCAGTTGAGTAGCACGCATTTGGACATTTATTCAATTTTCATGGACTTGGGTTTTGTTATTGGACAATTTATACACATTGCATTGTGAAATGAGAACAGAGTGAATGTGATTTAAATTTGGTATCTTTTATGGAGCAATTCCAACTAGGTTGAGTTTGCATATTACCTCATTAAAGTGTTGTGAATCATCTGGTTGTAATAATTTAACTCTTGAAGTTAAGCCTTGTTAACATGTTTTTTGTTTTTTGTTTTTTGTTTTGTTTTGTTTTTCTCCTGCAGATTGTAAATATTGTACATACTGTCATATTTTCACGAAGGCAAAAAAAACACTAAAAGTCAAAATCTTGCCTGTGTGTTTTCTGTACCTGCACCTCCCAGAGCTGATACCTATGTACATCTTCTGATTCTGACCTCAGACACGCTTCTGCTCTCTCAGCATTGTTTATGAATGCTACACTGAGTTCTACTGTTGTTTTTCTTCAATTTAATTTCACCGAATGTTGATTGCTGATCAACATCACTCAAGATTATGTTTCTTACTGGAAGATGATGATTCTCCACTATCCTTCCAGTTTTTAATAATGCGTTAGAAAGTTCTTAACTCAGTTTTAGTTGCTGTTTTAGATGTTTTCTCCGCTTGATGCCAATGATTTGAAACTGTGTATTTCCACATGGCTGTTTAAGAAATGAGAAGCTACTCATTACATCAGTTGAAATTAAATAACTTTGTCCCAGCTGGAAGATCATCACCCATGCAGTATGTAATGGTTCAGCAGATATGACCCGCAAAAGTTTAGAGGCCTTAGTATTGGATAAAATAAGATTTTATTTTGCTCAGGTTGGTGTCTTAAGATTGTTATATCTGGTCCTTGGTAGTTGGCTCTTCGGTGTTCAGAGTTTGAGAACCAGAACAATCATTGGAAAATGTCTTTGGCAATGAAGCAACGTAGAATAACACAAAAAACTAAACAATCTATATACATAAATGTGCCGTGTGCTATAAACTGCTGTTCCACATTCAACAGCAATCAGCTGTGCAAAAACAAAAAATCCAAAACTCATGAGGTAGACGATAAGACCCATTTACAATATCAATTATAAATAATAAGACACATAAAACAGTGAACTCGACAGCAGTGACGTGCGATCAGGAGAGGCGTCAGGATAAAAAAGTAAAAAGAACATAAAATAAATATTAATATTTTCCACTGATCTGTGTTGAAAATGAATTTTCAGTATGACTCTACACAAAAATTGCCGAATTTGAGGATCCGATCAAAACCGGGGTAGAAATCCCAGGTGAGGCAGTGGCGAGCTGTGCCTCCTCTGACTGCATGATCCAATACAAACTGTGTTGCATGACGCGCTTCTGTTTCCCAGCATATCGCCAATATGAACTTTATAGAAAAAAAATGTTATACAAATGTCTTTAATGTCTGTGTGAGAGAATTATTCCTGCTGATCTACAATAAAGTGCAGGGAAAAGTCGGCAGGTGAGGCAGGCAGTACTCTACCTCACCTCAAGGAGGCATAGTTGCATGCTGTTGGATGAATGGTGAAATAAGACGCTCTTTTCGGATCTTACGATAGCAAATTTGACTCCAGAGGAGTCAGTGCCTCACCAGCCATGAACCCCACCGCACGTCACTGATTTCCATCAGCACTCTGATGCATTCAGCAAGCTCTCGGCTTGGTCTCTTTTTCTGCAGCTCCTCTTTTCCACTATCCACTCGTCAGTGCTTCCTACTTTCCTCAGGACCTCCCACATAGCCAGACTATGTAAGCCTCGCTTGAAGTAGCCTCAAGTAGATGCAGCTGAAATGTGTTAGTGGAACGATAATGCAGAGATGGCGTTTGTTCAAGCGAGGCTTTCTCGATACAGCCTGGCTTTCCTTAGCTACGTTTGTGGAATACCCCCCAGGTGAGACACTAACAATAGGTGTGTTTACATTACTTCTAGAATTGTCTGAGTAGATGCAGGAGGAGACGGAAATCTTTTTACAAATAAAGAAAAAAATATCGTCCTCCTTGTTAGCAAACAACAGCGAAATTCAAAAGTTTTCCAAAGATTTAGAAATCTCTATCCTCCTTAAAGTGGAGTCTCGCGGGACAAGATTTTATGAGAATAACGGCTAATGCGTTAAACACCATTCAGTGGAAACACCTGCAAATCTCGATTGCACTTTATCGAAATGTTAGAAATATCGCTCTTATTTTGCGAAATAGTGTAATGGAAGCCAACCTGGCCTCAAAATTTGGTCACTTTCCTTGCAGTGACAATGTGAGAGCCCATCAGTTCCACCATGCTGCCACCGCTACTGCTCCACTGTCGCTCAGGCCGGATACCCTTCCTGTATTAGATCATGAGCGTTGATTCAATGGAATCCAGATGTCACAATGCCACTGAAGACAGGAGATGATCGGTGTCGAGGAAGCGAGTCCTACGAGAGACAGCAGCCAAAGCTAGTGAGGCGGCGACAACCCTCTCACGCCATTCAGGCGTCCACCCGTTTGTCCGTCTGTCCATGTTCTTCCCTGCCTCCCTGCCTGCCTTGCTATGAATCTGGTGCCTTACTTATGGGAAAGACAACTGGTGACTGCAGTCAAACGCAATTAGGCTCAGGTGTGTCCATCTGCAGTGTGTGTCTTCGTTTAGAGCTCATGGTTAGGTAACCATCCAAGTCTCACCACACACAACAAAACGCACAACAATGAGATTAAAATATGGGGTTACCTGACCATACTGTAAACACTCAAGGCAACATTTTGCATCCTGTGACATTTACTGACATGATAGCTGGAACTCTGTGTTGGTGATATTTGGTAGGAAAAGCAGCTGCTTTGATTGCTGTGGCTTGTTTTGGTTTTCGGACTGTCACATGTTGTCCTTGTTTAAACATGAACAAATTCACTGCTGCTGGAAGAACAGATTTGAATCTGCTGAGAAAACAAGATGTCTGAGAGGTACTGAACAGCAGGAAAACACACACAGGGGGCAAAACTCTTGAAAATAACCTTGGTGTGACTCCACAATGGACCGTCAGATGGCCAAAAATGCACTGGAACTGCCTTGCAGTGGGATTGTTATTCCAGCCTCCTAAAAAAAAAAAATTAGCACACTAAGAGAGCTGGTTGATGGGGACAGTGAGAGGCATAAAATATATATCTTTTGAGGGTAAGTAAGGAAACTGTATACCAATTTTTTTCCCACTGGGTTATTTCATGAGGTCATAACCACCAATAGGTGACCACGCTGAGAGGTCAATCACATCAAAACATACTGTAAACTAGTGATATACTGTATGTAATAAAAAAAATCTACTACTAGAATTTTCCCACGTAGATGGTACTGATATCTGATCTAGCCCACATATAAGCACTAATTATAAATATGGAAATTCTACCTGATGCCCTGACACAACTGAACTTGGAGCAGGTCAGGAATCAACAACAGCGCGTCAGTGTCAATGACAAAGCCGATGACTGACACATACCTTCAAAAGAAAAGTTTCACCAATGTGATCATGGCAAAACAAGACACCCCAAGAGCACCAAGTAATTTTAGTTATTGAAAGGCGTTAATTGACTACAAATACTCATAACATGTAACACCACACATGTTAACAGAGCAGCAGCAACACATGTTTTGCTCCAATACAGTTCCTGATTAATAAATGATTCAAGTGCACTGCAAATTTACTGGGTGTAAAATTACTAGATGCATCTTCAGTGTAAATCAGTGTCAGAATTTGCTTCCTTCAAGTAAATTATTCAGATCCATCAATTAGGAACAATATTAAAACTGAACTTTGAGAGTTTGAAAATAAGAACATGCCATACATTTGACACCGCTATGACCTGAAAAACACTGAACACAAGAAGATTCCAAAATAGTTAAAATAGCTGCTGGCGCTGTCTTGACTCCAGTTGGTTCTGAAGCTAGCCTGGAATCCGAAGACCCATCCAATATGGTGGTGATGCAGCATCGTGCTCCAGAGTGTAATGAGCCGTCTATGTATATTATGTCTACGATTGGGCCTATGTAGACTATCGGATGAAGAAACAGGCAAGGTGATGTAGGAGAAGCGGGTGACGAAGGCGAGCAGAGCACGTTGACTCTAAGCTAGAGACCCGGCATTAACTGATATGTACAGAGGCCCGAAAGACCATTCAGCCTTGTAATCCGCTGTGTTGAGGTGCGGACACAGCTGTGTTTAGGTCCACTGCAGACCTACAGTGGAACATTGAATCAGTTTCCGGATATAGTTTTCCCACGTGCTGGAGTGCGTGAGAGCGACGTAGCAGCTACAGTTTGTCGGCTAATTACGTGTTGAATTAGAGGGAAGCCGCCACAGACCGAGGACAGCTGGCTTCAGGGAGCTTTCAGCAGTGGTTCAGAGGAGTTAAGGGATAAACTTTAATTCTGTGATGCTCTGCCATTAGGCTGCCATCTAAGCGATCAACCCCATCTTCTGCTGTGTGTGAGTGAAGTCACCTGCCATCCATACATCTATTTTATGTATCCGAGACCGAGGTGCTGCAGTAGAACTACCACACTGTAAAACTAACACTACCATTTAAGGTGAACACGGCAACCAACTGCCAGCAGACTTTGACAAGTTTTTCGTTGAATTTAATGCTGCATCATCAGGAGGACTGTGCATGTAAAATAACTTACTCAAGCTAACTTGGATCTTATAGTGGACTTTTTAAGCATCTTGTTGTTATGTCTTTTTTGCGCGGATCGAGTTATGTTTATTTTCGTACTGTTTATTAAAGATTGATGAAATCTTGCTGGGCATTTGTAGCGTCATTTTGACTGCAAATCAGCCAGCAGGCTTTTCCTCAGCTAGCTGTTGGAACACATGGTTTAATGTTGAGGTAAAATATTGTCTGAGTATATCTTTGCCTTGAGACACATCTTGTATGTCACTTGTTGTGATCCTCAATTGCATTTGCCTTTTTTTTATTTTTCGTTTTGTCGAATGCCCCCCTGGTTAAGTAGCAGAAGATTTGTTTTAATTTTGTTTTCTTTATTATTGGGATACTCGAATAAATTCCCAGCTGTTTTACGTTGTTTCTGTTTATAAGCTGCCCTGAAGTAGGGGCACCCCACCTATGTAGCTCAGTATAAGGTAAGAGAAGGCTGTGCTAGCTTAAAGAGAGTGCTTTAAACTTCAGCTAGGTCCTCATAACTACACACTGTTGCCTGGATAAAAACTGAGCCAGAAAGTTACCCACATACTTACTGTTGTACTCAGGGGATACAGACCTAGATTTGGTATTCTCTCAGTCTTTCAGAGTGGGCTTTTATTATTCTCCACTACCTGGTGGGGTTATTCACTGCTACAGAGGTGTCGTCATGAACAGGAAACAGCCCCATATTAAGGAAACCCCACAGTCTCACATTTAGCTTTTAGGTAGCAGGTCCAATATGTCAGAAGTTGAAGGATTTTGTTGAGTTACAGAGGAAACTCGCAGAGCAGGCAGGTGCTTTGCACCAGGCCAGGTATTAGCAAAGAGAAGCTCTTTTGCTTGCAAAAGCAGTTGTAGATCAGCAAACATCAGCCTTAAAAGCCCCTGCCACTGTTTACATCACCGGATCGTAAACTTCTGGATTTTGCCAGCTACCCAGTAAAAAGCAGAGATGAAATGGTTGAGAAATGGGTCTCTGTAATAAAGTCTGTATACCAGATTATGAAGGTGCCAGAAGACGATAAAGTAGAGCTCATCAAACAGCACCTAAAAGATGAAGCTAACGCCACAGTCAAATTCATGCTAATGGGCTCTAAGAACTCAGTGGAAGAGATATTTGTTGTCCTGCTCCAAACTTATGGGGATAAGGTCCCAATAGGCACAAGATGGCTAAGATGGCTGCCGTGTCGATGTGGTGGTACTACTGAGCTCCAACAATCTAACTATCTCTAAAAAATCAATCAACATCCACCTAATCTCAACCACTTTTCGATTGGTTTAAATATCTCTGGACTACAATCATTTCTTGAATTTGGTGAAATATTTGGAACTTTTCAGCAGAAGTTACAACCTGCTGGCAAGCAGACACCATCACCAAACATTTTGTATCATCTAAGGTCTACATTTGCTGCAACAATGCCCACAGGGAAATTGGCTCAAGATATGGAGGAGATAAAGAAATCTTTGGATTTTATGTCACAAGAAATAACTACAGTGGCAAAACAACAGAAAGGCCTACAGGAAGCATTGGATGAAATTAAACAACTCAAGGCTCTAATGCAAGAAAAGGATAAAAAAAATTGAACAACTGGAACAAACACTTGATGATTTGGAGCAGTATTCAATGGATGGATGACCTCCTGATGTCGGGGCTTGAAATACGTCACACTTGTGCACAGGCTGCAGCCGGTGAGAGTGGAGATGACAGTGAACTACCTTCTGCTCTAAATCTGGATACTTCTTCATTGAAAGATCAAGTAATCAAGTTTTTTAATAGCAGAGACATAACAATAGACAGTAAAAATGTTGTTGCTTGTCATACTTTGGCTCAAAGAAATAGGAACAAGCCAAATATTCTCATCAGACTTGCTAACAGGAAACGTAAAATGGAGGTGCTGAGAAATGCTAAAAAAATTGAAGGGCACAAGCGTATATGTGAATGAGCACCTTACAAAAAGAGATACTGAAATTGCAAGACAAGCAAGGATTCTGAGAAGAGAGAAGATGATTCATGACACCTGGATGAGAAACTACAGTATAAGTATTGATAAGGCTGAATGGAACCCCAGATCAGGCAAAGTGATGGTTATTAAAGATATTTTAGGGCTTGAACAATACAAATGACACTATTTTGGGGATTAACTCGGATGGCATGATGAAGACTACTCACAATATAAAGACAATAAAAAAATAAGACCTACTAAGAATTTGGATGAATCAAAATCCTCAGCAGTAAGAACAGAAACTGGTAAAGCAGTCTATGAAAGTTTACAGTTGCAAATGTTCGAGTACACAGAGTATAAATCTCAGGATAGGCAAAATGATATTGCTCCAGAGAATAATTTCTGTAATACAGTACGTACGCAGTGTGAATATTATACAGAAGATCAGTTTGAGAGTAATGTGATTTTCTGAATATCATTATTACCCTTTATGAAAAAAGTTGCCCTTTAATCCATAAGGTAAAGAGAGATAAATATGCTGAAAATCCATGGCTACCTAAGGGTATTCAAAGAAAGGAAAAATGTACAAAGAAAAATAAGTTGTACAAAGATTTTTTGAAAAAAAAAAAAAAAAAAAAACACAAGGAAACAGAACAAAGATATAAAAGTTATAAGAATAAATTAATATGTATTATGCTATCAAGTAAAAAAAAATACTAGAATAATATATTCGAATAAAACAAATCAAATATCAAGAATACTTGGCGTGTTCTAAATGAGATAATAAAAAAGGGCAGTCATAGTTCTACTTTACTTAATTCTTTTTTAACAAAAGACAAAATAAAATTGAACAATCTAATGATTGCAAATGAATTCAACAAATATTCTATTGATACTGGGCCAAATTTGGCAAAAGAGATTTATTTTAATCAGGATGATGTAGATAAAATTGTAGGTAAAATAACAAATTTAGATAAAACTATATTTATACAGGGTACAAATGAAAATGAAATTATTACCCTGTTTATAAGGCCGGGGACAAACATGACTTTTCTAACTACAGACCGATTTCCCTATTATAGCAATTTTCAAAAATACTGGAAAAAATATTTAATAAAATATTCTATGATTTTATTGTAAAACATAATATTCTCTGTGAACAATAATACGGGTTCAGACCTGATAGGACTACGACTCTGCTGATCTTGTGGAAAAAATATCTGATGCAATTGATAATAAACAGTATACTGTAGGGTGTTCTTAGATCTAACTAAAGCTTTTGATAGCGTTAACCATGAATTATAACTTAAAAAAATGTGTAGATATGGAATCAGGGGTGTGGCTCTCTCTCCTGGCTTAAGAGCTATTTAGAGAATAGATGTCAGTATGTCCACATTGAAAACACTGACTCGCAGTTATTGACAAAGACCGCTGGTCTCCTGCAGGGGTCAGTGTTGGGTCCTTTGTTAGTTATTCTTTATATTAATGATATATGCTTAGTATCAAAAACATTGCATTTCATATTATTTGCAGATGATACTAATATCCTTAGTTCGGGCAAAGATTAAAAAAAAAACCCAATGGACACAATCAAAAATTAACTAAATAAACTAAAGTGTTGGTTTGATTCAAACAAATTAACTTTGAATTTAAAGAAAAATAAATTTATCATATTCACAAATTGTGCTGTTAATGTGAACTTTAAATTGAAAAAAAATCTTATCTTATGATCTTAAAAGATACAATAAGTTTAGAAAACCAAAAGCAAGAACAAACATAAAACAATGTTGTATTTCTTTTGTCGGGGTTAATATATGAAACAAATTAGACCAGGAGCTAAAAGACTTAACTTTAATAAGGTTTAAAAACATATTTAAGACAAATGTGATCAAATATTAGGAATCATGTGAATGAAATTATTAACAGTAAAGATATGTATATTATTTTCTCTATTCTATTATTGTAAGTGTCACGGTAGCTATTTTTCTTCTTTTGTATTTCGATGTAAACTGATTTGGGGGGTGGGCATTATAAGCTTTTGCCTGTATACCCTTTTTGGACTGTCTTTAAGTTTTTTCTCTTTTACATGAATGTGCATTTTGTATATATATGTTTTTTGTAAAAAGATGTCTGAATAATCTGTTAAACCTAACAAGGCTAAATGAATTCTATGACAGGAAACAGCTGTGTGGGGAGACCTTAAGGTCTTTATGACCTCCAGGAAGGACTGAAACATATTATAATGAAGGAGTCTGACTGTGTTCCACACCCTGATGCAGTGTTAAAGGAACAATTGGTTCGAAGAGGCAGGTTAAAGATGAGAAAGATTTAACATTTGTTGAACTGTTACAGGCTGCAATTACCTGGTCTGAGGAGGAGGTCCAACCTGACGTTACAGTAGCTTGGATCAAGTATTGTACAGGGAAAGGACAGAGAACTATGCTCCCTAGAAAACCACCCTTAAAAGACGATGAGGGGAGGTATATTTGCTATACTTGTGATGAAACTTCCCACACCAGCTGTCATTGGCCCAAGAAAGCAGACAAGATGGTCACTACTGCCCTACGTGAAACCACTATTGGGGCAACAGAGTCCAGCAATCCTGATAGGGCCAAGAAATTTCCTCATCCGTCAATGACAGGGAGTCAAATGGCAAACTGTGTGGTAACAGAAGTGAATGATAGCCTGTAAATAGTGCTTTTAGGAAGTGCCGAACAGTCAATCTAAAGATCAGGGTAGTCGAGACAGCCTGTATTTGTGACACATAAGCTCCAACATAACCGCTATCAAAGACTCTCATTTTCATAACTGAAGATGATGTCAGCCAACTGGATTGAACTCACTGCAGCTAATGGGCTTGATACCCCTGTATTACGATGTCTGGAAATGGAGATGGAGTGTGTTTGAAGACCAGTGGGCAAAAAGTGCATTTTTTTGTATTGAAAGA
The DNA here is from genome assembly GCA_036919955.1 of Melanotaenia pygmaea. Classification (NCBI taxonomy): domain Eukaryota; kingdom Metazoa; phylum Chordata; class Actinopteri; order Atheriniformes; family Melanotaeniidae; genus Melanotaenia; species Melanotaenia pygmaea. Next base: position 11,103 of record JBAFSZ010016492.1, read on the forward strand.
TACACACCCTCACTTAGAAAAGTCCAGCATGTTCCCAGGGATTGTAGAAATGAATGTGATTGAAGATCTGGAGACCCTCTTTACAGCCCAGAGTAATCACATATAGATGGACACTTTCGATGAGAGGAAGGCCAATATTTGCCAGCTGATGGCCAAGGTTAGGGAAAAAAAACTGTATCCAGGTCCAAATGGCAAGATAGGATCTGTAAAAGTGGCAGGCAGAGAACCCGTTGTCATTTTCCCTGTGAGCAAGAGAGTAGTAGAGGGTCGTTGTAGAGTCCCACACAAGATGGAATGTCAAATACTAGTGGAGGCTGCGCCAAGGGCCAGTCCCCAAAAGGAGCTCATAGTGGCAAACATCTTAGCAAAGTCCACAGGCAGTAAGGTCCCAGTTAGGTAAGAGGGCTGCAAAGCTAAAGCCATGGCAAGAGTAGCAGTTGTAAGTAGACCACAGGGTGTGCTTCTAAAAGAAGTGGTACAGAGAGAAGAGAGGAAGGGAGGCTCATTAAACAGTTGAGTTACTCTGAGACTAGACAATTAGTGGATGGGCCTGAAGACCTACCCATCCCAGTCCCAGTGAACACTCAGGATCTCATAGAGTCCCAACATCACCAACTCTGACACCTGCTGGCTGCCCATGAGAATGTATTCTCTGAATGTGAGGGGGATTATGAACATTCAACCACTGTTGCTCATTGTATCTCCACTATCAAGCAGTGAGAGAGAAAAGGGCGAGCGGCCGTTGATCTCGTGTCAGGTTGGGCGACCGTGTGCTGCTATGTAACCATAAATACAGGGGCAGAAATAAAGTACAAGACAAGTGGGAATTGCAGTCTTATGCTGTAGTTAAACAAAACCACCCAGACATTCCTTTGGACACTCTCAAACCAGTGAGGGGGGGCAACACCATGCTGTTACGGTTGTGCACTTTTGAGTTGCCCACAAATTGGCAGCAGAATGTGGAGTCAGCACAAATGGAGTCAGACAATGATTGTCTGCAAATTATTTGTCACACACGAACCACGTAGGTTCCTGTGTGGGGTAGGCTAATGTTTCCAATGCTGTGCACTAAAGGAATCTGAAGTTCTTTACTGGCCAAGTGGAAATGCGGTAGGCTACCAATTATCTATTTTGTAGGCTATAAAAAGTGGCTTCATATAAGAGAACCTTGAACACAATATACATTATACATTAATACGTCGGTATTCCACAACTGTAGCTAATGATTGATGCCCCCCTGGTCCCTGCTCCTACTTACTCTGTTCCACTTTTAACAGCAAAACTCAAAATATTGGACTTGGACCTGACATTCCCCCACACAGTTCATCAATTCATGTCATCATTACATTCAGAGAGCAACCACACCACC